>JALJCO010014178.1:580000-1131244 GCA_023101725.1 Atherinomorus stipes | reverse complement strand
GCTTAACGGGGCATTTTCAACACAGGAGCGTGTTAACCGTGCCTGAGTGACTTGAGTGAGGATGAATTCATGTCTGGGACTCAGACACTTTTAAAAAACCCCAAAAAATTTCCCCTCTTTTTCTTTTTTAAACCTTAGGAGACGCGGTGTGACTTGCAACACTCAGGCCGCTTGTGAGCACCCGTCAAGCGGACAAGTTTCTGCGCGAGAGCCGGTGAAAAAGCAGAGCTCATAACTTTCTTTCTGAACATCCGATCTTGAAAATTCCAAATGTAGCTGGTAGCTAGTGTCCAAAATAAGAAGGGCAAAAGGGTTGGAAGCAGCTCCGGGGTCGTTCCTGGGAAGCAGGAGCGAAACTTCCCCAATCGCAATATCTCGGCGAGAAACGCTTAACGGGGCATTTTCAACACAGGAGCGTGTTAACCGTGCCTGAGTGACTTGAGTGAGGATGAATTCATGTCTGGGACTCAGACACTATTAGAAACCTGCAAAAAGTTTGGCCTCTGTTGCTTTTTGCAACCGTAGGAGACGCGGTGTGACTTGCAACACTCAGGCCGCTTGTGAGCACCCGTCAAGCGGACAAGTTTCTGCGCGAGAGCCGGTGAAAAAGCAGAGCTCATAACTTTCTTTCTGAACATCCGATCTTGAAAATTCCAAATGTAGCTGGTAGCTAGTGTCCAAAATAAGAAGGGCAAAAGGGTTGGAAGCAGCTCCGGGGTCGTTCCTGGGAAGCAGGAGCGAAACTTCCCCAATCGCAATATCTCGGCGAGAAACGCTTAACGGGGCATTTTCAACACAGGAGCGTGTTAACCGTGCCTGAGTGACTTGAGTGAGGATGAATTCATGTCTGGGACTCAGACACTATTAGAAACCTGCAAAAAGTTTGGCCTCTGTTGCTTTTTGCAACCGTAGGAGACGCGGTGTGACTTGCAACACTCAGGCCGCTTGTGAGCACCCGTCAAGCGGACAAGTTTCTGCGCGAGAGCCGGTGAAAAAGCAGAGCTCATAACTTTCTTTCTGAACATCCGATCTTGAAAATTCCAAATGTAGCTGGTAGCTAGTGTCCAAAATAAGAAGGGCAAAAGGGTTGGAAGCAGCTCCGGGGTCGTTCCTGGGAAGCAGGAGCGAAACTTCCCCAATCGCAATATCTCGGCGAGAAACGCTTAACGGGGCATTTTCAACACAGGAGCGTGTTAACCGTGCCTGAGTGACTTGAGTGAGGATGAATTCATGTCTGGGACTCAGACACTATTAGAAACCTGCAAAAAGTTTGGCCTCTGTTGCTTTTTGCAACCGTAGGAGACGCGGTGTGACTTGCAACACTCAGGCCGCTTGTGAGCACCCGTCAAGCGGACAAGTTTCTGCGCGAGAGCCGGTGAAAAAGCAGAGCTCATAACTTTCTTTCTGAACATCCGATCTTGAAAATTCCAAATGTAGCTGGTAGCTAGTGTCCAAAATAAGAAGGGCAAAAGGGTTGGAAGCAGCTCCGGGGTCGTTCCTGGGAAGCAGGAGCGAAACTTCCCCAATCGCAATATCTCGGCGAGAAACGCTTAACGGGGCATTTTCAACACAGGAGCGTGTTAACCGTGCCTGAGTGACTTGAGTGAGGATGAATTCATGTCTGGGACTCAGACACTATTAGAAACCTGCAAAAAGTTTGGCCTCTGTTGCTTTTTGCAACCGTAGGAGACGCGGTGTGACTTGCAACACTCAGGCCGCTTGTGAGCACCCGTCAAGCGGACAAGTTTCTGCGCGAGAGCCGGTGAAAAAGCAGAGCTCATAACTTTCTTTCTGAACATCCGATCTTGAAAATTCCAAATGTAGCTGGTAGCTAGTGTCCAAAATAAGAAGGGCAAAAGGGTTGGAAGCAGCTCCGGGGTCGTTCCTGGGAAGCAGGAGCGAAACTTCCCCAATCGCAATATCTCGGCGAGAAACGCTTAACGGGGCATTTTCAACACAGGAGCGTGTTAACCGTGCCTGAGTGACTTGAGTGAGGATGAATTCATGTCTGGGACTCAGACACTATTAGAAACCTGCAAAAAGTTTGGCCTCTGTTGCTTTTTGCAACCGTAGGAGACGCGGTGTGACTTGCAACACTCAGGCCGCTTGTGAGCACCCGTCAAGCGGACAAGTTTCTGCGCGAGAGCCGGTGAAAAAGCAGAGCTCATAACTTTCTTTCTGAACATCCGATCTTGAAAATTCCAAATGTAGCTGGTAGCTAGTGTCCAAAATAAGAAGGGCAAAAGGGTTGGAAGCAGCTCCGGGGTCGTTCCTGGGAAGCAGGAGCGAAACTTCCCCAATCGCAATATCTCGGCGAGAAACGCTTAACGGGGCATTTTCAACACAGGAGCGTGTTAACCGTGCCTGAGTGACTTGAGTGAGGATGAATTCATGTCTGGGACTCAGACACTATTAGAAACCTGCAAAAAGTTTGGCCTCTGTTGCTTTTTGCAACCGTAGGAGACGCGGTGTGACTTGCAACACTCAGGCCGCTTGTGAGCACCCGTCAAGCGGACAAGTTTCTGCGCGAGAGCCGGTGAAAAAGCAGAGCTCATAACTTTCTTTCTGAACATCCGATCTTGAAAATTCCAAATGTAGCTGGTAGCTAGTGTCCAAAATAAGAAGGGCAAAAGGGTTGGAAGCAGCTCCGGGGTCGTTCCTGGGAAGCAGGAGCGAAACTTCCCCAATCGCAATATCTCGGCGAGAAACGCTTAACGGGGCATTTTCAACACAGGAGCGTGTTAACCGTGCCTGAGTGACTTGAGTGAGGATGAATTCATGTCTGGGACTCAGACACTATTAGAAACCTGCAAAAAGTTGGGCCTCTGTTGCTTTTTGCAACCGTAGGAGACGCGGTGTGACTTGCAACACTCAGGCCGCTTGTGAGCACCCGTCAAGCGGACAAGTTTCTGCGCGAGAGCCGGTGAAAAAGCAGAGCTCATAACTTTCTTTCTGAACATCCGATCTTGAAAATTCCAAATGTAGCTGGTAGCTAGTGTCCAAAATAAGAAGGGCAAAAGGGTTGGAAGCAGCTCCGGGGTCGTTCCTGGGAAGCAGGAGCGAAACTTCCCCAATCGCAATATCTCGGCGAGAAACGCTTAACGGGGCATTTTCAACACAGGAGCGTGTTAACCGTGCCTGAGTGACTTGAGTGAGGATGAATTCATGTCTGGGACTCAGACACTATTAGAAACCTGCAAAAAGTTTGGCCTCTGTTGCTTTTTGCAACCGTAGGAGACGCGGTGTGACTTGCAACACTCAGGCCGCTTGTGAGCACCCGTCAAGCGGACAAGTTTCTGCGCGAGAGCCGGTGAAAAAGCAGAGCTCATAACTTTCTTTCTGAACATCCGATCTTGAAAATTCCAAATGTAGCTGGTAGCTAGTGTCCAAAATAAGAAGGGCAAAAGGGTTGGAAGCAGCTCCGGGGTCGTTCCTGGGAAGCAGGAGCGAAACTTCCCCAATCGCAATATCTCGGCGGTTTTTGAGGCACTGACACACTGAGTCCTACAAATGCTTTTTCCCCTTGTTGTTGGTGTTTTTTTTTATTTTATTTATTTTAAGGGGTAACTAAAATTCGAAGGAAGAGGCTCTGAAATGAAGTGACAGCTTACGCTGTATGTTGACAAGGCATCAATAAAATCAGCAGTCTTGATCACATAAAGGCGCTCAGGCTGCATATTAGTCTGGATGCCAATGGCATATTTCTCCTTTCTCTATCTGACAGTATCAATATGTTGACACACTGGAAGGTTACTTGTGTGGCTTCCGCGACCTTGTGTTTCATGGATGTTTGACCTATGACCTGTTAAGACCACATATGCTGCCCTCTCGACTCCTTTTGGTAAAATAACCCAGTTTATGACAAAGCGTCTTTGTTTTAGAGACAGAGTGAGGTTTAAGACGCCCCCCTCTTCCATCGGAGGCATCGTCAGTTTTTGGCTGATTTTATGAAAGTGGTCAAATTAATCCACTCATTCATTCATTCATTTATTCATCCATTCATTTCCCATCAGCTGTCTAATCCCCATGCATTCTGCATGCATTATTCTCTTGACGTTTCAAAACATGATAGATGTGGGAAATTTAACAGCAGCGTGCAGCTCCAGGATGAATTGTGTGGACCTAAATTTGCACGTGCATGATATTCATAAATCGTCACGGTTGAGCAGCAGGTATAGTAGCAAATGTTCGTGGTGTGTTTTATCATCAAAGTGAACATTTTGCTGTCAGACTTGTTGCTGTGTGGATTAGGTCCACACTTACTGTGGTGCTTAATTTTATGTGTATGAATCAGGAGCTTTAGAAAAATCATAAACAATGCACCCGCTGCTCTTGTGTTTTATAGGCTTCCAGGAGCTCTGTTTGTTACCTACTGGACATAATTTATTCATTTATTTATTTATTTATTTGTCAGCATTGCTGGTAAAACGGAACATAGGCTACACATGGCTGATTATTATAATTATAAATTTCAAGTAGGATTAAAATTCTGATAAATAGTCAACTTAACTGGCAGCTATTGATGAACCAGCACCTGAGTTCAGAGACCAAGGAATTAATCATCTTAAACTGGCTACACATTTCTTTTTATCTTCATGTTTTTTTCCATTTATGCTATACTGCATGGGGATATTAAATTTAAACTTTCATCACAGGTGTTTATAAATCAGCTCCAACTGGGGAGCACGTGCAACAGGCCTATAACTTCCTGCTTTGACATGATGAAAATCAATTACACGATTTACATGTTCATGGAGGGGAAAATACGCTGCTGGTTGAACATTTGAAGTATTTTCAAGCACAGCTCGCTCACGTAGTTGACATCCAGGTTTCGAGGTGTTTTTTTTTCTTTCTTTTTTTAGTTTTCTCAGTTGAAGTGGAAAATGGAATTAAGACGTGACACTGATGGATATACATGGTGTAAAGAAGGGCTATACAGCCATAGTAAAATCTGCTTTAAGAAGCAAAGTCAGTGTAGTTTGAGTGTCTAAGAGCCTGGAGATTATAACTGTAATTTAAAATAGACAAAAAAAAAAAAGAAAGAAAGAAAAACGATAAATAGTCTATGCACGAACATGTAGAGATCAAAATAGGAACAAGTAAATATAAATTAATTAATTAATAATCATTTTGCTGTTTTGTTAACAAATGACACAACGGTTATTTTAAAATATATATTAGTTAGAGACTGATGTGGACCAATGAAATTGTTTGCCACTTTCCATTTTCCCAGTAACTTTAGCACTGTTGTACAATGATAACTTGAAAAAAAATCTCTTATAAAATTTAGTTACAACAGCCTATTTAGACCAATATATCAAGCAACCGAATATCAAGAAAAACCTGAGAAATTACCACTAGAGTTAGTTAAAGTTTTAAAGTGTCAAAATCTACAACTAGAGGGAAAACTGTTCATTTATTCATTTAAAATGATTCCTACTAAATAAGATGCAGTGTGTGCAGCGTTTATTTAACTTGCTAATCATTTTCCATTTAAAAATCTGTATGACTGAGAAAATGCGTCTTGTTTACTAAAAGTAAACCCACATGACGAATAAATAAATACTGTGCCACCGTTCTTTCTGGTCATTTTATAAAGCTTTCACATGCATCCGCATCGAGATCCCCTTTTTGTTCTTTTTCTCCTTCCTTCTTTTTTTCTGTGAGAGAATATCAGTAGATATTTGGACACGCCAAAACAGGGATGAACTAGAATGTACATGTCACATAAACTGATATTTCGGTCATCCACATGCCCAAGCTGCAGCACACAGAAAGCCGCACAAACAGATCTGCCGGTAACTTTGTGAGTACAACTTTTTGGAGTCAACAGCGATAAAGAGAGTGAGGGGGCGGAACCCTGCTGAGCCCCTGCGCTGAACGACAGCCAATCGCTTCGTTCTCCTAACTGCCAGTCACCGAAATCCGTCCAATACCCGCAGTGCCATTTCTAAACTGTATTCCCCACTGTGTCCTCCAACTGTTGTATGTTCTGCCAATCGCTTGAGGACAGAGTGGGAAAAGGAGCAAGCAGAGTTAGAAGCCGGACAAAAGAACTTATAGACCCCTTATATACATATTTTTCCTAATGTTTTAGAGAGCGTGGTGTGGTGAAAAAACAATTGCGGTGAGTGCGGATGGACTTGTCTGTGTAGTTATGGAACCCCCTTTAAGCAAGAGGAATCCGGCGATAAGATTAGCGGATTTGGCAGCGACTCAACCCCTTCCTCATCAGAATATGACAGGCTTCCCGGGGCTAGGGGGGCATCACCCTCTCTCCCACCATGCCCACCTCCACCCTGGGGAGCTGGGCAACGACCCCGGAGTGGCACTCACTCCATTTGGACCAGAGCACATGGCACAGACAAATGCTCTCAAACTTAGCCCATCTCAGCACATTCAGAGCCATCCCGAAGCCCAGACCGCGGCATCTTTCACTTCTGCTCAGACCACAGTTGGTTTCCCCGTGGCTCACCCCCACTCAGGCTACTCAAGCAGCAGGGACTTCATCCTCAGGAGAGAACTCTCAGCCTCTGCTATGCATGCACTTGGCGACCAGCATAGTTCCGCCTCCTCCCCTCATCACCATGGCATGTTCATCTCCCCAACAGGTGCTTATGGGCACACGGAA
The DNA here is from genome assembly GCA_023101725.1 of Atherinomorus stipes. Classification (NCBI taxonomy): domain Eukaryota; kingdom Metazoa; phylum Chordata; class Actinopteri; order Atheriniformes; family Atherinidae; genus Atherinomorus; species Atherinomorus stipes. The sequence goes on along the minus strand of JALJCO010014178.1, from coordinate 1,124,613 downwards.
AGTGGGGCCCATTCACTTTTCACTGGACTTCACGACCAGGCGTCCCCAGGTGCCCACCATCATGCCCTCAATGGGCAGATGCGCCTGGGTATACCGGGGGACGTCTACGGCAGGCCAGAGCACTTCGGGCACAGGCCAGAGCACTATGGACCGTCTTCTCTCCACAGCTACAACTCCATGAACCTCAATGTGAACATCGCTTCTGCTCCTCACGGAGCGGCGGGGGCGTTTTTAAGATACATGCGGCAGCCCATAAAGCAAGAGCTTATCTGCAAATGGATCGACCAGGAGCAAAGTCAAAAGAAGCCTTGCTCTAAAACTTACAGCACCATGCACGAACTAGTCAACCACGTCACGGTGGAGCATGTCGGGGGACCGGAGCAGAGTAGCCACGTCTGTTTTTGGGAGGAATGTCCACGGGAAGGAAAGGCTTTCAAAGCGAAGTACAAACTGATCAACCACATCCGAGTTCATACGGGAGAAAAACCCTTCCCGTGTCCTTTCCCCGGTTGTGGAAAAGTGTTCGCTCGATCGGAAAATCTAAAGATTCACAAGAGAACTCACACAGGTCGGTACCTCTCATTGTCTCACACTTGCACGCCACAGTTCTGAAAAAGCTGTAAAGCCGAGTATGAAAATATTACCGCGGCGACCTTGTTTTTCTGTTCACGTCGCCAAAGAATGGCCAAACGACTACGCGCAATTGCGCACAGAAAGGGGAAAAATAAGTCTGTAACGTATTTTGCAACAAGTAAACGTGTTTCATTTCCGTTCTTAAATATAAACTTTTTTTCCCCTCACTTACTCACCCAGGCGCCTGCGGTAGGCGTGAGAGGATTAGGGCATATGATTTGTAAAACGTGCTTACGTACATACCACAACACGCGTAAATGTAATTGTCCTCAGGCGTAGGACGTTTACGCAAAAGCACGGTCTACATAACTGCGGGAATATGATCCGATCCTTGATATCTAAACAAACAAAAAAGTTGCGTTAGGTTCCGATCCTGTTAACCTTGAATGTTAACCATTGTGGAATGAAGTGAATTCTACCTTTTTTTTCTATGCATAGAGAAATGTTTAAGTTTGCAGTCAAACAAAGCAATTGCACAATGATGAAAAGTCGGATCGACTTGTTTAGACTTTGTTAAACACAGCAGATCCGAGCAGATTGACCTTCCCTTGCTTAAAATCCCTATAACCGCCCCCTGAGAGCTGTTTTGGTGTTAATGGATAGATCAGGGGTCCTTTTTGGGTCAATAAAGAATTTTTTTTTTTTTTTTTTTTACCTTTTGCTACTAGCAAGACTTCTCTGCTTTACTGAATACTGCATAGCAAAATCCCTAGAGAAATAAATCTTTAGAAAGAAAGTTATAAAGTGTAAGTTGCATCTTCTTTTAAAAATATTTAGGCCTATATATTTGTCATTTAGTGCCACAAATATCTGTTACGTGCATGCTTTGTGCATTTGACAACTATTTTATGATCTCCACTTGAGTGGGGCAGTTTCTGTTTGTGTAAGGGTACATAATCAGATTCTACTTTGTGTACAAACGTCTCATGGTGGTCTCTTGAGCCCCCTCTTTCCATCCCCACCCATGTAAACCTAGAAGGCCTCCAGGCACGTGTTCACACAGGACAAGTGGGTGTAAAACAGTGGCTCAAATACACGTTGAGTATTTCAAAGGATGGAGCCACATCAGATGAGGAATCACATTTTTTTTGTTGTTGTTGTCATATCTAAGTTGTAGTGTTGACAAGTTGTTTTTTAGTCCAGCTTTCACTTTTCGGTTTCATCCTAGGATTTCTATGAAAAATGTAAATTCACGTGTCTCTTTTATAAGAACATTTTAAGGTCCACATGACAGTAATCGGATCCATTTCTCACTCTACTTCAGGAGAGAAGCCTTTCAAGTGCGAGTTTGACGGCTGTGACAGAAAATTCGCCAACAGCAGCGACCGGAAGAAGCACTCTCACGTCCACACCAGCGACAAGCCTTACTACTGCAAAGTCCGCGGCTGTGACAAATCCTACACACACCCGAGCTCGCTGCGGAAACACATGAAAGTGCACTGCAAGTCCCCGCCGCCCCCTTCCACCAACGTCACCTATATTTCCTCCACAAACCCTCTGGGGGATCCTCTTTCGCCCAGTTCTGAGCCACATAGGAACCGCACGGCGAACCTCTCCCCTCAGGTCACCAACCTCAACGAGTGGTACGTGTGCCAAGGGAGCGGGGGACCCAACCATCTCCACACCCCCTCCAGCGATGTGCCAACGTCGGATTCAGACGATGAGGACTCTTTCAGAAACTCAGACCCGAGGACAATGCTTTGAAGGCCTGTTTACAACCACTTGACTGTCAAACTCGTCACCCAGTTGACCCAATTATGTGTACTAGAACGATGCTGACCCACCTTCTTGGGGGTCTTGTTCTGATATTTTCGCAGTAGAGAAAGCTAACATTAAAAGTCAGCAAAAACAATTAAAAAAATCACATTTATTGTGTGTGCAATGTAGGTTTAATTATGAGGAAGAAATTCCTCTGAGGTGACCCCTGACCTTTAACTTAGATGTAAATCGCAACCATTAAAAACAATTTAACAGTGAAATTAGACATGAGATCGAAATTTAAGAACAAAGCTTAAATGTGATCCAGAGTATTGAAATGATTGTTTTTTTTTCCTTTTTTTTTATTTACAAGATTGATAGGCACAGTTTAATAAACTGCATTACTTAAGACTCAACTGGTGAGCTGAAATCACATATTTCACATGGCCTCCCAGCATCCTCTTGCAGTTAATAACTGGACTGCAATCAATCACTGTCCCATTACAAACATTTAAGGAGGAAAAGGTACTGCTCATAACCTCAAAAGCACTGGCAACCAGTTGATGATTGAAATCTAGATGGTGGAAATGAGGCTTTTAAATTAATTTTCAATTTTCCTTTAAGTTATGGTACATCCTTGGAAAAACCAATAAGGCCACCAGTATCTAATAAGAGGGAGGCCAACATCTGAGTGTCTTAAGGGTTCTCATTTTTCAGATTTATACAATACATGTGCTTGGATGGAATTTTGTAATATTTAAGAACTATTTAAGACTATATTTTATGCAAAAAATACACAAGTGTAATAATTATTAAAGAGTCCAGTAAGTCCCTTGAGACCCTAAATGTTTAAACTGACAGGCTTTGACCCTGTATGATTTGTATATATGTAATTGTACTGATTCTTGTGAATGTTGTGTAGTTTTAATTACAGAAAAAAGTTGTTGTTTTGTACATTGTAATTTATTTGCTGGTATCAGTGTTGTACTGGAATTACAGAAACACCAAAGAATAATAATATCAGTTTTGGTGAAGTGTAGAGCCCTGCTGATGTTTCTTTCTTTCTTTTTCCAAATCTATGTTCAATTATTTGTTTCTTTTTTTAAAAAAATGTTCTCTGTAAATGAAGAAAACATCTACTTGAATAGGCTGTGTAATGTGAAAAGTCCCCTTTCTCGCATGCCTTTTGTAGTGATCTGTCTTTTCATATTGAGGTGCATGGTCCCATTGGACATTATGGTTTAAAGGAAAAGAAGAAAAGAAGAAGAGAGAGAGATGACTGTGCAGACCTTTGATGTTCAAGATTTAATTTACTAAATGAAAGTCATGCTAAAATTAAATAAAAAAATATACAATGACATATACAGGAAATAATTAACAAGTGTCAGATAATTATGATTACATTAAGATTGATTGATGAGGTAATTTTATATGGAACATGGATGGTCTCAGTTTTAGCTGCTGGTTGTGAGATTTCTACCTTTTGTATATTTTTTAGAAGTAAATTTGACCTTTTTTGTCAAAGTAATTACAGTTTTAACGTGAGCTATGAATGAGTGTGAGCAAATCACAAGTCTCACCTGAAATGGAAAAGCTGAATTAGCTCTGTTCTCTCACTATTCTGACATTTCTATCAAGCATCCACTGTTCCCAGATAGAAAAAGGCCTATAACGGGCCAAGGAGGCTGGTATAAACTAATCACTGAGCTAATGGGAAAACTTATAGCCCCCTGATGGCGCTACTTCTGAAAGGCCGCGACAGCACAAAAGCAACCGAGGCATGAATCATTCATGGGAAAAATAAAAGATAAAAAGATATCTGACAATAAGCAAAGCCTTGTATGGAGTATATAAAACAAGTTCCCCCTCTTATTTCCTCCATTAAAACGCACGATCTCACTTTCAAAGAGTTGCCTGTCCAGTCTATAGAATTAAAATTGACCAACGCCAGTTGTGCACGACTTCAAAGGCTGCAGCTTCTGAGAGGAAGGCTGGATGCTTTGACAGTCTTCATGGTGCGTTAAGATTTCTATGGCAATTGGTTAGTGAGACGCTCGTATTTGAATATGTCCGGTTGGACTAAGTGCCCCTAAATGAACCACAAAGCATCCGATGGGATGCATCCTCTCCAGAGTTTCGTGTTTTCACTAATACAACGATGACAGGTAGATGAAACAGGTTTAAATTTACTTCCTGAGAAAATTATGAAAAAAAATAAATAAATAAAGGGGAAAATGCCTCAATTAAGACTCACCTGTCTCAGATCAACCTGGAGGATTTAAGGTAATTATAACAGTTAATGAGAGCTGAAGTGAAAACCATCTAAAATATGAATATATTTAAGGAAAATCACTTTCTCAGCCAAATGAAACTTTAATGAAAGGTCAAGTTTGCAAGTTTAGTTGTATAACAGCACTTTTATCCATTTTTGCAGCTGCCTTGTCAGGTTTCTTAAAACACACTAGCCGCCGCCTCATTCAAAGAACTTGTGGTCCTCATCTTGCTTTTGTGCGTGGACTTTTATAGGGGTATAGGGGCCAAAAGAGGAGCATAGTCTTGTAGGGTTCTGTTTGGAAACAAATGCTCCATGAATGCTACAAAATAAACACGATGAGAAATAACCAGAGACAGTTCGTGCGGCATAAAAAGGAGGGAGACTTAATAAAAAGGAGTGAAGCAGTCACCCTTCAGTGAGAAACGCTTTGAAGTAGAACTTATTATCTGAGAAATACTTTTTGGTTGTCCTAACGACGCCGTTGAATGGGAAAGGCACTCCTTTGTCAGTGATTTGTTCTCCTTTAGTGGGATGTCCGTGGAAATCACTTACATGGGCCACCTTAACATACTGCCTGCAAATCAGTAACTGGCAGAGTCAGACATGCAGACGCCACTTTGGAGAGGACAAAGCGGGGGAGAAAAAAGAAAAGAGGGGAAAAAAGTGCAGTGAGAACGCCGCTGCCTCTCAATTGCGCCCTTTAAAAGGCTTGAACGATAATTTCTCAGACGAGCGTGGAACCAAAACAAATGCCGTCTTGTCAGACTTTACAAGCATTATCCATCTCCTGAATGCTGCTGGCACAATGCGCACGAAAATTGCTTGTGAGGTGATCATTCTGGTTACAAAAGTTAAAGAGTATCTGTTAAAAACGGGGGTCATTTGATCCGAGCACCTGCGCTAGAGACGGCAGTATGCCATAGCTCACCTTCTCGGCAAGTAGCCTATTCTTGCCTTACTGTTGAAAGGGAGGGGGAGGAAACAGACTGAAAATGTAGAAATGATAATAAGAAAACGAGAATTTAAACCACTGGTGAATTTTCTGGATGAAACAAGCAGGTGTTGGGGCATAAGTATGCAGCTCTCCACACCAGCTGCTTCCCATGCATACAGCAGAACAGCAGCACCTTGTGACAGCTTTGCTCCGTTTTCACCCAGCTACAGAATTAAATCACACCTCTCTTGACCCTATGATGACTAAAGACCAAGAATAGAGTGATAAACAGAAATCAAGACCTCTGGGGGGAAAAGAAGAAGAGCTTGTAAATCAATATCAAGCAGCAATTCGAGAAGACAAAGCATTTGATATATTAATATTTATTAAAGTGAAAACACAATGTTAACTACACGATTCAAATATGGACCCTCTCCTAGAGGTGTAAGACCACCTTTTTTTCTGATCCACCGAGAAAAAGGCAGACTTTAATACAACTAATTTTGGGATGTACAAGTCAAATCTGGTTGTGATGCGAAAAAATAATATTTGTTGTTTCAAAATTATCATTGTGTATCATATATGTTCAGCACCCAATCGTCTAACATTAAAATGACGCCTTTGCCACAGAATTACACCTGTGCGGAAACTTTCTCCAACTGTAACCTCTCAGAGTTTCAGTCTTTCTTTTTTTCCCCTACAAACACACGGGTTTTCATGGCCGCATATTTGTATTCCAGGCGTTTTTCCAACTTTTTACAAGTTTCCTAGCTGACTCTACCAGGTTACTATCTTGAATTTCAGGAGCAAGTCGGAAAACAAGGCAGCCCATGTTGCTTTTGCTGCGCTCCTGGTTAACATTCAAAGGCTGCCTTCAGAGCGGAATTTCTCTTCTCTTCCAACAGCAAACGGTCAGTAGCCTACTACAAGATTTTACCGTCATGCACCCAGACCATTCCAGCTTGCAGGAGATCGTTTTGTTGCAAGTTGGTCTTAAACTTCAGTCTCTTCCCCCCCCCCCCCCCCCCCTTGGGAAGGACTCCAACCGCCCCCTAGATTGTGGATCTTGACCGCTGGGATGAACTGAAAATTCTTTGTCCCGTCTTACACTCGGGCTGTCGGACATCTGCAGGGGGAATGTCGCGCCTCTCCAGCCCAACTTCAGCAGCTGTGGTTTCACCTATTAGCCCCGATGTGTTTCCCAAAGGAGTGCGGGAGTTGCACATCAGACAAAAGGCTCCCTGGGGGGTTTACACAACTGACCTGTACTTTTTAGTTTCATAGGAACTTCATTAAATCAATTACCTTATGTGCACATCAGCATTTGTGTATTTGTAAATGACATAAAAATGTTTTTGTTTTTCCTTTCTTGCTTCAAATGTTGGATCTGTTCTGCATAAACATGATAGAATCCATGCTGGTATACTGCAGGTTTGAAATCTTAAATTACACGTCTAAACTCAATAAATTGAGAAGAAAATTTTGCTGTTGATATTTTCTAAGTAAGCTACAACAGTGGTTTTTTTTTTTTGTCCTAACTGAAAGACTTCATATCAAACACCATATTTTTTAAATTCCCATTAAAATGTCTAAAATATCTAAGCTTAGCCAAAATATTGCTTCACTTTTCCAGTAAATTAAGAAAAGCTAATGTAAAGATTATATATATATATATATATATATATATATATATATATATATATATATATATATAATACATACATACATATCTTCAAACATTGTGACACCATTGAATATGCTGGCCTTTCTCACAAAAGTAAACATCTACATGTCTTTAATATTTACACTTTGTGTGTTTTAATAAATCATAATAACATGACAGGCTAGATAGGATAGATTTTCCATACGTTTTTAAGTATGCATTTTACACCATTCCTCTTCGTTGTTATTAACACCTTTTTCTTTACATTGTCTCTACAATTATACAAATATGCATCTCAGGAAAGACTCAGGCAACATTATAATGACAACATTTGTAACTTCATCTGATGGGTTTCCTAACTGATTTCCAGTACTGTCACATGCATCATAGCTATCTTGCAGTCATGCACTGCTGTTCAGAAGAGCATGATGCATCACTCAGAACCTGACATAATATCTGGTGGCTCAGTAACATCTGTGGGGGTAGAGACTTGGTGCTGGTCCAAAGCCCCATCCCAGGACTGGGAGCCACTCCAAGGCAGTAGGTGAGGGGAGCAAGGTCGTCCACGGACAACTGCATGAGCCAGGCCCTGCTATACCTGGCCCATTATATGGCCCACCGGCCAGAAAGTCGAAACTAAAGTGCAGATAAGCGTGAGCATGCTGCCCCAGTAGTCTCTTATTGAATGACAAGGCTTTCCTAAAAGCCTCTAAATGCAGGATGTAGGCTTGAGCGTACTTGGAAAGTAGGGACGAGCGGGTGGAGGGAAGTGGTGAACTACTCCATCAAAGTGAAGCAGATGGACTTTTCAGAGGATTTTTTGATTTGTGCCTGGGGATGATACTGCTTAGAAGGCACTAGATAGATTTAAAAGCAACAAACGGTACACAAGGAACAACCCGTATGACTTCAGTAGGCTATGTTGTAGTTTTTAAAAAATTAACCACACTTTATCTCTATGGGGTGTTGTTTTCAGTTTATAAACTAAAAGAGATGAATTACTGAAATAAGCAGACCTGTCAGCAAACTTTGCAGGTGTTGCTTAAGGCATGCTTATGTGTATAAGAATTTCATAAATAAATGTTTCCACTGCACCAGTCCCTGATAATCTATTTTAAATCTCCCTTCCTTCCCCTCATATCTTCAAACTTATCTTTGATGGAGTAGAATGATTCCAGTAGCCAAGAGGCAGTCCACTACTTTATTCCATCCTCATCTCTTCGCCTCCTCATTCTACCACCACCCTCTCCATTGTGAGCAAAGATTGGCATCAGAGTTAGATTTGTGCAGAACTATCATGCCTGCAACATCAGAGGGGTTGGCCCTGAATGCATCTGGTTTTATTGCAGCAAAGGTCAGAATTTAGAGAGGAGGGAATCACTCTCACAGCTGGGAGGAGGGAAGGGGCATCTTGGAAACAGGAAAGGGGGAAAAGAAAAGGCTCACATCCAAATAAGGCCAGGGAATATGAGCAAACACAGCTCAGTCACAATCCTAATAAAAGAAAGACAAGGGGCCATTTGTGTCAAAAGCAGATAAGAGAATGACTCCTGCTTAGCTTACACAAAACTGACTTTCACAAAGTTGAGCCACTGCATGTTTATTATGGTAAACTGGTGAAGTTGGGTACCAATCATCCTCAGCATCCAGGCTCCCTGTGGGAGCTGAAATTCAATGTGATAAGCCAGTGGACTAACAGTAACGTATCCAGTGTGGAGACACCACAGCCTCTGCAGCAACACAGCGGCAAGACCTCCCTCTGACTTCATGGAGATGTCTGTGTGGATTCTAAACATCACAAGCCTCACACCCATTCGCCTTAACAGACTTGGGTTTGGCAATGACAGATATGACTCTGAATGGGCAGAAGAAAATGTGGCGTCTTGATGTTTCCAACTGACCAGGGATAAGCCAGAGAGAACATATGGCTGGATAGGCTATAAGACCGAGATATGGAGGTCTCCACCTGACCCAAAGCTTCAAAGAGATGTGGATTTGGTGTGGTGAGGCCCCAGATGAGGCTTAAGGTGTGAGCGATTGAATAGCAAGATGACCTATAGTAGGCTATAGGGATTTCAGGAAACAGCCCTGACTTCTCTCCATCCACTACACCATTTCCTTACTTTGCAAATGGGCATTTTTGATTTATCTTCAAACTGAAAAGGGGAAGTTAAATGACAACCCGCATCCTCACCTAAGGACAGCTCACTTAAGCAGTTTTACTTGCTGTGAAGATACTGATGACAGCCATAATGCGTCTGGTTGTCCCACAGGACACTTAGCTCTGGACTGTCCCAATCACAAGACTAATTGTATAATTAAGCCAGCTCCACTGGGGACGGGGACTTTTTGCCCCCCTAACAGACACTTGCTATGGTAAATGACATTATATCTCACAACATATCAAAGCTTATCCATCTTAGTGACACAAGCCCAGAAAGATGGTGATTTAATTACTATGACGGATAGTGCACAAACATTCTGAAAACACAGCATGTCTAAGATGAACATCAGCTCACGTAAGTACTTAACATACACCTACATTTTACAGCATCTATCTGAAAGAGCGCCTTTTCCATCTGGATTGTGAGCAGAGGCAGCAGATTATGTATTCATCACTTCAGTGGGAGGCTGCAGAGCGGTGCTTTTCTATCACAAGTGAATGGGACCTGAGGAAACACGCGAAGCCCCCTCCCTGCACAGACAAGGAGAGTCCTTATTTTCTTACAGCAGCCTTTCCTTAGATTTTCAGCCTCGCTGTGCTCATCATTATCGTTGTCGAAAGTTGTTGCTTAGAGAACGAACTCCGGATGACTTGGGCTGTGGCAGGCACAGCCCGAGGATGACTAGGGGGTAGATGAGGAGGAGGAGGAGTAACACGGAGGTGCTTCAGTTCTGATCGGCCGTGGCGAGGTTAGGCTACTTCTCCATCCAGGAGGGCCCCACAGGTGCCCTCATTAAGCAGGCCCCTGTTGCACCGAGCGGCGTGCGCACGATGAGGAGGGGCGCGACTCCTCACACTGAAAATCTTCCTCTCTCACCTGGTCCCTGTCCGTCTGTCACAGCAGCTATAGGGAGCACCCTCAAGACGAATTATAATAAGCATAACAACCCTGAAAGCGCATACTAATGGCGCGTTATCTCAAAGGGAAGCGTCGATTTCACAAGACAATAAAACAGCGCAATAAACTAAATCGTCATTTTGAAGGAATAAGATATACAAACAGGGTTTAACCCACATTTTCTAATTTATGTTACTCCTTCTACGCCTCATTATATTTTATGACACATGTCTGAAAAGTAACAAATGAAGTTTCTTCAAACTTCCCCGCTGCACACTGTGACCGAGATTCAAAGGGCAAGTGGTGCTTCATTAACCGTATCCCCATTTACTTTAGATCCCCCCTGAGTCTGAGAGAGCGGATTAATGTCAATTACCTGTCATTTTGCAACATCTAGCAACAATATGTTATTCTAGCTCGGGGCTTAAAGGAAATTACATCGCATTTACTGCGTAAAACTCTCTGAAGTTCAGGAAAGATGCGGAGAATCAACGCTTTGCGCCAGTTGCAAAATCAGTTTTAGTTCATTTTAAAGAAATTTACATATTATTGGTTGCTGTTTTGTAAAGCTGTAATGGAGCAGATGCGCCACATAGAGAAAACAAATGGAATTCATCCTAAATGGTGCAAATGTGTGCGTTTGAAGGTTTGAAAGAAGACTTGAGATTAATATTATTTTTTGAGCAGGGCTAATCTGGTTAAACAAAGGTCTAATTAGGCCCAATTATGACGCTTGAGAACTAAATCTTAATAAAAGGAGATTTGGATTACAAGTTTTTTTCTTTCTTTTTTTTAAAGATCATAAATACACCAGACGTGTTTCTGGATTTGTTCAATATCATTTCTGATACAGAACTTCCTTGTAAAGACCCAAATTAAAAAGGACTTCTGTGTTGACCGGCCTGAACAAAAAAGCCACAGTACTGGACAAAGAAAAACACCATCCAGCTCGAGGACCAATGAGGGCTTTCTTTCACTTTTCAATCACTTGTGGTCGTGCTCGGGATTAAGAGAGGGCTCTTGACTCCCTCTTTCACACAAAACCAAGAGTGCTTGTCAGGAACTTGAAGAGGAAGAAAGAGGAGAATAATACGTGAGTCCAGGGTTATCGTGTTTAATTGGATTAGATGGTGTTGTGCTGAAGTACAGAGCATGACACGACGTGGGGAAATATCCCTCTTACGTGTTTAATTAAATTAATATTACAATATAGGCCTTTTTTAAAGATTTCCTTAAATAAAAAGAAAATAAAAGAAAAATGCTCATGCCCATCTCATTTCTAGACAGAGCGCGTGAAGTAAAACATGCTGAGGCTAAGAAGTGTGGCACTGTTGAGGTTTATATTGTTGGGGGTTGTGTAGTCGGCGGTGCGCTGCGCCTGCCTGCGCCTCAAGCCGCGGCAGCAATAACAAGGTGCGCGCAGCTGTGTGTGCAGGTGTGCGGCTTCCACCTGCTCAACTGCATAGACAGGGAGAGAAAAGGAGACGGAGGGAGGCCGCACTGTTCTTTTACATTGTGCGGAGCAATAAGAAAATCCTCACCTAACCCACGTTGATGTGCTGCTCCATCTGTCAAGGTTTAAATATGCAAAAGACACAAGGCTATTGACTTAACAAGACAAAAATGGACCACAATACGAAAGGCTGTCTTAAGTTAAACATTAAAGCCACACAACTGTAAATATTTGGTTTAAATATTGAGTTTACACTCACACACACTTTTATTCGCTGGCAAAGCATCGCATTAACGCATGCTCCAGCAGTAAGCTGCTGTTTTGTACCATTTTGCTTTAAACCATATGTGAGTCGGAAAACTGCGAGGTTGGATGAAACCACTGTGAAAGCTTTTATAGAGGATGCTCAGCAGAGCAGGATCAGAGGGAGAGATGCGCATCAGTGCCCACACAGACACACTCAGACGCACACACAGATAGGTGGCGGAAAAGTTGCAGTGGTGTCTGGAAAAGATAGGCCCTATTTGTCAAACAAAATTATATGAACATATTTGACAGAAATATATAACTAATCTTTTATTTTTTGGAAACAAATTAGAGGGCTAATTGGCGGTTGAGAAGCAATTGAGAGCTGATCTCTGCTCTTCGTCGTGTGTGATCATGCAGACCTCCACTGACGTCTTCGTTTTGTGGGGTGCTGTAACTTTTCTTTTTCCTCTAAACTGTCTCAGTCGGTCGCATAAACTTTCTATTGGTCTGTCTTGTCTGGTGCGTTCAGGGACAACAAAGAAGAAAAACAAACAAGAGTCAGGACGTTTAAGGTCCCTGCTCTTCCATCATTTGGTTCCTGTAGGGTTCTATGAAAATGTGCCCTTTAAATATGACAAAGTAAATATCTTAACAGCCAATTGTAACCTGGAATCCACCTCAGCAGCACCAACACCAACAACAAAAGGAATTTGAAAATGCCACATAATCGGGCAATACAAGTTTGTGCACCAATTGTTACGTAAATAAATACAGGAAAATAAGATCGATGCGCTGGATAGAAATAATATTCAAAAATATTGACGGTGAATTTAAATCCAATCTAACGACAAATGAACGAAAAAAGGATAAGAAAATCATTTTTTAAAAAGTTGTCGAGACTTCTGTGTCTCTGTAACGAGTCTCATTATGCTACCCCTCCTCTCCATCCTCCTCCTCCTCCACTCCTGACACCCTTCCTCACTCCTGGCAACAGCAGACAAAGCGGGCGGGTTTTAGTGGTCTCCGTCGGGGCGGTCAGGCTTTGATCTGGGCCCCGTTAAGAAGAAGTGAATAAGAGGGGTGGGGTGTCGGGCAAAGAGAAGGGCTGTGGAGGAAGGTAATGTCACCTAGAAATATATATTCAGCCAAACTTTTCCGAGAAAATCATCTTAGCAGATATGGATTCACGCAACTCACTTGTTTATGTTGTTCTTAAGGCAATAACTCATAACTGATATTAAACAGCAAAACGTCTAAAGTTTAGGTATTGGATATCTGCGGACTCATAAATTTCTTGCAACAAACTAGATTATTTTTCTTTATAAGCGGCAGAACATTGTGGACATCGAGGGAAACGGAGGAAGATGCAAAACTCGGGACAGTGAGGGCCTTCAGAGGGTTGAAGAGCTTTGTTGGGTTAAGTTAAATACAATTAGGCTACAGTACCATGCCCATCACTGGGTTGCCTACAGCATAAGTAGCCTACAAACACATTTAATTTTTCTATTTGTTTTTCATGAATAATAACCACTACAAACACTTAATGCACTCAGTGGCAAGACTGAGTGCATTAAAATCCACAGATCAAATCAAAACCATCCACAGATCAAATCAAAACGAATTGCAGAAAATGTAATTTATCGACAAATTTATTTACAAAATGGTACAAAGCGTCCTGCAAAAGTGCGTCAAAAAGATTTATAACAGTAAAGGTAGGGAGGGGGAGATGTTGGCGTTAAATGTCTGATTCCGTCCCCTCGGACTCCCTCACTGTGGACGTGGGGAGGTGTAGACAAAAGGTTTTCTCAAATGAAGTTAGTAATGGTCCACATGTGCCAGATGACTCACACAGGCCTTGGTAAAAAAAACTCAGATCATGCAAAAAAGAAGCCGGAACACGCCTGTGTTGTCACTGAGGGGAACAGGGGCTTCTCCAATAAGGACTTTCAAAAAGCAAGATCAAACTCATCGATTATATTCGGGATGAAAAAGTCTGTTATGTCGCCTGTTGTTGGACAAAAATTACCTCATATTCAAAACACGACTGATATAGTCTCAGTGGCTCACAAAATAATAAGGTGTAAGGTTCTTTGAAATGGAAGAGGTGGGGGGAAAGGGGTTTTCTTACAGCTGAATTATTTTCTAATTCAAAATTCTTATCTGTGAATAAAGCAAAAAATATTTCTTTTGAAATTAATAGAACATTTTTTAAAAGTAACAATTGATAAGGAAAAAAGAAAACATTTTGTTATCTTGCCTGAGGGCTGTGATATGCTCCAAATTAGGGACTGCTTGTAATATTTCTCTCACAGTTTCTCAGAGGATGGCCTGCTGGAGTCACTTTGAAAACGTTTTAAATTCATTTAAACCGTATTCCTGATCACTGAAACGGAGTTTAATTATCTTAAAACCAAAATGCTTCACGTTGATCAGCTCTGTGCACGTTATTCTAAGCCACACCTCTCAAACTGCGCAGCAACCGCAATAACGACCAAATTTTATTGCTTCAGAATAATCTTTTCCTGCAATTAGTTTGTCATATATTGTCATTAGAGGTCTATTAAAACATCAAGTCATTATTCAAGCATCCCCGGGCGGGGGGAATTAAAATAAAACTATCTTTGCCACACGGGTCCCATTTAGATTAATGGAAAAATATGTAAAACATTTCGTTTTAATTTTCCTCTGACAGTGTTTTGCATACATGCATTTTCTCCGCCTGTGCTGTCGCTCATTATTTATGAAAGCAATCTCGACCAACACATTACCGGGCTATGAAATACAGCTCGCAGCCTAATTGATTCCCGTCACAATTTTGTGAGGTTATAATCGTGTTAATTGTAATTTAATCTCTCAGGGAATACCGGAGAGATGTATTTAAATAAAACTGCCGAGGGAAGGGAGAAGATTTTTATCAGTTTCCACACATAATAGAAATGTCATGTAGAATTACACAGCAGAGGCAGACAGGGATGCATTTCTCTAATCTACAGAGATGTCACTGAAATGTTCCCTTTTTTTCTCTCTCTCTCATCCGCTCCGAAATGTTACTGAATTAAAGTCACAGAGGTGAAAATAAAGCTCAGCAAAACGAGTTCTTGGAGCAGAAGAGGGCATTTTACTTTTCCTTCGGTAAAGGAGGCTGAAAATCTGCGGGTGTAAGAGGACACACCAAACAAAAGCAGGATTATTGGCTGTAGTGAAAACATGATAACATGTGTAGCACTTAAGAAGATGTGGTTTGCTAAAATATATAAACTGGCCAATAATTTCCTGTTCTTCCTCAGAAGAGGTGGCCCCCTTTTTTCCTCTCATCTTTGTCTCTGCATGATGCCCAAGTGCTGCTTCCTCTGCTGGTCTTCCTTCCTGTCTGCGGGGACACCTGTTGGTGCAAAGGAGCTCCAAGAGTCAAGTTGTCCCATCAAACGGGTCTGCTTCGTTACTTAAAGTCACTTTGTTATGCTCTGGTGGACTGGAGGTGCCGGGCATTCACAGCCATGTGAAACTGCCAGTGAATGACTTTTTGTAGCCTTTTATGCAGTTCTACAGTACTCTGAATAGGGACTGTCAGAGATGTTTTCTTGTACCAAATAATGTTTCAATTAAAACGACAATGCAGTATTCAAGAACAGGCACCTTACTTTAATATTACTGATGAAGTGAAGCTACAAAAACAGAAGCAAACTTCCTTCATTTAAACTTTTTCTAAATGTTCTATCATCAATTGCAAGAAACCAGCAAAAAGTTCAAAAGTCACAGGAAAACATGTCAAAGTTTGATCAAAATTTTAATTGATATGACAGAAAATATTTACAATTTAAGCAAACAATACAGGAAACTCATCACACATCTTTTAAATTTATATCCAAGTTCATGACATTGCTTGTTCAACATCCATGTAAAGTCTTGTAAATGATCTCCCCCTAAATAACATTTTTCAATTTATTTCAGTGGAAGTCACATTTAAGACTTCTGTCCACCAATCTCACTGTGAGTGGCAACAAACAAGCTGAAGGTGCATTCACGACAGAAAGCGTGAACTAGGGGTGACGGAGAAATGTGGCCAAATGCCAAAGAGACAGCTTACTGTTGGGGTCCTTGGCTGGACGCAGGAGTGGTTTCGATCTTTTTGTCTGGCCTGGCCTGGCACAGACACCAGCTCTGCCCCAGACACAATAGATCATACAGTATGAGAGAGACACAGAGAGAGACGAGTGGATGAGGTGGGGTAGAGGAGGTATGGCGCCTTTCATTACCATGGTCACCAATGGCACTATTAACCATTCAACACCCCCCCAATTATCCTCCCATCCACAGTTAGAGAGACAAAGCCTCAGTCCTGGTCTGCTGGAGCAACATGGCCACTAATCTGTCTCATTCTAACATCACACCCACTTCACTGTCTCTGCAAGTCAGATGTGGACAAGCTCTCCACAAAGCACCTTTGTGCTTTCATTCGCTTTTGCACTTCCTTACTTATCTCATCAAGGAGTTCATTTTTATATTCCAGTGTTGATTAAACTCAATAGTTGAGAAAGATGCTGCTACAAATGCAAGTCATCTCAATTATGAGATCATTAAATGAGAGATGAGCAAACTGGTGGCAATCCTTGTTCAGGCCTCTGAACATAAAGTCAACCACAGGCTCACAGCTGCAACAGAGAAAGCTGCATGGCTTTACAAAGGTAAATAACACATACCAGTTTGCTTCCATTTATTCTGATTTTTTTTTGCTTTAAAGCAAACAAGGTTTAGAGTTAGTGAGTCAGGCTGTGCAGAGAGAGCTGTGGCCAGACTGGGGCTCCATGAATAGCCCTGCAACAGCGATTCGATATGTTTGTTTACCTTTGTGGAAAATGGGAGCTCATTCATCATAAACAAGGAGAGATGAAACGTATGGACACGCACACACTGGAGGAGGAAGATGATGGTGCATGTACTACCAGAAAAGGTTGGTCTCAAGAGGCCAATGCCATTCACACTCACTTTGTTCTTGTGATGTGTAAAATAGCTAAAAATACAGCACAGCAGCAGCAAAAAAAAAAAAAAAAAGTTTGCTGAACAGCCACATGAATCAGCAGATTTCCATCCAAAATATTAGTTTTTATTTAAAAAAAACAAAACAACAAAAAAACAACCATCAATTAAAAACCACTATGTTCTCACATCAGGCAATGTGATTCAGTCTGAAAAGTTTTTGAAATGCTCACTTTGTCCAAAGAAAACAAGACCTGCAACATTTTCAGTTTCCTTTGACCTCTCTTGTCAGGATTTAGTTGCGTGGTCCCGCCCATTTCTTCTCACATGTGGCTTTATTTCTTTGGCACGGCGGCTGAAAGCGTTATGATGTTCTGAGCCTGCTTTAGCGAGGGCATGTCAATCATGCTGCCACGGAAGGTGAATGCGCCCTGAAGAGGTTTGTAACACAGGGAAAATCGTCATTACAGCAGAAATACACAACCAAAGCGTATGTGGTGATGTTCTGCATGTTTGGAGAAAACAGTAAAATTTTGCACACCTCCAGTTGAGATACTATAAATATCTGGAGCACGCAAGCACCAGTCACATTTAAAAACAAAGGGACAAACACTTCATCGTTCCAAGCCGTTCCAGACCACACAGAGAAAGATGCACACAGACATGCATTCTGCAGCGTAGGGATGGGTAAGATATGAATCCCTCGGGCGATGCTTACTAGGAGCAGCCCTGGCAGGGAGAGAGGTGTGGGCAGATTGTGTATTACCTCAGCAGATAGCCCACAGAGCTCAACACACAGGATCCAACCATGCACTAAATTAGGAACAATAATATTGTGCACTTAATTGGCACAACTGCCCCTCACTCTAGTCAGCTGTCTCCGAAAGTCACCCAGGGGTGTACAGTATGTATTCTTTGGAGCTATGGAGGTGTGTGAGGGGGGCACACAAAAGAATCAGTCCGAGTGTCAAAGCAGAGTAACAGCCGTGTCATCGCTGCACAGATATTTCATCATGAGATGTGCATGTGAGAAAGAAGCCTGGCAGCTCCTCCTTTCCCCCCAATGAAAAGATTTTGTCAAGCCATCATCTCATAGCTGTTTTCATTTTTAACTATTTATTCCATTTAAGAATAAAATAAACAATTTCTTTCTTTTTTTTTGGCATGTTTAATGCTTTCACCAATTAAAAAACTAACATTAAAGACAGATCAAATTGTTTTCTTCGAAACTCTGATTTTATATGAATTTCTACGTGGTGTAAAGGCGTTAACATTACCTTTCCTTCCTTCTGATGCTGGTCAAAAGCAGTAATGAGCTCTTTGGCCCACTGGACTCTCTCCTGACTGGGGGAGAACTCTTCCTGCACAGCCTGGACCTGTCCTGGATGGATGACCTGCTTACCTGCACACAAACACACATTTAAAAAAAATAAAATAACTCTTCCAATTATAACAGCAGTTTTTTTTTCTGGGTTTTAAAAAATATTAAAACAAAACCCTACTGTATATCCACTAAAAGAAAGAAAAAAGACAACAGTTTGACTTTAGCACAGATTTTCAGTTACAGTGTCTGGCCAGTTTTTTTACTTATCTGAAAACTTCTACACAAACTGCAGCATAGAAAAAAATAGAAAAAGAAAGAAGGGTAGAAGCTGTTACTGTTCTGCAAGAGAGGAATGACGACGTGAGGAGGCAACCAGGGAGGAGAAATGGGAAATGCGTGAGACTGAGTTGTGTATGTGCCAGTCTGTCCTGTGCCACTGAGTTGAGTCAGAGGGGTAGCACAGGACCAAAGGATGCTGTGCATCATTGCATCATGGCCGATATAAAGCTTCTCCTGTCTGCTTGCAGCCCTGCTGTTAAGCAGAAACTTCAGTGGGCACATAGACTTGGTTATGTTATGGATTGACAGAAGCAAAGCAGACATATAGTCAAGTGAACCGCTGAAACCCAACAAGCGAATCAAGCAGAAAAATACAATGAAAACTATAGTATTAGCGTTTTCTTGCAAATTTTAAACATATTCTGAGCTGATTGAAGATTTTTGCCAAATACTGACAACGAACAGCTCAAAGGGATGCCTAACAAGGACTTAAGGCTCCGTCTGCCACAATCCTCCCCCCACAAATTCCTCTCAGTTAAACGTGGGCGAATGCCACAGACATAATCCCGTGTACATTTGCAGATCAAACTTGTAGTGATAAGTTAAGGTTATGAAACGTCTGGTGAGAACGTCGGCTCAGTGGCAGCCAGCAGGAACTCGACACTTTAGGGCTTAGCTCTGTCGCCAACAACAAATCCTTCAAGGTGGCCAAGCGGGCGGGCTGCACGAGCGGAGAGAGAAAAAAAAAATAGCGCAGGAGAAAGAAGGAGAAGTAAGGAGGGGAGAGGAAAAAGGGGGAGGAGAGAATCCACTCCCTTCATCCAGCTCTGCTCACCCTAGTTAACCTCCAAAAAACACAGCAGTGACACAATAAACAAACTGTGACTGAAAGCTTGAACAATTACTCACAACCAAACATCACTCATTAAGTGTGATTAATAATAAGTAGGCACTTTGTGTGTTTTTGTGAGTCATTTTGTTTGTTTGGGTGAAGCTGAGGCAGACGAACTGCCTGAAGACTCCCCAGGCGACAACAGACGTGTACGACTGGGTTTCTATGTACGGACTCGTGAATGTTTGCAAACTCGGTGCTACAGTATTTACATCAGAAAAGAAATAAAGTGTTCTGTGAATGTTTTAGTGTAACATTCTGCTGCATAAATACAGTATATCCAAGCTTCTGTAGCATTCTGTGAGAGCAAATGTAAGAGGAGTGTACGTTTCCTCCTCTTCCACCTGTCAGAGGACAGAAGTTTGTTGTCACACTGAAACTGCCAGGTTTAAATGTACTGTAAGACAGTGTCTCTTTATGCCAGTGTGTGCGTGTGTGTGGTTGTTTAGGACAACAGAAGAATGACTGAATGAGGGGGCAGACTGGGTGACTCAGGTGCCCTCAGTTACAACCCATTGGTTCTCCAAAAATACATCATTCGTGGCCTCCAGCCAATCCAGAGCTGCCATGTGGTGCCTGCATCTCATTGGAGGATTGCTATTTAGCAAAGTGCTCTCAGGCGAATGATGGGCAGTGTCCTGGGGATGGAGGTGAAATGTGGTCCCTGAGAGCAGAGATTTTTTTTTTTTGAGGAACTGTTTTCTATTTCTGGAACATTTTCACTGAGATTATTGAGACTTAGCGGCAGCGAGTAACTTGAAGTACATTAAACAAGAAGCCTAAACTAAAGACGTTGTTGTATTATAATCCCCAATTAAAACTAATCTTAACAAACAAGCTGTGTTTGATATCTGCCAAGGTGGACAGTAATACCTCTTTTTTTTTGCACTTTCATGGTACCAGTATAAAGCACTGGGACCTTGTGTTTCACAAGGTCTGCACTAATGGGTGCTGCACTCAGCTTAATCAGTGCCAAGGTCAATTACTGCACAGGTAGAGGCTTTTGGCTGCACCGTATTATTGCTTAAGCACACTCGGGCCAGTAATAGCTACTAACCAAGATTATACAGAGTGCCCATGGCTTGTAAGCCACTAATCCAGTGCTTTGAATGGTTCTGTTCCATATCAAATCTAACCATTTATTTCATCTACCAGCTGTTTCTGTTGGCTTTTACACCTGTCTCCTCTTGCTACAGGAGATAAGCTGCAAATTATTTTGACTCAATTTCAAATAATTAGAAGCAGGATATCAAATCGAACCCTGTATAAACTTGAGGAAGCCTTGTGCTGAACATTAGATGCAGTCTAAAGGTGCAGAGCTGACAGAGGACAAAGATGAAATGACAACATAAGCAGAGGAAATATACAGAAAAGCAAGAGTAATTCTGCGTCACCAGAGAATAAAGGTGACAAATAGGTCACCTGGATGGGTTCAGTATGAGATGACAAGGACCGCCACTCTGATATGCTTTAAGTACAGGCAACATGCTTGCTCAAGGTACCACTTGATGTCAGGGATTTAACTGCTCTACGTTCATTTTCTTTCTTAATGTAGGGTCAAATTCCGTCCAATTAAAATGATCAAAATTGGGTAAATACAAAAACAAACAAAAGAAAGTCTTCATGGGATGATAAAAGATTATTTAATGGGGATGCAAGCAGGGATGACTGGAATGTAGATTTTAGAGGTGGCCGTGCCTTCTGAGGAGTGTTACATGCATGACAGACAAAGTAAATGATTCCGCTTTTTCCTAACAACTTATTTAATCATAGATTCAAACATTTCCACATAAGCAGCTATCCCCCGGAGTGCAATCATAGAAGCACCAAACCATTCTTTGGGCACGTTCTACAGCAAGAGAAATTATGGCGACCTTCTTTACAAATAAAAATTCAAGAATGCACATGAAAAATAATCGGTTAGGCTATTTTTTGCAACCTTTCGAGGTTTTTCAAACATTTATAAAAGCATTTTAGACTTTTTAAAGCAAAAATAAGTGAAAACCAAATTTTTGGATGCTTGAATGCTGCCGGGGGCTGAGAAAGGTGTGCTACTGTGCTATGTAGTGAAATGAAAAATGCAAAGCATGCAAATTCTGTTGAAAAAAGAACAAGCTGAAGCAAGTGGTGCTTCTAAAGGACACTTATAATGTCTCAAGTTAAATGCAGACAGAATTTACCTGTAAAACCCATGAGAGCACCTTCTCTGGCCTGTTGCCTCAGTCCCTCCACATCTTTGTAGTCAATGTAAACTAGGTCGATGGCCTGCAGCCCGAAGGCTTTGGTAGTTACAACCACTTTTTGCCTTGCATAGAGGAGCTCCTTGGCATCCTTAGTCCGAGTGGCTCCTGAAGAAATCCAAATAACAAGATAATAAACTGAGACAAGGTAGAAAGTTAGGGGAAAACAAACTGCATATATGATGCATTTATGTCCTTATTTTGTTGCATAACACTCAGATCTGACATTAAAATATACTTGGTTTGAAAAGGCTGCACAAATAAACCAAAAGAGCAGGACATAAAAGAAGAGAGTTGATCATCAGTTTAACTTCTGGTTTTAGACTGTTGTCACCAGTTAACCTTTTTCCTGTAATCTGTGTCTAATTAACTTCCTTTTCTTCTCAAAGCAAGTAGTTAAAACTGTGTTATTCGACAAACCAGGCTGTCCTGACACATAAAAACCCTGACATTCAAAATCAAATGTTACTTTATCCAATTATTTTTCCTTCATTTACCCCATCAATAGTTACGTAAAAACAGTATTTTCAACTAACTTATGTACAGCGCTTTAACAATTTTCTCCAAACAGTGAAAATAGAAATAATCCCTGTTTTATATGTTTTGTATTTAGAGCCAATTAAACTTTAGTTTTCATACTGCTGATGTTCACTTCTGCAAATACAAACATAGAGAGAGAGAGAGAGAAAGAGAACTGCTCATTTGTGATGATTACTGAACGGAAGACTGGAGCAGAATCTATGATAAGTACCTATGCTGGCACAGAAGTCATCAGAGCCAAACACCACACCATCATGGTGAAGACCAGCCTTGGGAGCAAGCCGTCGGATGTCCTCACACACAGCCTGGAGGGAATGTCCATATCAGCATGATACAGGTTGATAAAAGTGAAACAGATGCAAACAGGGGAAACAGACTTTCCAGCACAAATGCTCCTGAACCTCCTCCAAACCCCCACGGCATTCAACCAGCCATCATCACAAAACTGTTATGATTTTTCCTCTTAGAGTAAATTTAACATGTTGAAATATATTTCACAGAATGTGAAACAGGCAAACCAATTCAGACAAGCACCCCTGGGTAGTCTCTTTTATCTTGGCTGATAGATAGTCAGAGGCTCATAGAAGTTGGTATCAAACATCAACTACTTGAAAAGTGTTTCATGATTTTTTTTTTTTTTTTTTGCTTTGTTTATTTATTCATGATACATTTTTTTTCATTAATGACCTTATTTATTAAAAATGTCAAGGCTATATATTTTTTTAAATCATTGATTACATAATCAAAATAGATTTTTTTATACACATTTTGCTATTTTTATTTATTATTATTATTATTATTATTATTATTTGTATTTGTATAGTTGTTTAGTTTTACTTCATTAATGGTACAAAAAAGAAGATTGTTTTCCAGAGAGACACCAAAAGAATCATTTGCAGTGGTGTTATAAAAAAAAAAGTCACACCGTAAAAGCTAAAACTAGACACAATTATCAAGCAAAGAAAAAAAAAAGAACTTGATTGTCTGCGGCAAAAAGTCTGAAACAACAAGAATGAGTTTCAAGCTTTTGTTGACCTCCAAATTAATATCACCACTAGCTGTGCCACAGCAAGTTCTTTTTTTCCATGCTTGTAACCTGGGGTTCAGTCTGGGCAAAAATACAGGGTGTGCTCAAGAAAGCACACAGAGGCACCCCCCGCCATCCAAACACACATGCACACACTCAGAATCACAAACACAGTCGCAGAATTTGAGCGAGGAACTAAAAGACAAACCAAAAGGATTGCCAGCTGGTTTCCACCCAAATGCCCCAAACTGTTCCCTTTTCCCCTTGTAGCCGAAGGTCATGCGGTACTATGACAGAAATGGCTTTGATGCAAGCCAAAATATCATCAAGAACTTTCCCATTATGATGATATTAAAACAGTACTAATTAAAAAATGTCAGCATGTCTGAAGAGGGACAGAGAGAAAGGAAACGACAGATGAAAGCCTCTAAAGGCTCATTTTGAGGGACAGTCCGAAAGCTTTGAATCCCTTTTATTTTGGACATGTGGAGTTCTCTGCTCATGAAGCAGTCTTTAATCTAAACTGAACAATGGACAAACAGAAAAATGCCTTACGCATGCAGTTTTTTTTTTTTTTTTTTTTTTTTTTAGGGATGGGGGTTTGTTTGCAATTTACCTTAAAATTGAGCAGGCCCACAGCGGTTTCCACAAAGGTGACTAGGCGAATGGGTTCTGTCAGCGGCCGTCCTTTCAAGTTCTGCTGAAACCTGTCAACAAACTACGCACACAGGGAACATCTCAGGCACAACTCATTAACAAAACCCACTGTTTCTATGACGAACAAGCAATAAACCTCTCAACAATGACAATAAATTAATTTGCTCTCACCACTTTGTGCACATACCCACATTCATCTGATGTTTAAGACTTTGCAGAATCACATTTTATATATACAATGTCATGATCAACTTGAACCCAATTGTAATTTTGGTGATATTACTGATCATGATTTCTTTAAGGAAAAATTATAATCTCGTTTACTGTTTTTTCATCTGATTCCTGTGAAATGACAGCAGTGAATTTTTTGTTGATGGATTAGTAACATTACTAAAGACAATCTAAACAGGGAAAAAAAAGATGAGATCCTGTGAATATAAATCATAACTGCATTTTAAACACAGTCTAATGAAACAGACTAAAGAAGAAAAAAAGAAGTCCACATGTGCAAAAACTGACTTTTGATACAAATCCTGACAACTTTATTACCTGCACTGTTCCCGTTCCAATACTTACTCAGAGACAACTATATGAGGGTTCAAATAATGCAGAGAAGAAGCAAAGAAAAACAGCAACAAAAGCAAGTGAAATGAAATATTTTACATTATCACCAGGGTTCCCTACTTCGTCTGAAGTCTTCTGCTCTACCTTCTTTTAGAAGCTCTGCTCAACTACAGCTTGTAGCTCCCCTGAGAGAGTGTGCACACATGTAAATGCACATGCACACAGCAGCATCTGCACAGCAAAGTCAAGGAGAAAAAAAAAAACAAAACAGAGAAAAGGGGGGAAGAAACAAGATTTGGGATGTCTGAGTGTGTTTTACTGCTACATTATTCTGTTTTGTGTCCCTCCTCTGTGGCAGGGAACGGGGAGACTGGAGCAACAATCAGAGTGTGATGTGACACTTTGCTGAGGCCTTTATTCTGCACGTCTCCTGCTAATATGCAAGCTCACCTAAGTAGGGCTTTAAAACCAAGTTTAATTCTTTGAAGACCAAAGCATTCCAATTTTTTTCCAACAGACCAGTTCACAGCTAGCCCTGGACTGCCAGTGGGGTAGCCCAAATTCCTAAATCTATCATCTGGAAACACACAAAAGCCCCCTCCGTCAGATATTTCCTTTCAACGCCAGACAAAAAGAAAAAAAAAAAAAAAAAAAAAGGAGTGCAAAAGCTCAAAGTAGAAATGTCTACCTCCATGTCCCCCCTTCCTCCCCTTTTGCTCCCTCTTTGACACACCAGGAAAAGAGATGGTTATAAGTAACCTCAGGTACAGCGTGACCATTTTTTTCACAAATCAAGAGCAAAATAACCCCTGTGCTCACACTTACCACTCTTGTTCTCAAAACTGAAAGAGTGGGCCTCCATTGAAGGATTTCAAAAATAGGGGCAATTTTAATCATCTCTCCATTCAATCTCAGTTGGATAAATCATATCTGAGAGATTTGCATAAATACAAACCATCAAAGACTTTTCATCTTCAAAGAGGTTTTCAAGACCCAATAGGCTTTGTACTGTAATCATCTGAGGTCACAACCCTGTGGGAGCAAGGCTGCTATGGCAACATAAAAACTAACGCTGGGGGCTTAGCATAATATGCCCCCCTCCTTCCCTCCCTTCCCTAACACAGGAAGGGGTGGGGTGGGGGGGTGTCCGAGAGGGAGTGTGAAAAGAGGGTGTAGATAAACCCATTTCTGTGACAGAGGAACTAGGTAGATATGGCCTGTTGTGGGGAAACCTCACAGATATCACACACAGAGATTATCATCAATACAGTGTGCCATGCAAACCTTAACAAGGCTGCCGCAAGCCGAGTGAGCTGTTTAGATCCTACCGGAGGAAAACAAGTGACAGCTCCATGTAGCACCACCGGCCAAATAGCCTCTCTGATTATATGTTTCTGTCCTTCTGCGGCACTCTCCTCTTCAGCTATTATACACTTTAAGGGTCTGATTTATGCTGGATAAGAGGTACTATAGTGCCTGTTTATTGAGACTCTGACAAACACAGCAACTATAAGCTGTCAAAGGCTATCAAGACTAGCACCCTTTCAAGGTGTTATTCACCAGTGAATTGAGAAAATAAATAAAAGAAATGTACAAAGAAGAAATAACACCTCTCCTTGCCATTCAAACAAGCCCTCTGACAATTTCGCCTTCCAAACATGAAAAGAGAAGGAGGGAGATACGGAGCTAGAGAAAGGAGGCTATAGTGGGACAAGTTTCAATTAATTTCCTTCAAAAGGGGGCCAGATTAAATGTTTCCGGCCTGCTGAAGTGTTCATTTCACAGAGGGGAAGCGGAGAAAGGGATGAGGGGAGGGGACAGGAGGAGGGAGTAGAGGAGGAGGAGTGGGACAGGGTGCGATTCTTTTGGTCCCAGTGCACACCAAATAGTGTGGTGGGCAAAGAATGCACACGGCTCCGAATCTGTGTGAGAATTGTCCTCTTAACAAAGGAGGGAGTTACGCCTGTTATAGCCCAATAAGGCCTGTCAGTCACACAAGGGCTGGAGGAGAGCAGAAAGACAGAGCAAAAGATTTCTGCACAAAGAGAAACAAGCAAGTCCATCTTTTAGCGACAAATCAGTCTGGAGGTTCTTGTGCCAATATCAATAAAACGGGAGAAAAATAAACAAGTGAGGGATTTACTGCCCTGCCTAACAAGAATGAAGAGAATCAGACACATGCTCACAACAAAGACACATTAATAATAACAGGAAAGTCTGGGCAGAAATGAGATTGAGAAGTTGTGAAAAAGTAAGATTAGATGAGCATGCAAAGCGCTCGACTTGACTTTATGTCAGGAGCACGTCCTGCTGGTGCAAAAAGAACAAAAACAAAACCAAAAAAACAAGCAAACAAACAAAAAAAAAAACAACCTACAAATAAATCAAATGTGAGAGCAGAAATACAATGTCCTTACAGGAGAAGAGAACATAAGAATGAGAGTTACTTGAATAAACTGCAATGCTTCTTTTTTTTTTCTTTTACAGGCATTATCAGCAAAAGAAAAACATAAAAAAGCTCGTCTAATTATCTGCACTTTCCTGCATTCAGTGTACTTACTGAGATTTTCAGTATGTAACAATAATACTAACGAAAGTGACCAGTTAAGAATAACAAAATTTGAACAAAAGTGACTTTTTTTTAAGCAAAGAAAAGTAGCAATGGGTGAAAAGCTGGGGGAGAGAATTAGAGAACACCTGTCACCAATTATACTTAGAAGAAAGAAAGGGCAGCAGGAAATAGACGTGTTCTAATTAAAACCACTAGTTAAAAACTTCCTGCGCCTGCCCCAAGACCATGTACATATATTTATGTTTGTGTATGTGTGTGCACACGTGCACATGCGTGTGTGTACTGAGGCTAAGGTAAAAATCCCAACTAGACACATGCCTTTCACTGCTAATTTAACTGAAGCTTTAAAGGGTATATCAGCCACTTAAGAAAATGCTGAACTGTACTGCTTGCCTGTAAAAGCACATATGAAGAGGGAGACGGAAAGAGAAAAAATACGAACAGCTCAAGTATTAAGTGCTTTTTTTTTCACTAAAAATAAATACATAAATAAACTTTGAACCATATGAGAAAAGCAGTGAAGAAGACAGTTTCTCCTGTAAGTAAAGCATATGGAGCTGATCAGAAAGGTCTGCATTAATGATGTCACTGTCTCCTGACCTTTTAGGACTTGACATCCGTACAGAACCTCTTTATAGAAAGCTAGAGGCTTAGCCGAGCCCAAACAAACACCCCTTAAGTGAAGCACAGATGTAGTTAGTGAGAACAAATTTTAACTTAAAAAAAAAAAAAGAAACTAGGATCCCAAACATATGGGTATAAGTAAAAGCTTGCAATGTCTTACATAAAAATCAATCAGTTCAGGGTAAGCCTTACAGTACATGTCTTAATCAATGCATGAAAGCCTCAGTGGTTGCAAGAAACCTTTTAAAAGTGTGAACAGTTGCAGCACATTTAAATGTTTCAAATGCAGCACAATGGTCAGCCTGAGTGATCCGAGTTAACAGTGAGTTCATGAGTGGCAGAAGGCACCATTGTGTTATTACAGAAAGAGATCAGGCTTATGAAGCTAATCTGAAGAAATGTCATCCTCTGTTTGAGCAGCAGCCAAGAAAAACACGCTCTGTCCCCGACAGTCCTGACACAAGGATCAGTTCTCTCTTCACTGGGAGATGGGAAAGTTTGTTATGACTGCTTTGATGATTCCAGTGGTTTCCTCTTACTCTGAGTCGGTGTTATCATCCCTAGTTTCTTGCTTCTTTTATTTATTTAATGTTTAAGCATAACATTTCAAAAGAAAAAAAAAAGCTTTCCTTTTGAGCTCACTATGGTTCTAAGAAAGATTGGAATCATGATTTGCAGCTCACCCACTGAACCTCCTGAGTGTCCTCCACTTTGGGCAACATAATGGCTGGGGGGAGAACGTTCCCCTGCAGAATGATCTGCAGGTCAAGCTCAGCCAGGCCACTAGAAACTGAGTTAACCCTCACACACACTTCTCTGTCCGGCCCAAGTCCAATTCTGCCAACATCCTTGGAATGGTTTCCCTGGCTTCTGCCTGGAAAACAGAATCACAAAATACAGTACAGACAGAAAACTATGAGTATTTAATACATCACATTTACTCACACTGATTGTCATAAATCATTTTCAATCATTTTAAATGATATGAAGTTGGTCTATTCATTTCAAAAGCAATTATGGTTACCATAAGGTCACACAAGAGAAATGTGAATTTCAACATGCACAGAAATGCACTGACTGATCATTTCCATTTATCAAATTATAATTGAAAAACTGTAAAGGAGCTCAATGAAAGTCTAATTTGCTTGATGAAAATGTTCTTATATAAATCATGTTGGCCGCTGAGCAGAGCATAAAAATAATCATTCCATTATGAACAAAAAATAATGTGTGATCAAAGTTGTTATTCATCAATTTGGCATAAATAACATGATGATAAAACATTAAAGAAAAACTTAAGTAAAAATAATTACTTTTCTTATGTCCACATAAATTTAAAACCAGAGGACATCTAAGAAAATAGGTATTATGGCTGAGCATTTCCACCTTGACTCAAAAGTAATTATACATTTTAACTATGTTTTTCAATTACCCAAGTTTTCTATTAAGTTGTATAATATTTAATTTTAGAGGAAAACAATGAATGCAATAATTGCTTCTGCTGTTGACTTACTGTGAATAAATCAAACAATATTAGCTCTGATCAAATGAGGTTATTGGAAACTCATACAAAAATGGGAGGCTGTGCGCAAGCACAAAAATCTTACTGTATGCCCACATTATAGTCAAAAATGGATTTTAATTCTTTTTATTTTCCTAATACAGAATGAATATAGACCAACTAATGAAAAATACATACAGTGGGGGAAAAAAGTATTGAACACATTAACTTTTTTCTCAGAAAGTATATTTCTTGTAGAGCTATTGATATGAAATTTTCATTGTCGGCAACAACCCAAGTAATGCACACATACAAAGAAATATGAACATTTGTGTCTGTAAATTATGTCTAATATAATGAAATGACACAGGGAATAAGTATTGAACATATGAAGAAATGGAGGGACAAAAAAGATATAGAAAGCCAAGAAAGCAGCTGGAGTCTGTCAGTATTTAGAAAGTAATCCTGCCCCCCATCAGTGCAAAGTCATATCAGCTGGTTTAGTCCTGATTGATGCCTTTAAAAAGGTTTCTCATCACTAAGGTGTCAGACAAGAAGCATTCCATGATGGATAAAAGCAAAGAGCTGTCTAAAGACCTACGTAACCTTATTGTGTAACACATTCAGGGCATTGGTTTGAGGTGCATTTCTAAACTTCTGACAGTTCCAGGGTGCACCATTGGGGCCATCATCCGGAAGTGGAAAGACCACAGCATCGCCATAATACGGCCACGGCCAGGTGCTCCTCGCAAGATTTCAGACAGAGGAGTCAGAACAATAATCAGAAAGGTTCTCCAACAGCCCAGGACCACTCATGGAGAGCTTCAAAAAGACCTGGAATCAGCAGGTACAGTTGTTTCAAAGAAAACAAGAAGTAATGCAGTTAACCGCCATGGTCTTCATGCACGCACACCACGCAAGACTCCATTTCTGAAGAAAAAGCATGTTGATGCTCGTTTAAAGTTTGCAACACAACATCTGGACAAACCCTTTACATTCTGGGAAAACATAGTCTGGTCAGATGAGACCAAAATTGAACTCTTCGGATGTCATAAGACACAACATGTTTGGAGGAGAAATAGCACCACACTTGGTAGGAACATCATGGTGGGGGGCTGTCTGTCAGCATGTGGTACTGGTAGAATTCATATCATTGAAGAAAGAATGGTTGGAGAAAAGTAGAGAGACATTCTTGACCAGAATCTGCTACCATCTGCCAGGCTGCTGAAGATGAAAAGAGGGTGGATCTTTCAGCAAGACAACCATCCCAAGCACACAGCCAAGTAAACACTGAACTGGTTTAGGAAGAGAAAATAAAGCTGCTAGAATGGCCCATTAAATCACCTCACTTGAATCCAATTAGGGCTGCCACAAATGATTATTTTGATAATCGACTAGTCACCGATTATTTTGGCGATTAGTCGGCTCATTGGATCATGCAAAAAACTGAAGCATATTTACAGAACCAGTCAAAAAAATTGGACACTTTCACATTGAATCTAATGGAAAAACATGCCCAAACTTTTGACTGCTGGTGTGTGTGTGTGTGTGTGTGTGGTGTGTGCGTGTGTGTGTTAATTTATGTCAATATACAGTTCAAGAAAAGTTGACCAGACAGAAAGGCGGAAAAGGCAGCGGAAAGTACAGTGTCAATTTTGAGAGACAAAGCAAAGCTTAAAGACAATAAAAGATTAGTCGATTATGAAATTAGCCGTCGACTATTTTGACAGTTGACATTTTTTGACAGCCCTAAATCCAATTGAAAATCTTTGGAAAACATAGAACATCTAAGTTCACAGACCTCCAAAACCTTTGAAGGCAGTTTGTGTGGAAGACTGGGCCAAAATCACACCTGAGAAATGTATTCTACTGGTTTCTCCATAAAGGAGGCATCTTGAAGCTGTAATCACCAACAAAGGTTTTTGTACTACTTAAGTAATAAATAAATTTCAGTAACCGTATTCAATACCTATTCCCTGTGTCATTTCATTATATTAGACATAACTTAATTTATGGACACAAATGTTCAGATTTCTTTGTATGTGTGCATTACTTGGGTTGTTGCTGACATCTGGTGAAAATTTCATGTCAATAGCACAACTAGAAATGTATTTTCTGAGAAAAATGTTGACGTGTTCAGTACTCTTTTCCCCCGGTGTAAGCAAAACGTTTTCCATTTCTTTATTACTTATTTTTGTCCAAATTGCAAAGCCTAAACAATGAGCCCATCCTCTGTTTGACAGTGTCAAAAACTGTGAAGGAAGTCCTTATACGACAGTGGGTACGAAAAGTATTCAGATCCCTTTAAACTTTTCACTTTTTGTTTCATTGCAGCCATTTGCAAAAATCAAAAAAGTTAATCTTATTTCTCATTGATGTACATTCAGCACTCTGTCGTGACAGAAAAAAACAGAAATGCAGAAATTTTTGCAAATGTATTAAAAATGAAAAACTGAAATATCACATGGCCACAAGTATTCAAACCCTTTGCAGTGACAATCATATTTAACTCATATGCTGTCCATTTCTTCTTGTCCTCCTTGAGATGGTTCTACTCCTTCATTGGAGTCCAGCTGTGTATAATTAAACTGATTGGACTTGATTAGAAAAGGCACACACCTGTCTATATAAGACCTTATAGCTCACAGTGCATGTCAGAAAAAATGAGGTTGAAGGAACTGCCCGAGGAGCTCAGAAACAGATTTGTGGCAAGGCACAGATCTGGCCAAGGTTACAAAAGGATTTTTGCAGCACTTAGGGCCTCCATAGTAATAATTCTCTGGTCTGATGAGACCAAGATTGAGTTTTTTGGCATTAATTCTAGGCAATACGTGTAGAAAAAACCAGGCATTGCTCATCACCTGCCCAATACGAACCCAACAGTAAAACATGGCGGTGGCAGCATCATGCTATGGGGGTGTTTTTCAGCTGCAGGACAGCATGACTGGTTGCAATTGAGGGAAAGATGAATGCGGCCAAGTACAGAGAGATCCTGGAAGAAAAAACCTCTTCCAGAGTGCTCAGGACTTCAGACTGGGCCAAAGGTTCACCCTCCAACAAGACAATGACCCTACGCACACAGCTAAAATAACAAAGGAGTAGCTTCGGAACAACTCTGTGACCATTCTTGACTGGCCCAGCCAGAGCCCTGACTTAAACCCAACTGAGCATTTCTGGAGAGACCTGAAAATGGCTGTCCACCAACGTTCATCATCCAACCTGACCGAACTGGAGATGACCTGTGAAGAGGAATGGCAGAAGATCCCCAAATCCAGATTTAAAAAACTTGTTGCATCATTCCCAAGAAGACTCATGACTGTACTAGCTCAAAAGGATGCTTCTACTCAGTACTGAGCAAAGGGTCTGAATACTTATGACCATGTGATATTTTGGTTTTTCTTTTTTAACAAATTTGCAAAAATTTATTAATGAGAAAATTAACTTTTTTGATTTTGGCAAATGGCTGCAATGAAACAAAGAGGGAAAAGTTTAAAGGGGTCTGAATACTTTCCGTACCCACTGTACATCACAAAATAAGATAGCCTTCAACCTGAATGGTCAGCCCAGCAGGTATCAAAGTTTTATTATAATCATACTACAAATCAAAACCAAATACTTTTGATTCCTCACCTTTACAGCAGCCAAACAAAATTAAATTAAAGCTAAAAGTGATAAGGAATTTAATTAAAAACAGTAATGAAACAAGAAACTGAAAAAAAAAAAGCTTTCTCCCCAAATCTGAGCCTAGACGTCCAGTTTCTATCAGTAACACAGTGGCACATGCTGCTATACACAAACCAGATGCTGCAGCTGCAGGAATGGAGAGAAAGCAGGATGGAATGGGGAGAGAAGTTGGAAGAGGAGAGAGGCTCTGTGGGAGAAATGTGGTCTGAGTTAAGCAGCATGAGGAAACGGTGGCTTATGAGTTGTCAGCTTAGATCACAAGCTGAAGCCTTTGAATTCTTGCGCGTGTGTTTTTTGGAGATGCTCAGACTGGGATTATTTTTGTTAATCCACTCATTTACAACTAAAAGAAATGCCTTAAGGACACATGAACACCAATGATGACTTGTCAAAAGAAACAGGGTGGCCTTTTAGATGCTTATCAAATAAAAATAGGGAAACTGAAATACGATCAATACATAAAAATCATGCCCTTTCATTAAACACCCTTCTTTGATGGCAGCCTGGTGGAATAAACATTATAAATATATTGCTAGACATTCGTGCGTAACAACTCCCCACTGTGATAACTAACAGACTGATCACTTAAGTAATATAAAGGTTTTAACTGTAGACAAGAGACACATGGACAGGTCATACATCACAATCTCTAGTAAAAACTACAGGACCGAAATCAACTTAGGTACATTTCTGTGAGAGCTTATGAGAACCCCTCATGGGTCACAGGACTAAAAAGTGCATGCTCTGATCTCCAGGAATGCAGAACTGTATTTGATATTGTGAACACTCCTCCAATATCAATAAAATACGGTATCAAACTACATATCAAAGATTTCCTTGGATTTAATAGGGGTCATGAGCAGGCTGAACTGCTGTGTGTCATCTATGTATCCCTTTTGCCTCGCTGAATGAGACAAGAAGGATTGTCACACCATATGATGAGTGCGCTGTGATCTTTGACTCTTTCTTAAATTTTGCTTTCTCCTTCTCCTTATTGCAGCTCTTAAGCCAAAAGAGACCTGTAACTGTATCGGGGTAACTTAAAACGGATGGGGAGATTTATGAAGCTATAATTCACTATTCATAAACCTGCTACTTGGTGGATAAAATTCTGTCTGTCTGTCTGCAGTTCATGGTGACAAGGGAAAACTGATCTGTGAGAACTCCCAGCTGCTCTATGTGCCCACAGTCACATTGATCCTTAACCAAACTAGATCCACAGCTATAAATGATCAAAATGCATGGTCTTTATCATTTATGGATCAAATAGATAGCAGTAAGGCAAACTTTTGCTCCATGCAGGCACATATTGCAAGGATGGCTTTGTGCACTTTACTCATTCTATGATTGTATTGCTGAAATCATGATGCCAGAAATGTTTAAGTAGATGGCTAGGTCATGATGCACCACTCTTCCTTTTATCTCCCTTTTTGCCCAAAGTAAGAGAGAGATTATTCTGGCAGACACCTTGACCCCTATGGGCTTCGCTACTCCAAGCTTGAATAAAGCCCTTTGAAAAGAAGATATTTTACATTAATAGACAGCTATCCAACAAGTTGCTTCAAAGCTCCCTCCCCAATCACCTGGTCTCCCACGGAGAGCTTGCCTCAACGTCAGCCCCATCTACTCTTTGATTCCCCCCATCATTCTCATCATTAGAGGCTGACACACAGGCAAGCAGGCTTGCAAGCGGACAGCCAGGCAGACAGGGCTGTAGAACGCATAGATGCACACGAGAAGCTTTTCAAGTGCAGAGAGGCTGACCTTCCAGGAGAGCGAGGGCAGCTTCTTAACACACAGCCTGAGCCTTGACGCTAAGGATCCTACAGAGTACTGTGTGTATGTGACACAGCATGGCTACTGCCTTGTAGACACCACATCAGACTGGAGCGTCCAAAGTGATGTGTGTACAGTCCACAGCAGGACCAGCTTCCTCTTCAGCATCAGATCATGGACGTCCAGCCCTCCTGTCAAGCTGTTTGAACTAAGCAACGTCAAACATTGCCTCTGGACAGGCTAAGCGTGTAGGCTCACTTCGTCACCTCATTGAATTTGTATCATTTGTCAAAGCAATAATAAATAGAGTAGATGCTGTTTAGAAATTGGAGGGTGGGGGTGGGGGGGCAACAAAAAAAGAAACAAAACATGGTAACATGAAATACTTTTTTTTTTTTTTTAGAAAAGGAATAGGAAAATGATTATTTTACTTTTATTGAATAGTATTTACTGCCTTGGAAGTTGAGACAAATGGATGATGTATCAATTTGAACTATAGCAGCTCTTAAAGGCCCTGTACCTGATTTTATTCTAATCTGCTTTCTACATGGTATATAATGTGGTACAAGAGGTAACTTCATGAAAATAAAATACTTATTGATTGTGCATATGCATGAATCCAGGTTTTTTTAGTTTTGGTTTCTAATGCTGTTGTGACGCTCTTCTCGGCCAGTGGAGTTCATTCTACAAAAGTTCCGGTTTCCAATGAGCCATTCACAGTGTTTCCTAACAAGGAACACCCTCCCCTAGCGCATGCACGGCAGCACTTGTAAACAGAACCACATGGCGTCTACTGACGGGTAAGTCGCAATACCTCTGCTGGCTGTTACTGCTGATACAGCGAAACGGCCTTAAAGGATCAAAACAGAGGAGAAAAGAGACTTGAAACGTAGGAGAGCCCAAAGAAGGAATAAAATTTGTGTAAATCTTGGCGGATTGGAGAGCAGCTGGATGGCCTTGGACTGAATGTTGACTGGAAGTCCACCTAGACAGGTATATTTTCAGTCACTTTCTTCTTAGTAGCACGTTAAATGTCCTCGGCTGCTGGCGCTCTGGCCCTACCTCTGCAGCTGGTCTGACTGCGTCCTCCTCCCTATACCGTATGTAATACATAATGATATTTACACCTTAATGTACGACCAAGCTTTACATCACCTCCACTCGCAGTGGCTACTTAGATACTTTATTAGGTTTTCATGTTGTAATGTCGACTTATAACATCATAACACATCATAATGGTGCATCTGTGTATGTAACTGTAGTTGCGGTAAGCTACCGGTTTATGAATTAAGTTACAGAAAACATAATTTAGCTGATTCCCAGCCATTTACTGCAACTAAAACAGTAAATTCACTGGAAGATGCAAGTTTACTCTGAATAGTTTCCTTGTGCACGAGTATGAGATGTGCACACTATTTCATGCATGTTGAATGGGAGGAGAGAATAAGGGATAGCAGCAGCGTTTCTCACTGGAAGAAACAGTTAGGGGTGGGGCTTACAGTTCAAACTACACTGTTTACCTTGCTTATGGTTCGAAAATGTGCAAAATCAGGTATAGTGCCTTTAACTGATGACTCTGTAGTTGTGGGGTGTATCAGTGATGGACAAGAAGCCAAGTACAGGGAACTGGTCAATCAGTTTGTGAAATAGTAACAATCACCTCATCTTAAATACCAGCAAGACTAAAGAGATGATTGTTGACTTTAGGAGGAGCAAGAATAAGCAGCACAGTCCTGTCTACATCTTGGAAGAGGAGGTGGAGGTGGTGGAGAACTACAAATACCTTGGAGTTCAGCTGGACAACAGACTCGACTGGAAATGCAACACTGACTACATCTACGTTTGTTGTGGAAAGTGCAATCCGCTTTGCAGCCATCTGCTGGGGCAGCAGCATCAGAACCAGACACTTGAAGAAACTAAACAAGCTGATCAAGAAAGCTGGTTCTGTGCTGGGAATAACTCTGGAGCCGCTGGAGCTGATCGTTCAGAAAAGAATGCTGCACAAGCTGATGAAGATGATGGAGGATTCTTCCCATGCTCTCCACAACACGGTGAAAAATCAACAGAGTATGTTCAGTGAAAGGCTAAGTCAGGTTCACTGTAGAAGAGAGAGATACAGAAATTCATTCCTACCAGCAGCCATCATCCTAAAGAACAAGAGTGACTGACTGACTTATTATTGTTATGTTATTTCATATAAATATTATATTGTTGAAAACAAAAAAAAAAAACAAAAACAAAAAAAAAGAAAAAAGAGTGAATGCTGAATTTCCCTTCTGGGATAAATAAAGTATTTTTCATTTAATTTCATTCAAACCACTGAATATGTTTTCAACATATAAAATTATTTGTATTCACTGACCCATATCTTACACCAGAATAAATAAAACCTACATTGGTCCAGAGCAGGCTATCCTCCACAGTCAGACGTACTATAGGGTCATTATATAAACCTGAAATTGTGTTCTGTCAGAATGTATAACTCCCTGACATCCCTAGCAGCATTAGCAGGAGAAATGACGCAGAATACACAAAACTGTCTAACTGAAGAGAAGTTACGTATAGACTGGAAAAGATATTGAACAATGGATTGAAACATTTGAGGCAGCGTTGAGCTCCACTGGTTGAGCAGCTGCCTCATGTTCAGAGGCTATAGTTCCTCAGCGCAGCCGGTCTAGCTACTATTCTGGCCTGGGAACCTTTGCTGCATGTTAAGATCACTACAGAATATTCAAAATATAGAATACTATAACATTTCATAACAATACATTATACAAGAAAATAAAACGATGGATGGATGGATGGATCTTTCAGTGTCTTACTGCCTTCTCAATATTTACACGACTATTTTAGTTAGGGTCGTGGTACTCAGCAAAGCAGTTGCGTATTGCATTTAGGCAGATGTCCTCTGACTGACTTGGGAACATCAAAGGCAGCTCTCAGATTGGTGTTGGAGAGAGTGAATGTCAGAGAATGACAGGAGGGAGGACCTACAGGAGGAGGGGGGTGAGAGGGTGTCTGGGATATGTGTGGAGGGGGAGGTGAGTGGGGAGGAGCGGTGTGTGTGTGTGTGTGTGAGTGGGTGGGTTGGGGAATCGGGGTGTGTGTGGGAGTGGGGAGTGTGGGCTGGGAGAGGGAGGGGACATGGTTGGGTGGTTAGGGGGAGGGGGACGTGTGCTTGTGTGTGGCGATGCAGGGGTTTGTGCAGGGGGGTGGGGGAGGAGGTGCGTGGGCGTGTCTGGTCAGGGGCTGGGGTGGTGCATGTGTGTGGGGGGAGTGCATGTGGGTATTGGGGGAAATGGGAGGTGGGGGTATATGTATGTTGGATGGAGGGATGTGTGGGAGTGTGTGTAAGGTTGGACGGTGGGGTGGATCGGAGCATGTGTGTGAGGGGAGTGCATTTTGGTCTAAGGGATATGGAGAGGTGGGGGGGTATGTGTGTGGGGTGGAGGGAGGAGTGTGTTTGTGGGTGTGGTGGTAGTGCCCCTGTGCCGGGTATGTGGGGTAGGGGCATTGGGGAGGGTGCTGGCCCATGGCGGGGAGTTACTCCTGGGCGCTTTGGCCCTGGGCTCGCGCTGCGCCTGTTCTGTGTGTGGGTGTGTGTGTGTGTGTGTGTGGGTGTGTGTGTGTGTGTGTGTGTGTGTGTGTGTGTGTGGGGGGGGGGGGGGGGGGGGGGGGCTCTCAGGCCGTGCGTGCTTCCTCCTCCTTTTTAGCTTTATAATCTCTAGAAGTATATATGTATTGTATTAAATCTATGTATTTTATATGTATTTTATTAACTCTTTATAAAAGCTCCTAAAAGCATCAGGCAAGATTCTAATATATTATCTGAAGTCAAAATGCTTGTTTTCATGCTATGATTTTGCCAATTTCCAAAAGTTTCACGAATAAAACATGTCTGTCATCATTGACTACTACTTCTCAACCATGTAATGTAAAAGTTTCATAAACTTACCATGGTTAGTTTTAGAGAGATGAGTGAATAAGGCCAGAGAAATCAAGCCGCAAAGTGGCAATTTTCTGCTTCCAGGAGAACGCTGATGTTTCGCGTGTCACAGA
This sequence comes from Atherinomorus stipes, assembly GCA_023101725.1. Lineage (NCBI taxonomy): Eukaryota > Metazoa > Chordata > Actinopteri > Atheriniformes > Atherinidae > Atherinomorus > Atherinomorus stipes. The sequence goes on along the minus strand of JALJCO010014178.1, from coordinate 1,085,930 downwards.
CATGTACTGATTGGTCGAACAGGGCAATGGCACAAACTGTAACAAGCTTAATCCCCGCTGATTGGCTGGACCAATTCACGTGATTCTACAAGCACGCGCAAAGCTGCAGTGACGTCATTTAGAAGGTCCCTGGAAGTGCTCAAATATGGTCACTTGCCCTATAACGGAAAATGATGTACAAAAAGTTATTGCTGTGCAGCAACACAAACTTGAAAGAATGTATGTTGAAATGAGAAAACTATGAATCGCATACATAAACCGAATGGATATCATGAAAATAAAGAGTATATTTGTTGCTAGAATAGTTATCAAAACAAAGTTGAAGCCACAATCTATTTTAAAAAATACAAATTTTGACTGAAGATTAAATGGATATCCTCCATGTTTCTTATGGTCACATCAGGGAGAAACTTGGCAGTCATGTTTTCACTGCTAGAGGTCTCTTTTAGTGAAAACATAAATACAGTCTGTACTTTGGTGCATGCACAAACAACCCTTTAGTACATCTGACTTTGGAGGACTTGTTGGTCCAGAGGGTAAAACATAAGTTTCACAGTCAAGCCTCAACAACTGTGAAATTATTAAACTTTCTAGGCTTTGAAATTGTTACATGCCTGCATTTTTCATTCCATAAAACTGTCACAGTAATCAATAATTGTGAATAAGATTTTTAAGTCTGCAAATATAATGCACGCTAATGTTTTTTTGCTGTTGTTTTGTTAGTGTAACATGCTTAAGTTTTGCATCATACAAAACTGTGTGGCATGCTACAACTTTTGCATAAACAACAAACTCCTAAAAGAAGGTAAGACAGTGTCGAAGAAAGCGTACACTACAAAATGTTCAAGCTCAACCCAATAATATCCAACAATGTTTCTACTTTGCAATCAGCTGTGGCTGGTTAGCATGCAATGAGAAACAACATGTGTTTGACAATGCTATCATTATTAATAATTTCAAACTGCCAGCGAGCATGCAGGCAGATATGACTAACAGTACAAATACATTTAAAGAATATGTGGCTTCTAGTGGTCAGGAGTGCAACTATGTAGAGTAAAAATAGCGTAATAGGGTTTATCACAGTGAGAAGTGTCACAGCAAAGCATTGCATATTGTGCCAATCTCACAGCACATGAAAACACATGGTTGAAATAGCTGCACTCAACAGCGCCATTAAACACCCGTCCTTCCTCCATCCATACAAGTATTTTGTGTCTTGTTAAACAATAAACCATGCAATTATGTCTATTCTATATGCAAAGACTACATGAATCAAATTTACCACACGCTGACGGTAGGGGTTTTATTTGAAATGGAGTTCTGAGTTGTGTGGAAAAACAAAGAAAACTGGCTGTTTCAGCTGGAAGACTTGTTGCACCTCTATTGTAGCACCAACTATATTTTGGACATGTGAACAAATATACCCATTACACGTCTTCTTGGTAGATTGGGCCACACTTAGGTGGTGCCTTCAAACAATAGAGTTCTGCATTTTTATTGTGCGAGTGAATATATATTGTTAGACTTGAAAGGAGTGGGAGATCATGAGTCACAACAAATGTAGTTGTTTTTCCGCTGTTTTTAAGAGCTAGCGTTTTGCACCCTGCTGTGCGACTTGAAATGCCATTTAAAATCAGCTGTAGACTCTTCCAAGTGAAGGCTGCCTGCCTGAAGTGTGACTGCATTTGTTTGCCCATCTTTGTCTCTTTGTCAGGGCGTGTGAGTGTGTGTGTGTTAGAGGGCTTCAAGTCATTCTGGATGTGTTCTGACAAGTGGCATACTGCACTCCAGAAAGTTAGAGTGAAATAGCTGTCTAAGTCAGGATATGCTTATAACTGAGACGTGGCAGGAAGAGATTCAGGCTTTCACGCTGCAGTTGGAGACACAGTGCATTATCTGCTATCTTGAAAGGATAGACAGCAAAACAAGTGACTGGGAAGAGAAACATGTAAATCATGCTTGTTTGGTCAAAACTGATGTCATGAAGTTAAACTAAAATAGCTAATTATCCATGACGAGATAACATTTTGTCTCTTTGCTAACAAGTCATTAAAGTCTGTATTTTGGGGATTGAATTCACCGGACCAGTGTATCCATTTTGAATGATAAGAACAGAAAAAAACAACTCATTAAGCATGAGATATTCCTTCTGTCAACAAAAAAAGAGGCAAAATCTAAACAATTTTGTCAAAAATGCTGCATAGAGATTAAAGATTCCGAGGAACAACAACACAGTACATGCTACACAGAAACTCTCTTCTCTTAAGGGTAAATAAACTGCCAGTTTAAGTTACCAAAGCTGACTCTTAGCGCAGTGTGTGTAAGTTGTGGCAAAAGAAGACAACATTGATTACATTGATTCCGCAGATACCCCTATGCAAAACAACCTGCAAGCAATGAGTGCAGAGGGAGGTTGTTGCACTGAGTGAGTTTGTGGCAGGCTTTTAGTTAAAGGTGTCAGAACCTAGTGTTTTACATACACAATCCTTCTTAAATTATCTTCAAATGAATTTTTAATTATAGTTGGGTGGGACAAAATTTAATGAGCTCATTTTAACCTCTTTTTATCCCCAACTTTTGTTTGTCGCGAGAATACGCACGAGAATTAGACCTGTCTGTAAGTGTGTTCATGAGGCAAACGTCAAAGTCAAAACAAAGTTTTATCAGGACAGACCAAGTGAAGGAAATGATGTCCCATTGATGTTCATGATTCAGGTGAAATTGATACTTGCTATTTTGTATGTTATCTTTGAAGTTACGAAGTAGATGCTAATGCCGTTAGCATGTCAATGGCATTTTCTATTAATAGTTAGCATCGAGCTATCAGGTTAATCGCTAGTCGTTTTAAGTTTTAAATGCTGACTCACTGTGTATTTTGCTCCACTAAATTATAATTTTGTGAATTTTTATTTTTTATTTCTTTCCTGTTATTTGAATTACTGTTGTGAATTTAGCGTTTTTAAAAAAAAATCAATTGGAGGGTATGAGTAATTTTGTGGACGACTGTATCTGCGTCAACATGAAGGTCGGGTTTGGACCTTACAACCACCATTAACTACATTACTTCATTCATTTGTTGTTTAATATTGATGGACAGAAAGGCCAGGTGGGCGGAAAATAGCAAGAAATGGCTTGGCGTTTTAAGGGTTAATATAATACTAGCATCAATATGTTGCATAACTACAGAGTCATGGAATTCGGGCAAGGGCTAAAAAAAAATTTCAATGCCAGCAAACCAAATTGAGATCGAATCAAGATTGGATTGGATCAGACAAAGCTGACCGGATCGAAAATAATTGATTCAAAACCATAAAAATCGGAATCGAATCGGTTCTTGAAATCCAAATCGATACCTAGCCCTAATTGTAAATGTAATTTTCCACCCACCAGAACAACTGGACAGTTTTGTGGGTGAGCTGGACAATTTTGTGTCTTCCACCCTGGAACATTCTTGCCTTCTACTCATTCGAGAGTGACTTAAAAATCCATAACCAGTCACAGCTATGTTAACTTCCTGACTCTGATCCACTCATTTCACTTCAAAGAAGTCTGCTGTCTTGTAGCTCATAAACAAAGCAAAGACCTCATGCTCGTTCTCATTTAAAACTGTGGCACACGTGATCCAATGCTCACACTTCTTTGGCTCTCTGACAGTTACTCGATCCCCATAACTGTTTGCATACTGGAAATGGCCATTGTCACATCACCACCACCACACTGAATAATTTCCCAAAACACATTTGCAACTGCAGTAGTCAGTCCACTTAAAACATGTACTCAAAACTTACAGTATCTGTGTAAAGCTGACGTAACTGAATGATACAATGTTGACACAAGTGCTGCATTCATTACATGCTGTGTTTCAGTAAAGTATAGAAAAAACAAAAACAAAACAGACCAAATACTGTAATACCAGATGCAAAATTGGAGGTGGTGTCATGTGACCATCTTTCCAGCTGCTGGATATTAAGCACAAATGGGCCAACCTAGGACAATTAAACACTGGACTCATTAATTTTGAGTAAAACCTGAATACTGCTGCATTGTTGCATTGCAGAAGATTTCCATTTCAGTACAGTAGGTGATTTATGTAAACTTGTGTTGATATCCAAATGTCTTACAAAATTTGTTTGGTTGTGTAATATAGTTTATTTTTGTAAACGGAAGAATGTAATGGAGGTGGATGTAGCATTAGCAAAAATGATTCAGTGCAGATTTGATAACTGAAATGAAACTAATTTAAATGTTTTTAGATATATTTTCTTATAGCATGCTAGAATTAGTCTAAACGCCTAAAAGTTATTAAGCAGAAAAAGCTACATTATTTGGGTTTTAGTTAACTGATAGTCACTATTTTGTATCAAAGAATTTTGTTTAGTAAGATAATTGAAAAATATAGCTGCAAGTGGAAATCAATCAGTTCTGGATGCCTCAGTTGAGAGTACAACTTAATTTGATTGTGTAAAACGCCTGGCTGGAAATCATAATGAGAAAACGTGTGGTTTTAGTTTGCTTATTACATTGTTCCCAGGCCGTCATATTTTTTTTGGACAACCTCAGGAAGAGTGAGCAGTTAACTCATCAAGTTTCACAATGGAAACATGGACAAGGATATAATCTTTTGGATTTAAAGAGTGAGTGGCATGAAATTCCCGGCTACTTTTGGTCCCTTTTCACACACCTTGTCACACTCTAAGTACTTCAATACTGTATGAAAGGATCGTTCGCCGTAACTCATCCTTGTCATAGAAAAGCAGGCGCTACAATGACCGAGGTTCGGTGGGGGGGGGGGGACCAGAAAGCACGTTTGTTACCATGTGCTTCTGTTGTCATGGTGCTCTCATGGAGAGGAGGCAGAGTGATACAGAGATACCTGGAGACATTCGCCCATACATTCAGCAGTAACCTGCAGACACGCGCCTCTCCACACACTCATGTTTGAGTAAAAAAAGTAAAGGAGTTGCTGGGTTCTTTTGAACACGGCTGCACGTCAGGCTTGAAGAAGTTCGTATTAAGTCTCTGTGGATCTATACAGGACGTACGGCGGTGACGGATTCACCAACCTTACACAGACGCTGATGCAGCGTGAGTATGAATAGAGTTTAAGAAGAAAACAGCATCATATTCCAGCAACAAGTTTCCCTGAATTATTTACTTCACCCTTGACCCAAATTCAGTTAATAGTTAATACTAAAGATACAGGGGGTGGACAATGAAACTGAAACACCTGTCATTTTAGTGTGGGAGGTTTCATGGCTAAATTGGACCAGCCTGGTGGCCAATATTCATTAATTGCACATTGCACCAGTAAGTGCAATGCATACAACATTATGGGTGACATATCAGAATTCAAAAGAGGACAAATTGTTGGTGCACGTCTTGCCGGCGCATCTGTGACCCAGACAGCAGGTCTTTGTGATGTATCAAGAGCCACGGTATTTTGGCTAGAAGTCATGGCGTCACAAGCTCCACGAGGAGTAAAATACGCCGAACTGACAATCTGTTGCTAACTTCGCCATGCAGGCAGACACACCCAGGGAAAAAGGAAATGTGAATCTATCTTTTAACCCCTTCTGGGACATAGGCAGGCTGGGGAAACTAAAATATATGGTCAAAAACCTCAAAAAATGCAAATTTCATGCCAGGGGCACTTTAACTGAATCATTACTGGATCAAACTGGACAGCAACTTTAAAGTGTCCTGTGGTGAGTTCTGTTGCACTGAAATTTGAGACTATATAAATAAATCAAATTGCATAAATGCATATAAATTATTGTTTGTCAGTTTTGCTGCTAATTTTGATTTGCTACAGGAAAACTAAAGCAAATGAAAATGATTTTCTTTTTTTCTTTTTTCTTTTTACAAAAGACAAAAAAAAAAAAAAAAGCAAATGGCACACAATCGCATCCCCAGTTTCTCTAAAACCAACATTTGGTCGCATCAGTGTGGTTCTGCATTAAGAACTGGCTTCTGGTAGTAGAAAAAAGCAACACTGACACAAACTGCTGAAATGGCAGTCTGCAGTGCACATTTATTAACAGATAATATGGTGCACATTAGTTTGCCAATGAGGGGAAAAAATGAGGACTCAAAAAAACAGGCTTTGCTTGGAGGCCAGGAACATGCAAGTAAATTAATGCAAGCAAAGTTATATCAAGTAATGTGTTTTAGAGGGAAAAAAACAGTCTCTTTTCAGTCCGTTTTACTTATCTTATACAATGAAAAAAATAGGAGATATGTGCTTGTTTTTCTCTTCATGTGCTTCATTCCTCACCTCTTCTTATCCTTTCATGTTTTCCCTCTTTTTGAACCACTCCCTATCACCACTCCTCCAACTGAGGTTACCTTCCAGTCTGAGAAGTGGTTGAGTGCGTTATGAAGCCCACGTAGCACAGACTGGTGCAGAGTACAGCTGCCAGTGAAAACATGAGACTGTAATAGGATAATGAAAGAATGAGGGAGAACCCCCTCTGATCTCAGGTATTTTCCTCCAGCTTCAGTCTTTGCCTTCAGGTCTGAAGCTGGAGGAAAATACTAGACTGTCCTTAAAAATGTGGCTTTTCAAAGGACCATCAAAATACTTCAAAAGGTGGAAATGTTATTAAATGTATGACTAATTTAGATTTTTAAACAAAAAAGTTCAGTTTTTCTTCAAATCCCTCCACATTCTTAAAGCATCACCATCGCTCTTCTTTGCACGCACATTTGCCCATGGCACTCTCCCAAAAGTCTCCAATCAATACCTGAAACACGACACTTAAAACTACACACACACTACGACAGACGGTAAGGTTTGGAATGGATGGTCTTTCTGATCTGGCCAGGATGGGGTCTATTTTCTGGTCTCACACTCAGTTTGTGAGTCTTGGCAGCCTGACTAGGAGTTTCTCTCAAGTCTCCAGGGTCTTCTGAGGTGCAGAGCACACAAGTACAAACACAAGCACATAAAGGAATTAAAAGTGCACTGCAAAAAAACAAAAAAAAAAACAAAAAAACCCTCATTTTCTTCTCCTATATCTGACAGAAAAACATGTTTTTTTTGGTTTTTTTTAAATTTTAGAAACAATAGTTCATTCGTTGAGTTATAGGCCTGCTTTGTGTTTATATGATTCTCATGTTGATGTGCTAACAAACAATCATTCCACAAAACAAATTCCTCTAAATAGGGTCAGGGAGAAAGACTGGACAGAAAATAGGTTCAAAAGGAACCTGGAAATATATTACTCATGATTATAAGAAAATCAAGCTACAATAATTTCAAACAGGACAAAAAAAAAAAACAGTACTATGAATGCACACATTTGCAAGTATAATACTTACTAAATGCTCACTAAATACAAGTGTGTGATTTAACCCCATCGAGGGTGGGTGCAGAGGCTTTGTCGGCCAGTCTCTTGTCAGGGCACTCAAGTTGTTGGGAGTGAAAGGGCAGCAGAACAGGAAAGCCATCAGAAACATCTCTGACGCAGCCGAAAAAGCGTCAAGATGGCTGTGGATCAAGCGAGGGGATCCGTGGGCTACACAGGCTACTTAGACACAAGCCGAGGCCTGATCAACCCTGATTGGGTCACTTGGGCAAGGGTGTCTGTTATGAGACCCGAAACACCCAATGAATCCAGGATACAACATTGATGATGTGTCTATGTGTCTAAGTTGCACTTAGAGTGTTTGTGAGAACTCGTGTCCAGCATTCATAATTCAGTTGGTTAACATTATTCCCCAGGATTGCTTTCTGACAAGAATTTATTCATTTGAATCCACTTGAAAGGAGCATAGCTTTCAGTCTTTGGGAACAACACAGTGAGCATTGAACTGAGGTCATGTATCAGTTGACAGTTGGCTGCATAATTTATGTCAAGTTGAAAATCTCTAGTGTCAGACCCAGTTCATGCATCCACCATGGCTATTACTGACTGCCAACCAGACAAAGGTAATAGACTGTAATAATGTCATCCACTGCACAATGATACCTTCTCAACTCAACTGCTCATAATGAAAGCATGAGAGGCAGACCGCCAGACCAGTAGTAAATAGTCTTAATGGGAACATGAAGCGACAAAAGAGGAATGTTAAAAGGAAAAGGGAAATTTAAAAAAAAAAAATCTGTATATAAAAATAAAATAAAGTTTGGACAGCAAAAATTAAGAAAAAATACATAGACTAATCCGATGAGCGTTTTTTGTGTAGCGCCATCTTGCGGTGCCACCAAGGGGTGTGGTTTAATGACATCAACACCATATATCAGGTGTATCAAGCAAACAGAATTATTAGGCAACTTCCTTCCCTTTGGCAAAATGGGTCAGAAGAGGCACTTGACAGGCTCCCAAAAGTAAAAAATAGTGAGATATCTTGCAGAGGGATGCAGCACTCTTAAAATTGCCAAGCTTCTGAAGCGTGATCATCGAACAATCAAGCGTTTCATTCAAAATAGTCAACAGGGTCGCAAGAAACGTGTGGAAAAACCAAGGTGTAAAATAATTGCCCATGAACTGAGAAAAGTCAAGTGTGCAGCTGCCAAGATGCCACTTGCCAGCAGTTTTGCCATATTTCAGAGCTGCAACATCACTGGAGTGCCCAAAAGCACAAGGTGTGCAATACTCAGAGAAATGGCAAAGGTAAGAAAGGCTGAAAAACGATCACCACTGAACAAGACACACAAGTTGAAATGTCAAGACTGGGCCAAGAAATACCTCAAGACTGACTTTTCTAAGGTTTTGTGGACTGATGAAATGAGGGTGAGTCTTGATGGGCCAGATGGATGGTCCTGTGGCTGGATCGGTAAAGGGCAGAGAGCTCCAGTCCGACTCAGACACCAGCAAGGTGGAGGTGGGGTACTGGTATGGGCTGGTATCATCAAAGATGAGCTTGTGGGGCCTTTTCGGGTTGAGGATGGAGTCAAGCTCAACTCACAGTCCTACTGCCAGTTTCTGGAAGACACCTTCGAGCAGTGGTACATGAAGAAATCCGCATCCTTCAAGAAAAACATGATTTTCATGCAGGACAATGCTCCATCACACGCATCCAAGTACTCCACAGCGTGACTGGCAAGAAAGGGTCTAAAAGAAGAAAAACTAATGACATGGCCTCCTTGTTCACCTGATCTGAACCCCATAGAGAACCTGTGGTCCCTCATCAAATGTGAGATTTACAAGGAGGGAAAACAGTACACCTCTCTGAACAGTGTCTGGGAGGCTGTGGTTGCTGCTGCAAGCAATGTTGATTGTGAACAGATCAAAACACTTACAGGATATATGGATGGCAGGCTTTTGAGTGTCCCTTCAAAGAAAGGTGGCTAGATGGGTCACTGATTTGTTTTTGTTTTGTTTTTGAATGTCAGAAATGTATATTTGTGAATGTTGAGCTGTTATTTTGATTTCCCTTTGTTTATTGTTAAGTTGCCTAATAATTATGTTTGCCTAATAAACCTGATATAGGGTGTTGATGTCATTAGACCACACCCCTTGTCATTACAGAGATGCACATCACCTGATATGCTTGGTAGTAGGCTTTAGGCCTATACAGCTTGGAGTAAGACAACATGCATAAAGAGGATGATGTGGTCAAAATATAACCTGATTTACATCATCTGGGTGCGTTCAACAAGTACACGCGGGGGCGTTCCCTTTCCTCACGCACTCCATCTGAGTAAGGCGACAGTTATAGGTGATTTCGTCTGGTTAGAGAATAATAGGAGCCAATCACTAATCGCGGGTGGGACTTTTGAAGGATGGGCGGCGTTTTGGCGTTATGTTGCCTTTTATCCGGAGGTTTTCTTTGCACATTCGACAAAAGTCGTTCACAGACTGTACACCGCTCGTACTAGCTGTCGCCGCCGCCGCCATGTTGTTTGACTGAAGCTTTTTGAGCTTGATAACATGTTTTGATAACTCGATCCTCTATGCGTGGTGGCTCTGGTGTCGCTCTGAGTTGCGTCACGGGTTGCGTCATTCGGTTCAACGTGAGTGGCTGAAGTAGCGTGTCAGTCAAGATGACGGACAGATCTTCTATCCAATCACATGCAAGAGTTTTAGAAAAAAAAGACTAATTTGAAATGACATCGGGTTAACTCCCTCCCCAGATGGTATTGCAAATACCAGGTGGCGGGAGTCAGGTTAGTCAAAATACCCATTTGCCTAATAATTCTGCACTCCCTGTATTTACATTTTCCGGTCCCAATGTTGCCCTGATCAGAGGAAATAACATTATATTTCACAATAGGGGATTATCACGCTTACCGGAAGTTCCCGGATTTTGGACACTTCCTCTTCCGGGCCATGTTAACGACAGCCGTTCCTGCTCTGTTATACTGTTTAAATCGGATGAACTCCAAACATACTCAAGTTTTCATTCTAGACTGAAATGATACTAAGGAAGAAGTGGATCAAAGCGATCGATTCGCCGCGGTGAAGGGCCGAACTTTATAATAAAACACACGTTTGTTTGTCGCCGGTGGGGCACAACACCGGCACTTCACAGCATGCTAGCATTAGCCAGCTAGCGTTTACTGACGTGCTTAACATTGTGCGTCTTAAAACACACAAACATCTAAAAAATCGGGTCTGTACCTCCCCGTTTCCAGTGGAACAACTGGGGACTGCCAAGAAAGGAGACGCTTTCAGATGCTTGTGTGTTTTCAGCCGCACAAAGTTAGGCACGTTATCGAGCTGGCTAATGCTAACCTGCTAACACGACTGCGCAATCTGCCGGCCACAAACAAACGTGTGTCGTTTTATTATAAAGTTCGGTCCTTCACCGCGGCGAATCGGTCGTTTTGATCCACTTCTTCCGTAGCATCACTTCAGTCTGGAATGAAAACTTGGCATTGGCGTTTATCCGATTTACAAAGTTTAACAGAGTAGTAGCTGGCGGACTACTGTTAGCAGGTTAGCATTAGCCAGCTTGATGACGTGCCTAACTTTGTGCGGCCGAAAACACACAAGCATCTGAAAGCGTCTCCTTTCTTGGCAGTCCCCAGTTGTTCCACTGGAAACGGGGGGGGTACAGACCCGATTGTCAGATGTTTGTGTGTTTTAAGACGCACAATGTTAAGCACGTCAGTAAACGCTAGCTGGCTAATGCTAGCATGCTGTGAAGTGCCAGTGTTGTGCCCCACCGGCGACAAACAAACGTGTGTTTTATTATAAAGTTCGGCCCTTCACCGCGGCGAATCGATCGCTTTGATCCACTTCTTCCTTAGTATCATTTCAGTCTAGAATGAAAACTTAAGTATGTTTGGAGTTTATCCGATTTAAACAGTATAACAGAGCAGGAACGGCTGTTGTTAACATGGCCCGGAAGAGGAAGTGCCAAAATCCGGGAACTTCCGGTAAGCGTGATAATCCCCTATATCTCCCAGATTAACTTGCAGCAACGTCACAGCCATCTCTGTTAGCATGAGCAAGCATAATAATGTTATGCGATGAATCATTTTTGGGAGCAAAGACACGTGTAATAAAGTGCCATATTAATGAGTATTGATCAAAATTTAGTGTTTTTGTTGTTGGGGATCAAATGCAGTGTTTTCTCTGCGATGTCAGCATCATTCCTCCTCTGCTCTCTGTGTGTTCGGCATTCCTCCCTGATACGAACACACTGACATCAGTGGACAGCAGCAGCACCATCCACTTTAGTCACAAACAGCAGTAATCTTCATGAAATAAATGTCTGTGATCTTCTCATTCACTGCTGGTCCAACAACCAAGGAATGTGAAAGTCCTTCCAGATTTCCTCCATATTGTTAAGAAAATAGTCCGATTCTCATCTATTCTAATTACACATGTACAGAAAGGCTCCCTAAACAATGGCGGGTGGTCTGCTTGCAGCGTTTGGCTGTATAAGTCTATACAGTAAGTATTATGTAAAAAACTGTGTACAGGATTATTGCTTCAACATAAAGTGTGAGCACCTCTATAAATGTTCAGGAGTTCTGAAACTTGCTGGTCTGAACCATCCAGGTGTGTGTTCGCATAATGCCAAAGAAGAAAGACATAATCAGTTGTCTTCGTGAAGCAATTGTTTATGCTCATTAAACTAGGGAGCTAAGGCCATTCCAAAAAGATTGGAGCTCATCATTTAGAGATTCTTCAGTGGAAAACATTCAAGAGAGTTTTCAATCTTCCCAAAAATGGAGGCCTTAGCACACTGTCCCCAAGATCAAGACTACGCAATGCTCAGAAAATACTGTACCGCAACACAATACTGCCCCTGTTGCAGTTGGCATAACTGCATGACATTTTTCAGGCAGGTCCATCTGCTCAAGTAAAATACAATGTGACAGCAAATCAAATCAAAAGGATAGTGCAAAATTTTCCAATTTCTCCCCACCCAACTGAACCAAGTTGCCTGGACTATCCTTTGTGAATGCACTCTTAAAGGGATGCTGCATTCGCATGAAACCGGGCAGACCGAGGACATCCGCTGCATGTAAAGTTATCACCAGCCTCTATGTGAAGACGTGGTCCGTCAGTTACAGTGACATCAGTCCACATCTGATTTGTTGTCATGGCGATGTCGTATTGTTTTCCCTGACCCATGTTTTACCGTCTTTCGCTCGGCTTCATTGATTTAAATGACATCTGATTTGTTACAAACGGCCGTCTGCCCGACTGCATGTGAACCCAGCATCAGCGAGACGCTGGTTTCTCCCCACTGCAGCGTGGTGACTTTTCAAAGACATTACCTCGAACTGAGCTGAAAACTCCGGTGTGTCCAGTGAATTTCTGTGTTTTCCTACTGTCACAATTCTCCTGAACGCAAAAACATGGCGATACGACATGGCAGCCTCCACCGAGCTGACCCGCTCGATGTGTAAATGAATGATACGGACGGCAAATTTAGAACTTAGAGGAGCACTTCAGTTTGTTGATGGGAGTGATGACTGATTAATGAAAAAACACTTTTGAACCAAATAATCAGTTTTTGTGAATAACTAACAGGAGAACTTACACAATATCCCTTTAAATGTCATGGCAAGTTTGGCCCTCGAGATTCATAGTCCTACAAGTTTTAGATGTTTCCCTGTTTCAACGCATCTAATTCAACTGAAAAATTGAGCAGATCTTAATAAGCTGTTGGATCCATTGAATTTGCATTAGGTGTGTTAAAGCAGGGAGACATCTAAAACCTGCAAGACTGCAGCTCTCTAGAACCAAACTTGCCTACCCCCAGCGCATATAAGTTGCATCTCTTTTTTGCAAGAGTGGGGTGTTGGATGCAAAGATTATTTTTCAGATTTGTGGTGTCAGCATTTCTGACTGCAACCCCTCTGTTGCAAATCCACAATTGCCTCCTCCAAGTTAATGGGATTTCCCTTTTGATTTGACTTAAAAGCAAAATGTTCTCACATTGGCACCGTAGCATCTTAACCTGATTTACATCATCTGGGTGCGTTCAACAAGTACACGCGGGGGCGTTCCCTTTCCTCACGCACTCCATCTGAGTAAGGCGACAGTTATAGGTGATTTCGTCTGGTTAGAGAATAATAGGAGCCAATCACTAATCGCGGGTGGGACTTTTGAAGGATGGGCGGCGTTTTGGCCGGATGTGATGTAGAAGCACAGGCGACAGCAGTGTAGTCAGTCAGTTATTTCAGACAACAACAATCATGGCGGCTTGCCATGATTGTCACCGCTCGTACTAGCTGTCGCCGCCGCCGCCATGTTGTTTGACTGAAGCTTTTTGGGCTTGATAACATGTTTTGATAACTCGATCCTCTATGCGTGGTGGCTCTGGTGTCGCTCTGAATTGCGTCACGGGTTGCGTCATTCGGTTCAACGTGAGTGGCTGAAGTAGCGTGTCAGTCAAGATGACGGACAGATCTTCTATCCAATCACATGCAAGAGTTTTAGAAAAAAAAGACTAATTTGAAATGACATCGGGTTAACTCCCTCCCCAGATGGTATTGCAAATACCAGGTGGCGGGAGTCAGGTTAGTAGCATCTGGCTTTGAAATTAAATACAAAGTGTTCATATCAACTGATGCTTCGCAGAAAGCAGTTGCTCAGAAAAAAAGGAGGCACCTAGAAATGAATGTTGAGAGGAGATTTACTTCGGTCGATAATCAGGGCACTTAGACACCGCTCCAATTATGTTACATTCATGTTCTAGTCCACTTGGTTATACAGGTGAAAAAAATCAATTGTAAAATAATGAATAATCATAATTATGTAATGGTCATGACAACCCTAGAGGAAGGTTGACAATTTCTGCTTGTTTTGCAGCCAAACAACCTGGGCACCTTGCGGTCATTCATGACTCTATACAATCTGAGGCCATCTGTCCAACAGTTAAAGCTTGGTGGAAATTGGGTCATGGAGCAGGACAATGATCCCCAGCACACTTGTACATCTACACCAGAATGACTGTAATAAAAAGGAATTAAGCTGTGTCTTAGTTTGTGCATTCCATTCCATCGTAAAGGATCTTCTTCCACCTTCCTTAATCTTTCAATATATAATAGTTGTGCAAAATCACAAATGTGACTGTTAAAAAAAAAAAAAAAAAAAAAAAAAAGAGTATGATACCTGCTTATGATTCAATTCTGTGTTATTGCCATCAGAACTGCCACAGCAGTTCATATATAAATGGGCTCAGTAAAATGTCCAGATGGAGATAATTGTTGTCAGTAGTTATATCAAAAGTTAATATTAAAAAAAATGCACAAGCAAATTAAAGGGGAAGCTCGTTTTTTTTTCCCCCTTCAATCTGGACCTATTTTCTAGCATGAAATACATTCATTTACTCAGACAGTTTTGGTGTAATTTGAATTCTTCGAGAGATATTTAGATCCACTCCAGATCAGTGTATGTCCAATATAAAGTAAGTGACGCGGGCAACCGCGCACAGCCTCTAAATAAGGCATTATCTGCCACAAACTCCTTCATTTCACCAATGATTTGTTACGAAACATTAGTCGGACCCCCCCCCTGTGAACTCGAAGTGGCTTTTTTGTGTTGATTCGTCCTTATTTAGACATTTTTACTGCGGCGGCTTTGATGATGTCACTATTATGCAACACCATAACAAGTAAATGTTGAACCCTAACTCTACCCCCCATTTTTTTTTTAAGTTGCAGCATGCGGAGACGGCATCAGTGGGTTTTTTTGGGGGTTTTTTAATCCTAGAAAATGACATGGATGTGAGAAAAGTGAGAACAGTGTAGTCCTTGCTGCACAATTTGCACCTCATTAACTTTTAGACTGTAAAACTCCCTAACACTGCTCTTGTTACACGCTCCCTTCACGTGAAGTTGAATGAATCAAGTGGAGATCCCATTTAGAAAAAGTGGATTTGTTTTAGGGATGTCCTGATACCACTTTCTTGCCAACCAAGTACAAGTACATTTAAGTACTTGCTGATACTGAGTACGGATACGAAAATTAATAGGGAAAAGTCCAAACAGCTGTGTTTTAGACGCTGTCAGCCTGATGCCACAGATGCCTCCTCAAGCTGAGAGGATGCTTGGGGGTGGACGCACCTGTGTAATGTGTTTGATATTCTGTTCATCAATATTTTTGCAATATGAAATTGATATGTGGTTGTGTATGTGGTTTGGTTCCAGTACCGGTTAACCCTATACGCACACTACCCACATTGTGAAGGGGCCCGCAGGCGATTAAAGGCTCCGGGAAGGGATTTAAAAAACAATGTGACGACATTGTGACGTGGTTAAAAAAAAAACAAACAAAAACTAAACAAAAACATGCTACCATGCATGTTTGGGATGTTTACATCCCAAACTTGCATGGTAGATGTGTGCGGCTCGATGAGCTCACTGGCGCTTGGGCGGATCTCCACCAGCCTGCATGAATCATCTTGGGCATGGCTCCGCTTCGTCACACCGGTAGACCACGCCCCCTAGTGAAGAGAACCAGAGGAAAATCATTTCATCCTTCTGTTATGATGTCTGTCATTGTGCTCGAGTCTTACATGTTAAATCTTCACCATCCACTGCTCACAACCAGCGTTAAAACGGGTGCTGTATGAGGGGTCTGGTTTGACATATTTGGGGAGAAACACTGAGAACGGAAAATTATTGCTGCTTCACGGGGTTGTCTTTGAGCCACATTCAAACACTGGTGTTTCGAGGCAGGGTGGTAAGGATCTGATGTGCAGAAGGAAAGATAGAAACCTTCACTTGAAAGCCGATCTCAGCCAACAGCACCCCAACAGCACTCCACAGGGATTGTCTGTCAGTGGCATCTGTCACAAATGGACCAATGACCAAACACTGTGCGCAGGCAGAACTCATGGGAGTTTAGTGTTTTAGTTTAACATTTTATTCGTTTATTATTTCAGATGCTATTTGAGAAAACTACAATTAAAAATGTATATAGAATTCAACCTGCCAAAGTGGCTCGCCAAGAGTGGGTGTGTTATCTGCCACTGCTGAAATTCACCCGCATTTGGCGGGTTGGCGGGTCTTAATCTCAAGCCCTGCGCATATCAGTATAGACAAGAATCACGGACATTTCCGATTTACTTCAGCAGTCGGTCAATTTCTGCTAAGCGCTTTTGAGTAAAATCTGCATTCATTTACATCGAGTAGTGATGTCTCTAATATGGTAGCATTCTCATTTTTTTTTATTATAAAAGAATGTATTTTATTACTTTCTCACCTTGTTATGACATTCAACTGGGAGGATATGATGAAATGGCCTAATATTACAACTAGCTAGTGATGGGAATAACGGCGTTAGAAATAAACGGCGTTACTAACGGCACTATTTTTTCAGTAACGGGTTAATCTAACTAATTACAAAGTCTATCATCACAACGCCGTTACCGTTACTGGCCTTCATTGACAGCCCGTTACTATTGTTATGTGAGATTAATTTTTGTTCCTAGTGAACAAAAGTTTCACATTTGTTGGGACTATATTGTGCTGGTGCTCTCGCAGAGAGGAGGCGGAGTGATACGCAAATACCTGGAGACACTCGCCCATAAACTCAGCAGTAACCTGCGGTCTCCAGGGCTGCAGGCACGTGCCTCTCCACACATGCATGTTTGAGTAAAAAGGTTGCTGTGAGACCTGCGGATGTATACAGGGCGTAGGGCGTCACCAACCTGACAGACGCAGTGCGATTACATCCAGTTTAAGAAGAAAACAGCATCATAGTTGGAGTAACACGTTTCCCTGAATTATTTCTTTCACCCATGGCCCGAATTCAGTTCATCGTTAATACTAAAGATATATTACACGAGTTCTGCACATTGGATCTGTCTTTGTCTGACTGGAGCGGTACAGAAACAGTAATGATGATGATGATGAAGGACTGTCATTGCAAACCCCAGTCAATGTGCGCACTGCACAGCCGAACACGCGCACACAACGGGGAGAATTATAAACTGGATTCATCACATGATGAGAAACGATGATTAGTTCGTGTTTTTTCGTGGTGTTTGGCCGTTATATACGTTTTATTTTTTTGGGGGGGGAATACGGAGTATGGAGAGGTGGAGACTGCTGGCTGCACCTGTACAGCTGGATCTGGTCAGTCATGCAGCTGCGTGGCTGCCGTCCTATGGCAAGTTTGCCCATTTTACAACGTTCATATTTATTTGTTTTCACAAGCTGCTGCAGCCATGTACGGCACAATATGTCCCAGAACGGTTTTTGGATTTAACAATATCCACTTTTCAATCAATTCATGATTACCCTGTAACTGTGGTAACTGGAAGTCCTTAGCTGAAACTAGCAGACATGGCGGCTTCCATGGTTTTGGCCGTGAAACTTGTCTATATATGATGAATAATATTTACATAATATTCATATTGTTATGAAAAGTGATTTGTTAATGAAAAATGATCCAAAAAATATGAAAACATTGTTCACGAAACTTATTAACAGAAATTCTTGGTTTAGGGACTCCCGTTGTGATACAGAATTTCCTTTAATGGGGGGGGGGGGGGGGGGGGGGGGGGGGGGGGGGTTGAATGCATCGTATGACGGTTGCAGGCAGAGAAAAAACATGGCCGACAAAAGCACCATTTGAGTTCAACAGCCGCATGTTGTTCTTACGGTGTCAGCAGACGTTACACCCATCACATGAGGATAGACTCTGCTGAACATTCAAAGAGCTCCTGGATGAATCCCTTCCAGTCTCTGATCAGTTGCAATGATTGTCATGGTAACGATCTTTTCCTCAGATCAGCTCAGGCCAATGTTGCACCTGCAGCACTGGTTATAGAACCATTATAGCAGTTTCTGCACCATCCTCCTTTTCAGTTCCTTGAAGTGTCCAATCATGCCTTTACATACATTCATACATACATCTACTGGAGGGTGGTCTTCAGTGGGGGACTTGCATCACTTGAGGATGGCCTCTTCTGAGGGCAACTTTATTTCACCATCTGTATGACTGCAGCAGCATCACATCCGGCACAGTGAAGCACTCTCAGCACTGGTGCCTTTCTAAATTGGTAAAAGTAAAAAGTAGCAAATACGAGATGCGCTCAGGGCAGAAACTCAAGTATTCTCTATGATAAATTATTTCAATGCAAATGAATCCTGATTCACTTTCACACAATTCTGTCTAGATGGATGATAATGCTTTCATAAAAAACAAACATGTCCATCCCCCCAGGACAATTAGATAATTGTCACCTTAGTTGTCTGAGACGAAGAACGCAAGGCTCTTGGAGAATCATTTTCTGTCCATTCAAGTGCCTCTCCACTGTCACTCCTGGCTCTGCCTCTCCAAGACCAGCACTGGTGCTGGTCTTCACCCGCCCAGTGCAGGTCTAAGCAGCTCTTTGACAGTTGTAGGTCTGCTTGGTGCTGGTCTGGGTCCACCCCTTACAGTTCTGAGAGCTTGGTGCGGATCTTGCTGAAGCTGAGCAGAGTAGAATGGGGGTGGGGGTCTTGGAGTCTTAGGGAGCTGACTTACAGTTCAAAGTCCGGTTCGAACCCGTGAGGTCTGATGTCTCCATATTTCTCAGCATCATCACACTCTTCTGAACTGGCTGATGATCCCACCACACAAACCAGTTCCAATCTAGCTGTTCTGGAGCCATCTTTCATGTTTTCCACCACTTGGATTATACATGTAAAACAGTCAGCCGTGTTTCTACCCGTGACATCGTGTCATGTAGAGGCTAATTGCTAACAGCTAGCGAGCTGGGCCTTTTAAACATCGGATATTTACATAATTATATGTCTGATTGACTTCTAACTGCGCAGAACTAATCATTTTGTTTTGTTGTATTGTTGTTAGGGATGCACAATAACCATTTTTTAAAACCAAAACCGATAACCGATAAATTTCAGCTCCTAAAGGCCGATACTGATAACACACAAACATACCTAATTATACCAAATAGAAAATTCCAAATGTATTGGGTAGCTTGAGTCTAAAATAAGAAGGGAGAGTTGTTTAGAAGCAGCTTGGGGTCTTTCTTTCTTTCCCCAATTGCAATATGTCAGCGAGAAAAGGTTAAAAGTGTTTTTTTCAAATTCTGCATGTCAGATCTTAAAAATTCCAACTGTATGGGGTACAGGTTATAGGGGAAAGTCATCATGATATCGAACTTATCGGAATGACGAAATAATTTCCTGTTATCGGCCCAATAATTTATCGTGCACCCCTAATTGTTGTATTGCAAAAACATTTGAAGTTAAGGTTGTGTCATCAGCACTTTAAAGTGCTGATCACGTTATCTTAACGTTTCAGTCAATTTTAAACATAATTCAAAACTGTGGTATAGTGAGTCATGAAAGTTTTTACATTTCTATGAATACTTTTGGTCTATGAATGAACAGGAAGAAAGTGCAGTGTCTCCATGTAACATGTCAGGTGCAGGCTGTTTCAGCTACCTTTCTAATCCAATGTTGAAGTCTTGCAATATGGATATAAAAAGGCTCTAAATCTATCTTGGTTAATGTTTTCCAAAATAACAACATTTCTGTGTTCTCGACACCATAATACAAAATAACAAAATTTTTGTGTGTTCTACACACCATAATAAATCCCCCCAAAATGATTTTGGAAGTCTTACTTGACTGGGCAGATCTAGTTGAGCAATGCACAGAGATGACCCTGAGGTCTAAGGACTTGGGTCAGCTAGTCCAGACCAGAGTCCTGACTAAACACGAAGAAGCAGCATTGACCTGTTATGCTGCAAACAAGTGGAACAAACTGCCAATGGAGATTAAGGGGCCATCCCCACAACGCTGATTTGCAGCGAAACCCCCAAAGTTTTTTAGAAATCCGCCCTTTCATCCCCAAGAAACTGGGGATTAGCCTCTATCAAACTGCTCATGTCTGTAACCAGGTGAAAAGGTGGAGAAATTAGCCACAAAGCTGGGGGATATGATGTCAGTGTGACGAACATGGCGCTGATCACAACAATAATGGCGGCGGAAATCAACTGTGCTGTGGTACTCCTCCATACGATCCTGGCTTATTTACAGATTCTGCACCAAAATACACTGTTTTTACAAGAGAGCATTGCTACCATTAACAGTGGGAGCAAGCCGACATGCATGTCACGTGATACAAGGTGTGCCCTTATCTGTGAACGCACTATGTCTTGTTCTAGCTTTGGAGTGTTACTCTTTAATCATTGTAGCGCCACCTACTGCCTTACTACAGTGGTTTTCCGGAGATGGTGAAGCCTTTCTCCAGTTTTTCACCACTGTCTTCACACCTTAACCGGCTTCAGCACAATGGGGACATGTCCTTAACTTTCACCTGCTGTAGACACTTACACTACTCACAAAAAGTTACGGATATTTGGGTTTTTGTATGATGTCAGAATGAACCTAAAATTCACTACAACCTTTCCAGGTGAACTGAATTAGACTTTCTCTAAACTTTTCAATGCACATGTATATTGTCCAATGGTTAAACATCCATTGCACCTCAAGCTGTTCTCTAAAAACTGAAAGTTGAATATCCCTAACTTTTTGTGAGTAGTGTAAATCCAGGTTGAAAACTCCTCTCATGTGCTTATCCATGGAATTTGCATGGTATATTTTAAGTTGCCAAGCTTCTTTTAATCATTTTGATTTAACTTCATGATTTTTTGTTATTTCACTATGATTAATATGATTTTGTTTCTCTTTATATTTTTTTTATCTTTATCTTCTTATATATTCTTTCTTTACATTTTTATGTACTTTTAAATGCTTTTCTTTTTTCCCACCTGTAATGCTTTTAATGTTTTATGTAAAGCACTTTGAATTGTCTTGTGAAATAAAATTTTCTATACAAATAAACTTGCTTGTTTGATGAAAAACTTACAGGTAGTGTGCAGTAACGGGCAAATAACTGAACCAATAAAAAAATCTGCTGTCTTTTAGCATTGTGAAGACAAATAACAAGACAAGAAGACCCAATGAATAAATGTGGTCTTGAGTAAAAACACAAACATCAGCTAATCTTTTTAGGATGGCTTAAAGTGATGTTGTAATATTACAACCAGGGGTCTTACAGGGTTAGTTATTTCAAACACTAATATGGTCGGTGTTCTGCACCAAACTGAAATGATTGCAAAACCTTGCTCATCTTTTTATTCCTGACGAATCTACAGTGAGTTACTAACTGTAACTCAGTGTTGTTTGTGCATGGATGTCCGTGTGTGTAGATATACACACTTCAGCGTGTGTGCATGTTTGTATTCTGCCAGTCTTGTGTGCATTGTGGGCACGCGCACTGGTGTGCGAGAGGTGCTCCCTGTTGTGTCGGCCGCGCCACTATGCCATCTGGAGAGGAAATCGAGTGTGAAGTACAGTATAGTTTGGGACCAAGCTCCGTGGCAGCGGCTCAGCAGTTAGTTCATTAGTTCCAAACTTCCAGGGATTAGGAGAGACTCTCTGCGGCAGGAAGGCAGGGGGGAGTCATGGAGGATGGAGGGACCCATGTGGGGAAAAGAGAAGGAGAAAGAGAAACACCAGGAGGAATACTGGACCAAAGGGCACTAAGAGACAGAGACAGAACATGGGGGAGGGAGAGATAAACAATCTTAACCCCGAGGACACTGGAGAGGGAAGATAGGCAAAGAGAACAAGACTGTGAGGGAGAAAGGAGGAGAGAGGACAGGTGTAGCCGTCAGTTCCGCTCCAGGGTTTCAACCTGCCCTCCCTATCCTCCACCCCACTGATCATACAGATATGATGATATGTGTAAGAGTGTTAGAGCAGTCAGCCTTGTCTTCCCTCCCTACTCTCCTCCTCCTTCTTTTCTCCCCTCTAGGTCCATGGCGTCAGTTAGCAAACTCTGGGTGGCTTTTGCTCCCTGTCGTATTTCCCTACCTCTTAAGCAGTCATTTCTGCTGAGACAGAGTTCAGATATTCCCAGAGTCGAGGTGGCAGGCAATTAAAACAGACATCCTTTGATTTCTCTTTTCAAGGGGTGGGCATGGACTAATGTTACCCTCAAACTTTTTTGTCAAAAAAATCCCGTCCTATTTTGAGGTGAAGGATAATGAAAAGAATACATTAATGAACATACAATAAGACAGTGGTGGGCAGTTGCCCATCAAAGGCCAATGCACATGCATATCCAGTGACTAACCTCGCACTTCAACTAGTCTATTGTGGCTTTCGCCAAAACAATGTTTCAGGATGGCATTTAGAAAGCTCACTCTGTGCTTTGCTCCCATTAGACATGCATTATGAGACTGACTCATTGTTGAGGCCTGGCATGTCTTGGCAAACCCACGGAGCGGACTGTGTGGTTGTCATGGTGAATATAATCGCAGCTAGGTTATGCACTGTAGAAACTATCAGCGCAAACACACTCACATTATAATAGCTAAATCTCTCATCCATTTACAGATCAGCTGGTCCGAGAGCAGATCTTAAATTGACTTCATAAAAGGCAGGTTAGGAGTCATATTTTTGACACGACATTAAAGGGTATGTATGTTCTCAAAGCTTCTTAAAGATTTTGCAGAATAGTACATTTGTGTCATTCGGTATTTCAAGTATTTCAAAAGATATTGAGATGTAAGTCTGTCTGGGAGCATTTAGATCGAATGTGAATTAAGTGTTGTCATAGGCTGATGTAGTCAGCATGTATGTTCAATTAATCAAAACATGTAACATGAATCAGATGTCATCAAAATCGGGCTCCACTTTCAAACTTGACAAGACTTTGTGCATCAAGTAACAGAGTCCCAGACAATGCAGTGCAAAACCCACTATAAAACCACACAAAATGCATCAACATTTTATGAAATACCACATTTAAGTAAATAACAAAACTTCAAAACATATATCATGACATAAAGACAAGAGTATTTACACTAATATTGTGTTAAGCTCGTGTGGACCACCAGGTGTAGCCCAAATAACAATAGTGCCCTAATAAGACTGTGTGTGCCAGGGCTTGGAGGATGTCTTCCCCTACTTTAGCAACTTTCATTGCAATACAGTAGCTGTAGCTTCTGTTTCAGTGTAAATAAGGTGTGTTTTTACGCAGTCCTGTCAGGTAAGTCATTTGTGTTATGGCAAAACTAAGATTTGAAAAAATTATTATAGCAGTTATGAGTGTGTCAATGATAAGTAAAAATGATACCAGACAACAAGTACGTGTTGAAATGTGAGCCAATACAGAAAATTTGTACATTTGTAGATATCTGTATTATTAAAATAAAAGTATGTCCCAGTCTTCACAGAGATGTTAAAGTCCTTACAATAATAAATATAAATGTGTATGGATTTCCATTTCCTCACTCCATATTTTCTTCTCTCAGCATGAGCACTCTAAAATAAATATTTCATGACAACACACACAATATTTTGTCAAGGCGGCTATTAAGTAAATATGGAAAAATGCAATTTTAAGCTTCTGTGTCTAAAGAGAGCTCACAGGTCCTTGGTAAATAACCCCCATCTGTATGAAAAAAAAAAAAAAAAGTTTCTGGAGACATTTGGGGGGGGGGGGGGGGGGGGTAGAAATTGACATTCAACACAAATGTCTCACTCAAATTTCCAGAATCTTAAAGGAAAGTATACAACCCCTGTGGATTTCGAATTGTCAAAGAGGAGGAAGATTCCTCGAATGTGATAAAAGAAAAAAAGGGTGCCAGTGGGGAAGACCAGTTTTGTAATCGAGCAAATTATTAATTCTTTTGTTACAGAGCACAAGCAAGAAAACACATAGCGGCTTACAAGATTTTCCCACACTGTGCCGGTATCTACCATATCAAAAAGTGCCTTGATGCCATGCACTTGGCACAAAACAGTGATGACAAAGCGAAATCAGAAATGGAGAAAGTAATGGGATTATTAGACAGGAATCTACTGATGTACAATGCCATTTTCCAGAAGTTATTGTTGGTATTTTGATGCGCTTTACTCAAAGTGCTACTATTGGAAGGCAAAGTGGTAATCTTGCTGAGGTACATTATTCTTCATTTTAAAGGAATGGACCTTCCCTGTAGCTAATGCAATTCTTCCCTTCAATTGTAACAGCATACCGAGTCGACAGGTGCAACCCACCACCTAATTGCTGACAGACAAAAAAGAAAGGAAAAAACGCCTTTTAAGGAACATTGAAAATAAAACGAACCATGCCATTTTCAAAATATACAATAATTTCCTGCAAATTCAGTATATCTTGGCAAAGAAACCTGTGTAGTTGGTGGGCAAAAAGAAGTAGGTTGGAGCATTATACTTTGGACAAGAGTCCATCATCTGCCCTCTCTTGACTGAATGTTCCCCTCTGTGTTGCATTCCTCTCCACTCTTCCCTTTAAACACACAATAAAGACAGAAGATCTGACATCCACCAACACCATCGCAGGGTCACAGTTTTAACCTGTCAGTCACATAGGCCATCATCTTATTGTCTTTGTCTGCTACAGGAACAGCCTCCAGCCATATCAATCATCTTTATTATCATGACTTAAAATCCTTTGTTAGTTAACTTTTTGCCTGGGCCTCTTCTTTATCCCCCTCTCCAATCACAATTTCATGGGCAGTTCAGCTGGACCAATGGGGAGGCTGAGTGGGCAGGAGGAGAATGCTTTTAACCTGCTGCATCTGGTGCTTTCCCACTGCTCACCCAGTGGGACATGGTCACCTTGCTTTAAATGACTGATGAAGGGGGGCACCACTGCCTTTCGACAAGTATAATGGAGGTGTAATGTGCTTGTTTTAAACATCTGACTTAGGTAGTTTTCAGTGATTTCAGTAGTTTCAGTGATTTTCAGTTGTCCATCAGACAACACCTGTCTGATGGAGGGAGTAGAAATTTAGTTCAGTTGGAATACCACACTATGAATGAGTTCTCTTTGCTATCCTGTTCATAGAAAGCTGTATTTCATTTAAATGTCAAAGTTGGTGCACTTGTACCTTTTTGGTGAGGGCCACACCATCCTCGCAATCCAACACTGCGCAATCGACATCCAGTGAAGCCAGTTTCTTTAATTTTCGTTCATCATTGCCAGGGCAGTAGAGAACTGCCCTACGGGGGATGTAACGCAGCGAGGAGCCTGCAGAGTGATGGTGGCAACGCCATGCTTCAGTATACAACTGCCACACTGCGGGCAGAAGCCAGCCGCTGTCCCTGTCAGCACAAATATATACATACATAAGCACACAGTGACACACAAACATGTGCATGCTTTTTGTACAGCACAGATATACACAACACTAAGGCAGGGATGCCATGAATACACAAATACATGTCTTTGTTGCATATATTACTCACGAGCACACAGTATCAATACAGAGCTAAGGGCAATGAATAATTAAAGGTTGTTGCTGCATTCATAATATCTACAGTCTTAAATTACACACACAGATGCTGGAGGAAGAACGTTCTTTTGGGGTGAAAGTGTGGAAACATTTTATATCAGGAGGTGTGTTTGCCCTTCAGCTGTTCATTGAAGTTCACGTGAGACAATGACCTGTGCTTTGGAGCTCTTTGTCGAGAAATTTAACCAAAACACTAAAGCAATCACATGTCAGTCGATGAATGAATGAATGAAGAATGAATGAATGAATTCTCAATACCAACCATTTGAGAAACAAAAATTTGTATCATTACTTCTACCATTAGCATTTTAGTTACAAATCCTATGTCACAAATGCAACTTTTCTACATGATGCTGAAAAATTCTGGAAGTGTACATAGATGTATTGTGACTGTTCAATGTCTGATTACAAACTGAACCGCATAAGATGCTGCAATTAGATGATATTTCAGCAGAGTTGGAAAGCAACTGATTATATTTAGTCAAGTTACTGTATTTGAGTCATTTTTGTGACTAATTTGTAATTTTTGAGTAGTTTTTGAAAAAGGTAATTTTACTTTTACATTTTGAACCAATTTACTGCACTACTATGGAAGCCTCCCCCATTACTGAGTAAAAAAACGCAGGGGGAGAAAAATCAGTCCAAACAGGTATTATGCCTAATGTTACAGATTGTCAATCTTAACTGCCAATTCGGTGACGTTCGGCGTTAACGCCCACTGAAAGAAAATTGTGCGGGTGAAATTCCCACACATGAAGGCTGGTGCTGAGCAAGAGATGGAGGGGGCTGGAGATGGCAAAGCAGAGAGAATTGAAGAAGATATGAAGAAGGAAATCCTCAGCCACATCTCGGCCAGATCTTTGTGTTCAGAGCATAGACCGTAAATAAAAAGAGATGAACCTTCTACTCATGTCATCCATTGATTTCTGAAGAGCTAAAAGTGAAACCAGTTGAGCGTTTTCACCATAACTTTCTCAGCCACATTGTGTGCATCACCAAAAAGGGAAACAAAAATGGGCAAAGAACAGCCTTGAGGCAAATGATTGGCAACCAACAAACTCTGGGATAAATGCTAACCAACCTAACTCAAAACTAACATAAGCTAACAAAGATTTGCCCCCTAATCGACTGGCTAAAGGTAAGGCATGATTGGACTTGCTATTAGCTGGCTAAAAACCACCGTTGTGTTATTCTGCTATGGCTAAGGTCTTCCTGAGAGCAAACAGGGAGCCAATGAGCAGCCAGCCGCCGGCAGGCTGGCATTCGGTCTGTTGCTGGTCAATCAGAACGACACGCCCTTTATTGTGTGTATTTTCTAGATTAAATGATATCTAAACAGATGAGTTGTGAAAAAAATCCAGTCCTCTCACAACTGACATGAAGGTAAACTTGACCTATTAAACCTTGAATGAATTTTTGAACCAGGCTGTACATATTTATATCTGCTGTGAAGTTGGCCTTTTTAGCATGGGAGTCTACAGGGATTTGCTCTGTTTGCAACCAGCCCCTTGCAGATGAAAAAAAAAAAAAAAAAAGACAATTTTTTAGCACTTTTCCGGATTTCCGCATTAGCCTCACTGTTGGCCACTGGAGGTTGCCACTTGGTTCAAACGCAAACAAAGCAATAACTTCATCATGCAAATGCTGACAAATTTATCCAATGCTCGTATTTAATGGTCAGAATATTCTGTGGCGCATGGCACTCATTTAAAAATTTCTCAAATAAGCAGTCAGTCAGTGTGCTCATTTGATCATTAAGAAATGAATTTATGATTCATGTTTTCTATAGAAAGAAGAAAAAAAGCTGTTAATCAGGAATTGCTCAACATTTTCACAAGTTTGGAGAACTTGATTTGTTCTCATTTTCTTTTTTTTCTTATTTTTTTGTCTTTTGTTTTTTTTTTTTGTAAATTCTAGTGTTGTAAAAGTATTTAAAAAATACTAAGTGTCGGATTGGATTTATAACTCATCCTTTTTTACATCAAGCAATCGAAAGCAAATAAGTGACTTTTACTCAAAGTAAATTTTAAACTAAGTACTTTTTTACTTTTACTTACATACATTTTTAGATGGGTATTTTTACTTTTACTTGAGTACAAGTTAAGCAAAGAAAAGATACTTTTACTTAAAAGTAAAAGTATCCTGCTCTATCTAAAGGGACTAGAGGCAGGAATTTAAAAAAAACAAACATGCATGTTCATTTTTTTTAATGCTAATGGGTGATAAGGCGCTAAATACCAAAAAGAACAAGC
This sequence comes from Atherinomorus stipes, assembly GCA_023101725.1. NCBI lineage: Eukaryota > Metazoa > Chordata > Actinopteri > Atheriniformes > Atherinidae > Atherinomorus > Atherinomorus stipes. The sequence goes on along the minus strand of JALJCO010014178.1, from coordinate 1,057,974 downwards.
CCACCCACGTCTCTCTCTGTTGCCTTGAACAGGCTGTGTACTGCAAAATGCGCTGCCCTGCGGATGTGACGTCAAATGACACTGCATCCGCATCCCCGACAGTTTTGATACAGGAAGAAGACGGTCGCGGTAAATTCAAGCACTGTAAGTGATAGATATGGATTCTTCTGCCGTCAGCAAACAATCCAGATAAACCTTAGATAAACACAAGACACTAAAAAGTGTAACTACGAAAAAAAAAAGCATAGTTAATAACATTATAGCTTCAGTTTGTGCATGCTCCCGTGACGGCTTGGCTCATGGCTGCAGTTACCTGACGCGAGTTTCATTTCTTAATCTTGCCTCTAGTCCCTTTAATTACAATTTTTCAGTACTTTTTCCACCTCTGTATTTCTGCTTGGACAAATAGGGTTTCTAATCCAGAATGTCTACTGTATATCCATTTTGACATATGCAGTACATCTCATGTGGGAATATCAGTCACATATACGCATGAGGTGTATATTGGTTCACATTGGGAACACAGGAGCCACACAGATGTTAACACATTTTTGACACAGGGTTTTTTTCTATGAGATGAAATGAGAGTTTACAATTTGGGATGCATCTAAGGCAAAAATAAGCCTTAGAAACACAATACTCTTAGTCCTCCCTCCTCCCTTTTTACATTTTCTTTGGGAATGAAGCGATGTGTTCCGGGGAATTATACTTCCCCCCCCCTCCTTCTTTTTTCCACACTGCCCTCCCCCCTCGGGACCGGGGAGAGAGCTTTTTTTTTCCCCCAAGTGCCCTCGATCTCCTCTCCCCCTCCCTTTTTAACACTTTCCTCGGTGAGAGGGAACCCTGCTAAAACTTTTCCCCGCCGCTTACCTTCTTCGCAAACAGCTCTCTCCTTCCTGCCCCCTCCGGACGGGGATTTCAGTTTTCGTTTTGTTTTAACCTTTCTTTTGGCCCACGCAACTTTTTTTATTAATTTTCCCCCCCCCGCCTATCCTTTCGTTCCTTCCTAAATAAAACTTTTTTGAGTTTATCCGATTTAAACATATAACAAGAGCTTCGTTAACATCCCAAGAGGAAGTTCAAACCGACTCATTGCCCTTAAGCAAATAATACTTTTATCGGCCATTAAATTATTGTGGTAAACCATTCACACATCTGTTTTGACTCATCTAAAAATGACTAAATCTTATTCTACTGTAAAGCTGCTCCGAATATCTTGATTTAGCAGTTCATCCTATTTCACACCAAATCAATCTCATGAGAAAATGAGTATACAAGAAAATGAAATAACAATGAAGTTCTATTCCGTATAGGCTTTGCCCTTTAAGGCTATCTCTAGTGGGTTTATCCCTGGCGCGGTTTGATTGTTTTATGATTTTTTTATTGATTATTTTTTAATTATTTATTTTTCCTTTTTTTTTTTTTATTTTGTTTTTTTTCCTTTTTTTTCTCTTAATTATTTCAATTAATTTATATTTTTATTGATATATATAATATAAATAATATAAAAAGAATTAAAAAAAAAAAATAGAGAGGGAAGCGGATCCAGAAGCTTTTCATGAACCAACAGAATGAAAAATTTTTTATGATTACACAGCAGACAAAAAAAAAAGATATTAATTATTTTATTTTTTAAAAAAAAATAAAAAAAAAAATAATTATTAAAATAATATATTAATTTATATTTTTAAGATTTAATCTAAGACAGATATTATTTTTTTTCAAAAAAAAATAAAAAAAATTAAAAAATAATAATAATAAAAAAATTTTATTAATCATATTTCTACTTCAGAAAAAATATATCTTCATCTTTTTTTTTTTAATTATTATTAATTTTATTCTTTTATTAATTATTAGAATAATTATTTTTTTTTATTTATATTACACACTATATATTTCCCACAACATGAAATACAAAATTAAGATTGAGAATGAAATTTAAATTATATTATTTTATATACGAGACAACTCCCGTCACCACCTCTAGTTCACACCCCCACCCCGCCCATGGAGCTGGTTCCCCCCTCCTACCTGCCCATCACACCCATCACTTCTGACTACACAGCGCACACATCCCTCACATGTCTCTAATTTTTTCATCTTTTTGATTTTCCTTATCCCTAATTTATATATTTATTTTTCCTTTATAGAAATTCGCACCCCCCCACCCTACCATTTTTTAAAATCCAAAAACCGCCACCCGCGCACCCCCCCCCTCCTTCTTTTTTTTTTTCTGACCTCGCACCCCCCCCCCTTTTTTTTTTTCTTATAAAACATCTGTACACATATTTTTTCTCCACATATTTTTTCTCCACCTTATTCGATTCCTCGACGAATTTTTCCCACCCCTACCTGGCGCACATGCACAGCACTGAAAACTTTAGTCCACACCCACCTGCTGAGTGGGCCCCACCCTGGACTCGTGTATAAAAGGGGACGAGACCGGACAATCTGCTCCCAAAATTCTTCAGCAATGAAAGCAGCACTTTAAAGACAACAAGACTTTGGTATGTTCAGCAGCGGTAATCGCCAGTGCCCGGGTTGCCACACCGGCCACATCCTCAGCCCCGACCTGCACGCCAGGTGCGAATGCTGCCTCAGCTCGCAGCACACAGGACTGGCCCTGGCTCCTCAAGTCACTTCCCGTTCTGCAAGGAAAGTCAGTGCCTAGCAGACTTCTTCACGGCTGTCGCTGACTACCCGCTGGACAGGAGTCGGACGACTTCTCCCTCCACCATGACTCTGACCGCTCCACCCTCCCCTTCGGGAGAGCCTGAGCTACTGGAGCCAGTCGAGACGCCTGTCTTCCATCCACCACCATCTGGGGTTGGAACTCCCCTCTCCTCCCTTCCCGCCATCAGAGCACTCGTACAAGAGCTCCCCAGCATTATCGACAAGGCCGCCACCTTCAAGAACTTGAAGATCCCGCCAGCCCAGACACCACTACCACTGGACGACATGGCTGGAAGATTCTCATCTGAGTCAGCAGCACGAAGCCATCCTGTCTTGCCCCATTTTTGGCCATCAAGGCTTACCAGTCCAGTGCGGCTGCTGAGCCCGGCAAAAACTGTGAGCCAGCAGCCAGATGTCTTTGTAATCAGCATAATCTCTGCTTTCTGTGACCCCTTGTTTGAGTTCTTTGCTTGAAGTGGAGAAATGAGAAGAAGCTCTAAAGTGGACAGTATTATTCTCATGTTTTTGTTATATTCTCAAAGATTGGGTTTTAAACTGTGTTTCGTTTGGATGCCAATGCTTGGAAGAGTTTAGCTGAATTTCTTCCCATAATTTTTATGTGCTTAAAGGCAGGGTAGGGGATCCTGGAAAAAGGGTTCAAGCAAACTACATTTAAAAAAATACACCCGCCCGAAACCACGCCCCCAGGGCGCAGGAACGTGTGCGCCAATTATTTACTAGTAGGTTGGCGAATATGACCAATAGCAGCCAAGTGGACAGCTTGTTAGCTGGCTAGAAAGCAGCTGAGGAACCAGATTTCTAAATGTGATAATTCGCTCACGTCCAACTCCTCTGCAGTGTAAAATATCCACACTGCAAACCTCAACACCTCCACGACTTGGTCCACATCTGTTTTTTTCTTTTCAGTGGATTTGAACAGCAAACACCTACACAGATAACGGCAGCGAGCAGCCATGTTGATTTACACTGTGAGATGTTCACAGCGAGTTTCAAGCGGGGGTTGGGGGAATAGGGACAGACAAACAGCTTTTGAGTTTAATAGACATATCATCATTCAATCAATAAGCACGGGCTATTCAAAACAATTGGATGGGGTTTTTTCAGTCCTGTCTGTTCCACAAGTTTCTAAATTTTTTAATTTTTGTGTCAGAGCATTTACTTAATTGGCTGCAGTTGGGGTGTGAAGCAGATTTTGAGGAAAATAGTAAAAGGTTCTCCTGGAAAACATCCATTAAGGCATCATCCATGCCTTTAATGTTAGGATTGTTGCCTCTAGTAGTCTGTGCAAATATTTTCTGTGCTTCACACATCTCATGCTGCTCCCTGTACAGGGGGCTCTCTTGATGAAGAAGTTATATATTTATTCAATCAATATGGCTTGCAAAGCAACATGTCCAAATAAATAATGTTTAGGATATGATATATGTAGAGGGAAACAGCATCTCCCACCACGAACTCTCTCCAGGTGTCATTAGACCATAGAGGGCTTTTATGAGTAGATAGTGTCCTCCTTTGCCTGATGAAGGCCCAAGAAAGCAAAAAGAAAGGGGATATCCACTCTGTTAAAAAAAAAGGGGGGGCGAGGGGCTGACTTATTCTCTTTTCTCGTCTTTTGCTCTCTTAAAGGAGCTTAAGTGACTTCAATAGCCACTTAATCCTTTCAACTACGCTTCCACATGCCCTCCAGTCCCAATAAGGCCTAATCTACACTGAGATGTTGCAGTTGTAGTAGGCAGTTAAAACCAATTCAGAAAGCTTCAAGCACTTTAATTCTTCCAGGCAGTAAGCCCATTTACAAAAGGTTTGGGAGAAAATATGACAAAGTTGACAAAGAGGACTTTACCTAAATTCACAGAAATCTTAGCGCAGTTAAGATAAGTAGTGATAAATATAACTGGAGGTACAAAAATAGTAGTGAAGCTGATGGAGAAAAATTTTAAAAAGCTGCCAGAAAAAAAATAAGATTGTTAAAGGGCAGGTACAAAGACGGAGGTATTGTAGAGTAAGGGGAGGCAAGAGGATTAATGTTAGATGAAATAGCTTGATACAACAATATGTTTATTTTTCTATAATAATGTTTGACAAATGATACATGAAAATATGAACCTGCTGGTTATTATATTCAAAATAAATCCCAGGCAAAAATAAATTGAAAAAATTGAAAGCTGCTTTTATGATCAGACAGTCATAGGTATCATAGATTAAATCACATCACTTCTGTTTCCATGCAATGTCAATTTTTAATTACATGTGAGATTTTCCATTTCGGATCAACTGTATATATTGAAGAAGTATCTCTTTCTTGATGATAAAAATTTGCTTTTTAGTTAGTAGAAATATTCTAATATGAGCTTCCATATTAGGGTAAACAACATAGCTCAAAGGTAACCATAAGTAGTGATATAAGTGTCATGTAAGAGGTCCACACAGCTTACAGCTGTGTGAAAAAGTTTTTGCCCCCTTCTTAATTTCTTACTGTTTTGCATGTTAGTCTCACTTAAATGTTTCAGATCATCAAACAAATTTAAATGTGAGACAAAGATAACACAAGTAAACAGAAAATACAGTTTTTAAATGAAGATTTTCATTTTTAAGGGGGGGGGGGGGTCCAAACTTAAATGCCCCTGCATGAAAAGGTGATTGCCCCCTAAACCTAACAACTGGTTGGGCCACCCTTAGCAGCAACAACTGCAGTCAAGCGTTTGTGATAACTGGCAGTGAGTCTTCTACAGCGCTGTGGAGGAATTTTGGCCCACTCATTTTTGCAGAATTGTTGTAATTCAGCCACATTGGAGGGTTTTCGAGCATGAATCGCCTTTTTAAGGTCATGCCACAGCATCTCTATTGGATTCAGGTCAGGACTTTGACAAGGCCACTCCAAAGTCTTCATTTTGTTTTTCTTAAGCCATTCAGAGGTGGACTCGCTGGTGTGTTTTGGGTCATTGTCCTGCTGCAGAACCCAAGTGCACTTCAGCTTGAGGTCACCAACAGATGACCGGATATTCTGCTTCAGGATTTTTTGGTAGACAGCAGAATTCATGGTTCCATTTACCACAGTAAGTCTTCCAGGTCCTGAAGCAGCAAAACAGCCCCAGACCATCACACTACCACTTTCATTGGCTGGAGATATAAACAGAAATCTCCACCCAGAAATGTGCCAAACACAACAAAACAAAGCTAAAGAGCGAATTACAGGCAGGGGGAGAGAGAGTTGCATTCAAACGCGCCACGGCACGCGAGTAGAGGCCCAAAGGCGCAGTTTGAGACGGATTTCCACTTGCACAAGTCTAACGTTTATTTTCAGGGGGGAAACGTGGGACTCTACCTTTATAATTGAGATCACGATTCTCTGGCACAATTTTTTTTTCCCCCAAATTTTTATTGCACAAGTCAACTTTAACAAAACAACCTATTCAAAAGGTAGTTCAAAATAAAGCATGTTTGAACAAAAGCTTGGTTGAAGCACTTCTTTGGCAGATGCATTATTGTAGTTCTTCACCATTGGTTAGAGGGTGGGGAGGCTACGGCAGTGCTGCGTTTGAGGGCACTTGAAAAAAATCTGGGAAGAATGGAAACTTTTATTTGTGATGCAGCTCATGATTAGCTCATGATTAAAAATGCTTCAGAATTGTTGTGGGTAGAAATGAGATCACATGTATGCGTGAATTGAGATTGTGATTTCTTAACGATCAATTGTGCAGTCGTACCTCCCACTGTCCAAAGACATGCATGTTAGGTGAATTGGTGACTCTAAATTGTCCCTAGGTTTGAATCTGAGTGTGAATAGTTGTCTGTCTCTCAGTGTTGGCAATGCGACAGACTGGTGACCTGTCCAGGGTGTACCCTGCCTCTCACCTGATAATAGCTGGGATAGGCTCCAGGAACCCCCGCAACCCTGAACTGGATAAGCAGGACAGAAAATGACTGATGATGCTACCAATGACCACCAATCAATGTTGGTGGTCAACTATTTTGCTATTCCAGTAATTTGATAAGAAATTCAAATGGAAACAGGAAGAAACCATGCAGTTTTCATGAGAGGTCCCCCTGTGGATAGTCATCATCAAGGAGACCACAAAACTCTTGGGCCGTGTCTCAAACCGCGCACTTGAGCACTTCAAACACTTTTGAGTGTGTAGTGCGTTCATGCTGTCATTTAAGCAAAAATTCAGTGCTCTGAAAGTCCCTGGATGCTGCCCTAATAACGGCCAAAAATTAAGTGCAAAACGAAGCACACTACTCCCACTAAACGGACGCCATCTTGGTGATGGAGTAAAAGAGGCGGGACTTTCGAACTGCTTTCAGAGCTGAATAATGATGGTGAACGAAGCGGTGGCGACCCCTGCTGCAGTGGAGGATGAATTGTACTAACGTTTATTAAATGATTTAGACATAATTATAATGTATATTGTGGCATACCAAGCTGTCCACTCCCTGATGACAGTTAAGATCTGGACATCTGTTTGAGGCTGCGGTTATATCGGCACAGTAGAGTTAGAATAAAATGTTGAAAGGTGGCCCAGTTTTGTAACGGAGCATTCAAAAGTATTTCAAAACTGTATATTTAGTATTGATTGCAGAACCCCCAAAAGATATTTCTCTTGAAAATTTCCCTTTTTATTTTACCATGTGACAGTTTTCCATGGTGGATGAGTATTTTACATGCAGTTTGGTGTAGGCACTGTAATAGACAAAGCAGTTCTCAGGTACATAACTTCAGTAATACAGATAGAACCTCTGATGATGTGACACTCACTGTCAACATCTTTGTACAGTCTGACTACAATCATCTACCGTGAACCACATATCCCTGAACAATGCGTCTGACCTTCTCCACTTTCTCACTGAGTGACTTGTGCACCCATCCATCATTTTCCCAAGTTCTCTTATTCAATCTAGAAATAGGTTTAGTCCATGAGCACTCCATCTTGCAACACATAGCACTTAGAGAATCTGGAAAAAGAATCCAGCTTGATGCCATGCAGCAGGACACCATCAGATGTGTTGAGTGAATGCCTCACTAAGTCAGAACTGTTCTGTCAAACAGTAAAGACCTATGTGCAACAATAGGGAGGTAATGTCTTGAGGCTACTATTACACTATGATGTTTTATGTGTGACACTGTACAGTTTCAAGCCACTGGCTATTATGGTCAGGCAGGCAATATTTTTATTATTGACAGCTTGTATTAATTGCTGCATTATCATGACATGATGATCACCATTTCTTGTAACTCTACTGGCCTCCACATGGTACATAATAGCCTAATTCAGGTAGTAATATTCATCCTACTACATGAATTACAGCAGATAACAAGAGGCCCACTCAAAACCAGACCCTGATGACAGCTCCCTCTCAATATGTAGATTTCTACAATTATCTCCACCATGGTGGTGCAGGCAGAAGCTGTGTCTAAAATGCACAAAATTAAACATCTGTGTTTCCACCCCACAATAATCAGCTATGTCTTATTATGTATGCCACATTCTGTGGTCTATGGTGCTTAAGAATTTAGATTAAATTTTGTCAAAATAAAAGATGAATAAAGAGTAGGGAGGAAATCGATGTTGCTGAAGCATCAACAAGCCCTCCGCCTGCAGAAAGCTGACGGCAGGGGGAAATAAAATGGTCAAAAAGTCATCAATATTTACCTAGTATCACGTACCTGCCTGTCTGGCACTTTGTTTTTTAGAATGAAAAAGAGAGCTGAAGTACTCCCCACACATAGCACTCCTCCCAGCATGAAGCTGTAATGTGTATGTTCTCTTCTCTTTTTTTTCTACACTGCCTCAGGACTGAGGACACAACTGGATGGTCGAAATTGTTGAAAAATTAACCAGAGACACCCAAGACAGGGAAAGGAAAGAATCAAACACTTTTCTTCTACTCCTCTGCCCCCTGCTTCTTTTGCTTGCCCTCCAGCAAGTTGGTGCACAGGATGAGCAATCCTTTCCCCTCCAGATTAGATCAGCTGGGGGCTCTAGTGTTTATAGGGGATAGCCTTTCTTTTATAGACAATAACATGCTAGACATGTTACTATTTGTTGATAATGTCTGTACTGATTCTACTGTGTTGCTAAAGATAAACTACAATGCCTACCAAGAGCAATCACTTGGCACAGATTTACAGGAGCTATTCCCCCTTAGTAAAGACAAATGTTCCTGTGTTCCATCAGTATCATAAAATGTAGTTCCCCGCTCCTACATGAACAGTTTACCCTCCATTAACTCAAGCCTTGAAGCCCTCTGCATGGACCTAAAAATTTGCAGAATATATATTTTTTTCTTTTAATCCCACAACTTTAGATTATACCACTGGCCATACATCATTCTAAACCCAATCCCAATGACAATGTCCCTCAAAATCAACTAAACCCTTTACTCATCCTTCCATCCATGTCCTCTCCCCTTTCCAGTCTCATTAGTGCAGGTTTTATGCCTTAATCTACACAATGAGGATGAAGTCATGGTAGTTATCTTCAGCAGCCAATGTCTGTCTACCTGTAATCCTTCTCAAAGTGCCTGGCTTTTTAACAGCTCACAAATCGGCACACAATGCTTTTATGCAAGGCTTCTGCCGTAATGCTTAGGGATGTGAGGAACCCCCCTTTTTTTTTTAAACCCCCCATCCCTTCACATAAAACTTTGCTGAATCCACCTCCTCCTTAGAAGAACAGAGATGTCTTAATCGAGATCTCAGGACAAAAAAAAAAAAAAAAAAAACAGAATGCAAAAGGACACAAGTGCTATTGTTTGCTCTCAAGTTACAACCTGGTTACGACTACTGCAGTTTTTCTCTCCATCTAATGACCTACTGGATAAATCATTTCAACTCTGGATTGAACACTCTTAAACTTATGCTGTACTATAGTTAAATGGGTTAAAAGAATCAGAACTGAAACATTAAATGTGTGCAAACAATGTACTTTGGATTACAGTTAGGGGGGAAAAATCTATGAATTCATAACTGAGAGTCTATAAAGAGAGGAGGGCTTTAAAAGGTCAAACAAGTCGCTCAATTTGAGGAGGGCATAAGGGGGTTAGCTTTTAACTTAGCATTTTTATTGACTCTGGCAAAACAAAATGAGCGGGCTCTGTAGGATTGTGCGCTCCGCATTGGTCATTCTGGCCCTCAGAGCTCCATTGTAGTACTTTGAAGAGAATGAAAGGAAACCCCACTGGTGGAAATGCAGTGGAACAGCCCCACAACAGGCCACAACTGTTCCCTTATGCATGAAAGCCTGGGACATAAAAGACAAGATGGACTTCTGAGGTAGGGCCAAAAACAAAGGCAACAAAAGTGCTGATCACGAGGGGATGACACGACTCGTCTCGGCAGAAGGAGCAGGGAGAAAAGGAGCAGGGGACAATAGCACTCCCAGCCAAATGACATGTTGAAGAATTGAAAAATCCACACAAGAAGTGTCTTCTCAATTCACTAAACCCACAAGAGCTGAGTGACTGTCGACTGGACCATAGTCAGAATGAGGGGTGGGTGAGCCAAAAAAAAAAAAAAAAAAAAACAGTTTTTACCCCCCCCCCCAACTTTCTTTCCCAAATCTTCCGCTGTTTTGGCAAACAACTTGGCAACGGCAAAGACAAACTGGGGTGATGGCTTTAGTCTGCAAACACCAAACCAAAACCAAACCAAACCAAACCTAATCAAAGCATGTGGCTTTCACTCCCACAGCTTCCGTTTTGATCTGTTGGCTCTCTGTGTCTCTGATCTGTTTCTGTTTGGGGCCTAAGCACAATTATGCTACTGCCCAACCTCCATGGAAACAGTCAGACGAAAAAAAACATGTTTGCTCTCATTCAAAAAGCATCCTTGTTTTAGTGACACGACACTGCTGATATCTGAGCCAATGTTTCATAAGTCATACTAAATGCTTTGTTGATGAGAATGTTTCCTGCCAATTTTCATCCCAACTCCAGCCTGGGAACAAACTTTCTCAAAGTAATAAAAGAAATAAATATTTCTCAATGAATATATGCATCAAAATTGAAATGTTTTTTTGTGCTCACAATGTGCTGTAAGTCTAGATTTGTGGTGGCAACACAAACTTTAAAAATGCATCAAGCAGTAGCATAAAATTACGATAAAATATCAGCCCAATTGTGATTACATTAAAATATAATTTTCGACATAAATACAATTTAAAATCTCATGAATTGCAAACTAAGAAGAAAATGCATTATTTTGCAAACAAAGTGCTCTTCAATTAAGGGCTAGGACTCCTTGTTAAGCCAACTCCAAACAGGGCACTCCACAGGTGTAAGCCCTCCTTCAAAGTAGCCCGAGGGCTGTCCCACAATTCTTCACACATACCCATGGGCCCTTTCACTAGCCATCACCCTGTCTGATTAATGGATCGATGTGGGAATTGATTAGTGAAGAGGAGGTGGGAATAGTAACATAGGTCAAACATCAATAATGTCCCCGCAACAAAAGGTGGAAGACGTAAAATATACCAGTGATAGCCTGCAGCCAGACCTCTACCCATCAAAGCCCTGGCAGGGCCAACATAAAGGCCCCAGCACATTCTCCAGCCTGCCCTGCCCTCCCTCCTCACTGCTCCTTTTCTCTTGGTAATGTTGTCTGTTAAAGTGGCAGGAACCATTCTGGGAGCTGTTTGTCAAATCACCTTCATAAAACAAGCCATAAAGCAACAAATAACAGGCTTATATGGCTTCATTATGCTGGCTATGCAGGATCACAGCCTTGGGCCGAGGGGTGAAGGGTTTGTGCTGATACTGGAGAGGCAGGGAGAATGTTGGCAGGACAGTATTATTCTCATGCACATTTATCGTCCCATTGGCTGATCATTATAACCATCTCTATCCACCAAGATAAGGTACACACTTCAACGCTGTAAATTACCAAGCAGGACAGGTGAACTTAGTTTAGAAATGTTGTCACATCTTAATACCAGGCTTATAAAATTGACCCAAAATTCTACATCATTCTGATATTAATGTCTCAAATTTGAGTCTTTTTACAAAGATTTTCTCCGATCAAGCACAAACTATGACAGGGTATGAGAGCAGTTAACAACTTGGGATGAGGAGAGCAGGGCCAGATGGAGCATGCATCTGCGACAGTAAACCTTTGGCCGCAGGCTGGACATGAGAGAAATTCTCATTTATTTAATGCAAATAATTTTGGCGCGTTGCACAACCTGACAGTGGGGGATGCAACATGGTCGATATTTCAGGTTGTCTCTCCAAACATCTCTGCTGTTTTTTTTTTTTTTTGTTTTTTTTTTTTTTTTTAGTCAGTCATGGGTGCCCAGCCTGAACCAGAAAGTGAAGTAAAAAAAACCACAAGCATTTGCTCATTTATTTTAGGGCTGCCACAAATGATTTTTGATAATTGACTACTCATCGATTATTTTGGCGATTAGTCGACAAAACAGGTCATATAGCTACAACTATGTATGAGCGTAAAGGACAGAAAGGCAGACAAGGCAATGGAAGGTACAGTGGCAATTTTGAGAGGAAAATCAAAAGTTATAAACAAATGATTAGTCAATTATTAAATAGGTCACCTACTATTTTGATAGTCGACATAATCATGATTATTCGACTAACCGTGGCAGCCCTGTTTATTTGTATAAAATTCCTATATGGCAGGGACCCATTCTTCTTCCACAAATAATAGTATTTCCCTTGTAATCTGTTTTAAATGGAAGTTCAGCTTTTTTTTTTCTTACCCAGGGGCAACAATTTTTTTTTCTTACAAAGTGCAACATCTGACATTAATAATTAGTGTTTGTATTTCATTATAATCAAAACTTATGACAGATCTTGAGCTTAACAATATATAAATATAACCTACTGATATTAGTAAGTCAAGCATGACGCACCGAGGGCTTTTAGAACATCTGTTTTGCAAGCTTACACTATATTCACCATGATAAATCTGTAGATATGTGCTTATCTGTCATCCGTACATTCACAGTTGTGTTGAGATCAGTTACTTATCTCTTAAGCAGGGCTGTAAGGCAGCAGTACAAGCACAATCACTGTGATCACTGTATAGTTAATTGTCACCTCCATCAGCATTAGCACTATCTAACATGCTAACCAGGGGGAGAAAAAGGGGGGAGTTTGACTGTGCAGCCCATTTGAAGGCTGACACTTGTTCTCTGAGGGGTGGTTTGTGGTGTCAGGATTACAGCGCACGGGAGAAAAGAGGCGGGAGGAGAGGTGGGGAGCCTTCCCCACAACTCATGTCACCAGCTCTGTATTAGAGAGAGAAAGAAATAGACAGGGAGCCAGGGAGGATTGATTGCTGTTTAAGCAGCCTCTCAACCAATGGCAAGCCAAAAAGAACAGCACGCACGGGACCATCTTGCTTTGACACCCTCTCGTGGGTCAACTAATCCAACCCTTCACCTTTCCTGGGTACAAGATACACACTGTGACCAAGTAGTCACATGATCACAGACCAGTCACATGGCCTAAAAAGCTCTGGACACAAACTCCACAATGAAAAACACACATAAGGTTGGCAATGGTTCAGTGTGAAAACAGTGCCACACACACACAGTATCTATTACACATATTTGGCATAAGGCCAGAGGGACTCAAATGTGTCGCCACTGAACCATATGGACAAACACATCTGAACCTAATCTAACAAACACTGCAGCACACAGACACATATTCTAACCTGGCCACAAACACACATATCCGGACAGCTAAACAGCATTGCCATCTTGAGCCCCCTGGATCAGTGGGGCCATCTGACACTGTGCAGCCTGAATGCATTAAGACTGGCAAGAAGACTGCACTTTCCTTCTCAGTTAGTACTGTTACATAACCCTCCATGATATGAATGCATTAACAGTATTAGTTTGTCAGGTGAGAACAATTCTCACTTCTCATGAATAGTGCTGAGGAAAATTTCCATATTAGATATTGTTGCTACAAGATGTCTCTATGCAAAATAACCATGAATGCAACACATCTAAGCTGAATGTGATAAGTATCTGCAAATTTTAAGCAAAGGGAGATAATGATGCCAGGTAGAATCTACAGCAGTAAAGGAATTTATGAGAGGAAAAATGAATGGGAAGATGGTGCAGGGGTCAAAGGGTGAAGCATTTCTTAAGTTTGAGGAATAAAGGGAATAAACAGCCATTAATGAGCAGAAAAAACAATGAGTGGTGCATTCGGTCTGGGATGTTACATGGTGATCACTGGACATGGATATTGGAAGGAAAATGAAAAATAAAAAGAAAGGAAAAAAAACAGGAAAATAGATCAGATCATCCGGCTATATCTGGCCTGTGATTTGAAATGTACTGCGGCTGCTCCCTTGCCCCCACCAGCTCAAAAACCCCGGCCCAGACACAAACACACCCCCATACCCCTCCTCAAACTTCAGAAAACAAGTCTGACAGATGGTCGTACGGGAAAGATCAACTCAGGAGACCAAAATATACTCAGCCGTTGTCTGACTGAAATTTGGATTTGGAGGAAAACTAAAACCAGAAATAAAACAGGACAGAGAAAAAGGGATATCAATGGCATTTGTCTTATTCCTTCTCTTGTTGGGCAAGTATAGTCCACACACACACACACACACACACACACCGCATGTTTGTTTTTTATATCCCCATGGGGAACATCCATTGACATAATGCATTCCCTAGCCCCTTACCTTAAACCTAACCCCCATAACTGAGTGCCTAAACCTAACCCTTGTCCTAACCTTAACCAAAACCTAATTGTAACTTAATCTCTAAAACCTAATTGGGGTTTGTACCATTGGGGACTGGGAAAATGTCCCCATGAAGGCAAGACGTCCCCACGGTGATGGTAAAAATCCAGAACATGGTCCCCACAATGTTGCAAAAACGTGCCCGCCCCACACACACACACACACACACACACACACAAAGAAAAACATCCACACACCCTCACCTTCATGCACAATATTCACACTAGAGGTCTTAGTCTCTCATATCTTCCCTGTAAGTTGCCTGTGCCCCCAAGTGGTTGTATTTCATAATTGCATCGCTTTCACAGCTGCATCCGTTTTATTCAAATTAAATGACTCAAACAGCCAAAACCATTGAAAATTTTTCATTTACTGTCAAATTTACTCCTGACATCAACCCTCTGTAGTGGAAAAATAACTGAGGAAAGTGACTGCAAACAAGAGAGAACCTCAACATTGCGCACTGCTTGTTTTACATAATTCAATTATAGAGAAACTTTTAAAGGGGGTAAACTGAAAGGAAATGTCATGGTAAGATGTTTGACTCTCTCTTAACATGGATGCAACATGATCTGCTAAAACTACTTTTTAGTTTAAAAAAGAGCAGGGGAAAAGAAGTTATCAACACAATGCCACTTTTTTGTCATGTCTTTTGGGGATAGATGCAGATAAATCGTCATTCCTGTGTGTCAGAAGTGAATGATTAGACTTTTGAAGGAGGAATTTGAAGTAATAAAGCTGATGCTCCCCATAGTGGTTTAATGACAGAAAGTTCATTCTTTTACCCAACAGGGATGCCTTTTGCCCTCAACTTTTGCCCAGCCCCAAGCCTTTAATTAAGACTGGCTTAGGCCTGACTGATCCTGACACACCAGGAAGTTTCTTAAAAAACCGACAGCCAAAACCATGGGAGTATTATATAGGCCACAACCCCCCATAGACACCCACAGCCCCTCCCCAGACTCTACAAAAACAAGGACTGTAAGCTGAAAGAGCCTCTAGTCAGTCAGTAGGACCCAGAATTAATAATTTGCACTTATATATTTTTGTATTAACCTTTAACCTCTACATCTGAACTTCATATTGTCTAAACTGATTATTTGAATTTGTGGCTTTTATTACATCCTTCATATCAAAATAAGACTATGGTTATGGTCACATGGACACTTTTCTCTCGATTAAAACTTTCACTAGAGTCAGGGATTAGATACATATTTTTTGTCTCATGTGACCACGCCAAAAGTCCAGAACAGTTGTCAGATCCGAACAGTTGGTTGAGGCTGGCTGCACGATTGCAAAGTCTGTAATGCGTGATGCAAGGGGGGCAGGGGGGAGAGAGGGAAAAAGGGGCGTCAAAAAGGCGTTGACATATAGATTGTGTGCCACATTATGTCCAACTACGGCGCATTCTACTACACTACCGTATTCTTGTATTCTTTGCTCATATTCTTCCACTCTCTGTTGACTGGAGATGAATTAATTGTTGTAGAAAAACAATCAACAGGTTGACCAAAAGTAGAGCATCCATGCTGTCGGCAGGCATCTACAGTAAATGCATGAGTACAGTACGTAGTGACCATTAACGCCACCAGCTGGACTGGAGTTTTGCTGTCGCCTTCTATTTGCGGTTTCATGCTCAAAACGTTTCCAAAAACAACCATGAGACTGTGCAGTTGTCGGACCTCTGCTGCGAGAATCCAGATCGCTCAAGTCTAATTCGTTTGAAGAAACCCATGAGGCCGTGCCCTGAAGAGGCAAAAAACTGGCTTTTGCAAAGAACTGCTTAAATAAATGGTTCCACTATATATGCAACCAAATTATTGTGTGGTAAATAATGAATGTAAAATGAGTTTTTCCAACTTGAAATTTGTTTTGGCCAATTCCAGCAGTTTCTCCACATCCGACCTACACACCACCACATCATTAATCAACAACATATTTCCTGCAGCATAAGCTGTGGTGCATATAGGAAGCTGAAACTGTGAGATTGTCAGAAGGCTGTGTTCTGCAGGTGTTGTGCCACATGGAGGGAATTCCAGTAGCATCTTTCATTATAGCACAGCCACTGATAAATCAGTGAGCCTAATGGAAGATCAACAGCTCCCCAAACACAACCATGGAATTCATGGGGGGCTTTCAATAGTTTCAGAATTATGTGACAAGATCAAACTAATAAATGAAATGTAATGGGAGTTTTCTATAGTTTACAAAAAGCTGATAAAAGTTTAAACTCGAACACTACAAAGATAAGATCTCCTACAGACTGCTCTTTTATACCAAACTAAAATGCCAGCTGTATGAAGCATTAAAAGGTAAAATGGATATTAAATCTCACTTGAGTATGTGTGTACAGTATGGCTCATTGATGAAAAATAACAAGCTATAGACAACCAGCAGAAAAATATCAACTTTTATACAAAACCAACTACCCAGCATCATCCGAAAAAGTAATACCTGCACATTGGACAGATTTTCTAGATTAATAAAATGGCAAGTCCTTACTCATCTAGAACTGAAAAAAATTACACACTGTAGGTACAATAGATACATATGACTTAAGTATTGCCTTAATAAGATAAAACTATATATCAATTTTCTTTCTTAAAAAAAGTACAAATGCTTTACAAGAGGGGATAAAGTTAGATCAGATGGATGAATTTGATGCATCACAAAGTGTAATAAAAGATCGGTCAATCTACATGAAAAATGGCATTTTCCTTCACAATCATTTCACCAATATCTATAAAAGCTGGGGTAAAGGGCTATAAGACTATTTTAGGTATATCCAAATTTGGAAGATAGGCTGAGAGGGGCAACAAAGAAAACTTTCAAATTAACACTCTCTAGGAAAAAAAGCCTGAACTTGTATAGTGTATCAATGGTTAATAAATACATAGTTCTCTTTCAAATGTGTTATTTTAAGAAAATAAATTTGGGCAATTGGACTTTGTTAGAAATGTTGTACAAGTGTGGCTTTTGTTTCTTCATATAATGTGATCTGAATTTAGAGCTATGTGATCATTGTGAAAAAAGTAAGAAAAGGTGATAAAATTGACCAACATATACATAACAGTGACTTAAAATAGTCATGCTTTCTGGATTAGTCAATGCAGACCCACACTAAGTATTATAGAGTACATAGATGAAACAGGCTGAAACAAAAACACAAACCCCAATCACAATGTGGAAAGTGACAGGGACAGAGCAAGACCCTACCTTGGCCTATTGCTCCATTAAGGGTGTGGTGTGGGTGGGGGTGGGCAGAAAACCAGAACCCCTTCCTTCCCTTACTGGGAGGATCATGGAAACTAAACTTAGTGTCACATTCTCAGTTTGTTTGGCAGATCATTTCAGTACCACACAATATTTTCAATATGTTTCCCAAAATAGATATCTTAGTTGCATAGTTTTGTTTTACATTAATTAATTTCACTGCTATAGAGGAGACCAGAGTTGGATGTGATGACTCTTTTTTCATTAATAACCCAAGATCTGGAGCTTCAATCTATGTTTAGTTTCTAGGTGTTATCATTCTGAACTGTTTTGGACAGTTTGTGCACCATCGCTTGTAAACCACTTTAGCTGAAGCTGGTGATTATGGAGATGCAATTCTGGCAACGCCGCATGCATCACAATCACAAGCGTTCCATATTACATTTTACATAAATTTTCACAACTATCTGAGTCAAAACAAAAGCAAACACATGGCAAAAACCTCACTGCTTGCCGATAGAATATTGCTGCCTTGCACTGCCGAAGAAGAGACAGGCATTAATATGCAATCATCTTTTTCAGCCATCTTGTTCTCCCCATGCAGGATTCACTCAAATGCGATATTATAATGCTCATTGTAAGCCTACCTGACACTCAACTGTTGCTACAGAGTCAAAGTTCAGATCTGAGATTGGTAAGGCAATTTGATTGGTTGACCACTCCCCTGCCACTTAAAAAAGCTTAAAAGTAGGGTGGATGATGTTTTCCAGGAACATTTTTTTTTTCTATATTGCTTAAAGTGCCAGTGGCATGAAATTCCCTGCGACTTTTGGTCCCTTTTTAGTCACACTCTAAGTACCCGAATACAGTATGAAAGGATCGTTCGCCATAACTCAGCCTTGTCATAGAATAGCAGGCACTCATGTTTGGGTAAAAAAAAAAAGAATCGCTGTGTTCTGTTGAACACGGTCACAGGCTTGAAGAAGTTCGTATTGAGCCTCTGTGGATCTATAAAGGCCGTATTGCGGTCATAACACAGATGCTGATTCGTGAGGGTGCTCAGAGTTTAAGAAGAAAACAGCATCATATTCCAGCAACAAGTTTCCCTGAAGTATTTACTTCACCCATGACCCATTCAGTTAATAGTTAGTACTAAAGATACATAACACTAGTTCTCCAGGGTCCGCAGCTGAACACTCACGCACAACCGGAAGAATTATAAACTGGAATCATCACAAACATCAGTTTCCTCAGAGATAAAAGACAAGAAACATGATGAGAAACGTTGCTGAACTTCATGTTTCTCGTGGTGGCTGGAAGCTGCTATCTGCCTGATGAGGAGATGGGGCTGGAAGAAGATTTTCTGTTAGTTGGTCGGCACAATCTTGCAGAAATGAAATCTATCCACAAGGTTTTCAGTGGGGGGGATAACACAGACGCTGATTTGTGAGTATGAGACAGAGCAGTTCTGATGCGAACGGGACGCCATGATGTCAGTTTGTTGTCGTAGATCTCAGAGGGAGGGACTTGGACAGTGTAGTTCGGGGGAGGGGGGTAATTGACTGAAAGTCATGGCGTCATAAGCTGCGCTAGGAGTAAAATAGGCCGAACTGCCAATCAGCCCATTTGTGAATGCTAACTTCACCATGTAGGCAGACACACCCAGGAAAAAAGGAAACGCAAATCTATAATTTAACCCCTCAGGGGACATAGGCAGGCTGGGGAAACTAAAATATATGATCAAAAACCTCAAATAAAGCAAATTTCATGCCAGGGGCACTTTAAAATCTCCTTCACACCCCAATTGCAGCCAATTAAATAAATGCTCTGACTTGGGCTGTCACAATACCAAATTTCTGTTTTGATACGATACCAATTTGTATTTTGATACTTTTCTTTACTGTTTGTAAAAAGGTAAACCAAACCCAATAATTCCATCATTTGTGTTATTGTTCCCAAAGTCTTTATTTTAAAATAATCAAATAGTGATTGTAACGGGAAATAACATCTATTTAGCTGCGTTTTTTTTGTCTTGTTTTGTTTTGTTTTTTAACTCACTGGCTACCATTCATGTGTAAACACGTTAATTCAAATCCAAACGTTAACTGCCAATCACGTGTTTCCACGTTAATTAAGGGTTTTAATCAGGGGGGCTGTTTTAATCTCTCGTGGAGCTTGTCAGAAAGAACCAAGGGCTGATCATCTTTATTTCTGTAGTTTTCATCTAATCCAGCAGATGGCGGTGTCAGACAAGCTTAAAAAAAAAACTACCAGGAAGTGATGCGCTTCCATGATGCTTCCTGTGTTGTTAGAGCTAGCGGTTGTTAGCCCAAGAAGTGTGCTTGATTCTGCTGCGAGGGGGAGAGAACATGACGACCGGTCATAATCGAGAAGGGGGGGGGGTGCGTGCACACCTAAGCTGCGGTAGAGGGAAGGAGCGAGGGAGGGAGGAGTCGAGGGAGACGTTTCTGCCATGTTTCTGCCAAATGTTATGTTGTGAAACAAACTTGTTGTGGCTTATTTAGCTAGTAAATAATTATTTTGCCTCCAAAACTCTTTTCTCAGTGTTGTATTTGTTGTTTCATATAAGTAAACAGCTGTTCAGATGATGAAGGTGTTACTAAAGTAAAAAAATATTGGCATCAAAGACACTTTTCCACTTGAAGCGGACTGCAACATTCAAAGCTAGTTTTCTCAGCTTTTTGGTCAGAAACAGGCACTTTCGCTGCAACAAACCCATGTTCTACTGCAGATTACTAAAGAATGGAAAAAGCTAGAAACAATTTTTTTTTTTCCTGATAAAAGAAGAGTCTAAGCTTTCCTTTGGTACATTCAGTGTTTGCAGTTTTCAGTTGGTACATTCAGTGTTGGCATAGCACACAATATTCTGTGGATCTCCCAAAATCAGTGAAAAAGCTTAAAAATCCTGGCAATATAGAGCTCTCTGTTCTGAAAAGGTCTGGCAGTCAATGAGTTAAGTACCATTTTTCCTTTTAAATGCTGATATTGTACCGTTTTTAACGCTTTAGTATTGTGGTACTATACCGGTACCAGTACACCGTGCAACCCAAGCTCTGACACAAAAATTTAAAAATGTTGTCACCTGTGTAATGGACAGGACTGAAAAAACCTCATCGTCTTGAACGGCCCATTCTTATTGATTGAATAATGACATCTATCGAACTGAACTGCTGTTTGTCTCGCCCTCCCCCCCCCACCCTCACACCACACCATGAACGTCTCAAAGCGTTCACAAACATGGCTGCTCGCTACTGTTATCTGTGCAGCTGTTTGCTCTTAAAATCCACCAAAAAGAAAAAAACGGATGTGGATCAAGTCGTAGAAGGGTTGACGTTTGTAGAGTGGATGTTTTACACTGCAGAAGGCATTGGAGGTGAGCGAATTTGTACTTTTAGAAAAGTGGTTCCTAAGCTGTTTAGTAGCAAGCTAACAGGCTATCCACTCAGATGTAATCAGTTATCTCTGCCGACCTGCTGTAAACCATCGGCGCACACATTCCTGTGCTCTCGAGGTGTGGTTTCAGGCAGATGTAATTTTTTAAATGTTGCTTGCTTGAACTGTTTTTCCAGGATCCTCACCCCTGCCTTTTACTGTTCTCAATTTTCAGAATTCAGTTCAGCAGTGTGAGACATCACTCAGTTCCAAGCACATGAAGCGCAACACCACTGACATCTGAAAATCCAGCCTTAAAGAAAAGAATCCATCAAATCAAATTATGCAAATTACGAACATAACTATGGATCCTAACTGTGGAACTGTGAGATCCAAAGATATTTCAGAGAGCAATCTGTTATACTTCTTGTCTTTGATAGGTCATTGACCATAGCATAGTGGTTACTGGCAATTCCTGGACATAACAAAAATATAAAGTCAAGGTTAAAAATCAGTGCTAGTACAGTCGGGTTTATCCATTACTGGAATACAGATAGTGCAAGCAGATAGCAGGAACAGGATGTCATTTAAAAAATTCCATTTGGAGTAAGTGAAAGGTTTCCTGAACAGGCCAGAATGGGTGTTGGCATATTGTTACTGGAAATGCCTGCTGATTGACACAGGGATGACGGGTGTTGTGGTGCAGACTGTTTTGACTGGATTGTAGCCTAATGACAGAGACATTACTGACACATATGATGTGGAAATTCTAACTGAGGTCACATTATACTCGAAAGTAGTTGGGAATTCTGAATTATTCTTTATCCAGAAACCTTAAAACTTGAGCTTAAAGCTCAGAAAACTAAAGAGAGCTAGCTGAGTTTTCTGTCTAGTTTAGCAGTTGGCTGCAGGGTTTGTCCCTCTCTTAAGGTCTCGTAGTAAAGCTGGACTTCAAAAGAGCCTTATCACTGTCACATTCTCTTGGAAGGGAACACAGTAATGGAGACCGGATGCACAGGCTTACACTAGGTTAAGCTAACACAAGGAGAGGAGTGAAGAAATGCTTTGAATTTTGGCTTGTAAAGGGAAGAGCTCCTGTATAGGCCTCCTGACCTTCCCACTCCACTTCCTTCCTGACAAGTAAAGGAATGCTGTGTCAGGTTTAATAAATTAGTAGGCACATGCATTTGGAGGCTCTCTCAGTAGTCTACTTTGGTATATGTGAAATTTCCTGTTAGACAATTAGTTGCATATTAACCTACAATGCAGTGTAACCACGTTATTACAAACCAAGACACTAAATTTAACATAGTATCATTTACAAGTCTTTTATAAGACCCATTCTTTGTGTCTAAATTTGGTCCAAATTTCTTTTCTCCATAAATCAATTATTTCTGTGCTGTGGTGGTTTTACATGTTACTGAAATCCCAATGCCATGACAGTAAGAAGGAATTTTGACAGTGATTTAAGAGAAAACATAATCCCTGTGGGGCTAAACAAAGTGTTTACGGAGCGATTCGATGTTTCCCCCCTCCTGCGGGTACCTCTGCCTTGCGAGCAGCTCTTGGCAAGTCTGCCTGAGCCGACCAGGCACAGAACTTGCGACAACAGAAACTTCTATACAGTACTCAGATCCCCTATCTACCAAGCTGCTTCCAGCGCTGATTTGAATCAGACTAATTCGCAGAAAACATTTCTTTAGCTTCACACCACCTAAACATCGGCTCCTGGCTCTCAAAACCAACTCTTTGGTGGACCAGAGTAATTCACGTAGCTCGCGCTGCCTGGGCCCCCCAGGCGAAGCATCACTGCTTCAGGCTCAATAATCACTTGTCATGTCCGTAAAAAGTTAATATAAGTTCGTATTCTTACCTGCTACCCACCAACACCAGAGAAAAATATAATCCACAGCATATTTACCCGCAAATCCGGGTCCGCGGGTAAAACGTCCCATGGCAGGAGAGACAGAACTCTGCTTTGAGCAGAGGGAGACGAGGTGCTGATACCAATGCAGCAAAGTAGCATCAACAAGCTAGTAAAAGCTTAGAATTATATCCAGGGATCAAAATAGAGGAAAGACGGGTAGAGAAGCCGTCTGTATGGTGTGGGGGTGTAGGGGGTATGAACTTTACGAAAGTGAAAGAACGCCACTTGGGGGAGTCCCGAGCTGAAGTTACTGAGTTCTGCTTTAAGTAATCCTTTACTAACCTTACAGTCTTTAAAAAATATTATATAGATAACATAATATCTAAACTGGTCTATTATCCATGCCAAGTGCCACAAGTTAAAAAAAAAAAACACAAACCCAAGAAAATACGAAAAAATATCAGTGTTGTGTGAAATCCAACATCTGTAAATCCGTAATTAGTACAATTTCATCTTTAAAATCTGAACATTTCTGAACCATGTTGGTTGTGTTCACTTTTTATATTCCAACTAAAAATCTGCAACTGTTACAGCAGTTGCTTTAGATACTCATTAAGTAACTTTTTGACCATAAAACTTCGTATTCCAGACTCATCTGATGGTACAGTGACGTCTATTATGTCCTTTTCTAGAGGCATTCCTGCCCAGCAGTGCTCCCGGGCAAAGAAACCACAGGATACAACTTTTTCACCTGCACTTTTTCGCTGCATGACGTTTGCAGCCAAGTCTTGGTTTGTTAGCATGTGATACGGCACATAAACAGATGTGAATGCACCAGCCGTTTTGAACGCACACCTGGCTGATTCATAATAGAAATGCAAGATGACATAATCGGAGGAAGAGAGGAAAAGAAAAAGATGAAGGAACAGAACAAAAGAGAAGAAGAGAGTCAAAATTGCAGTTATACAACACATCTCTAAGTTATTTAATACCTTTTCATAATGTTTACATTCCTATTTTGTAAAAAACAGACACAAGCCAAGCCAAATGCAATAGGCATCAGAGGGCTTAAAGATTCAGCTAAATTACAACATTAGACAATAAAATGATTCAATTATACCCCTTCACTGTTGAGGGACAATTGATTCACCTCAGTCTATATTGATTGTTTTTCTTGTTAGAATAAGAACTTAAACGGATACAACACTCATAGAATGACGTAACCTCATTTTCTACTCACCCTCATGCTGAGTAAGACTGTGGAGCACTTTTTTAATATCTCAAATGCAGCCAGAGATCAGGGAGGTTTTTGCTATCCACTGACATGCAGATAATGGAGTTCAACGATCCCTGAAACAAAAAGGTCCATAAAAGTCCACAAAAACATGGCAATATTCCTCCATACTGCTCATCCAATGTAATGCGAGTGTCCTGAATGGGTAGCGTCCATAATTTACTCTAAACGAACATCGCACTTACGCAATGTGCGCACGTGAGCTCACGACACGCAGCGTTCAGCGCCTACTCTGCTGATGATGCAAGCGTAGAAGAGGAAATTCCCTGTTACATTGTTAAGAGTGCTCGAGCTGCGGGAAAACACAAGGAGGGGTTGGCTATTGATTTGAAAGAAAGAAAGAAAGAAAGAAAGAAAGAAAGAAAGAAAGAAAGAAAGAAAGAAAGAAAGAAAGAAAGAAAGAAAGAAAGAAAGAAAGAAAGAAAGAAAGAAAGAAAGAAAGAAAGAAAGAAAGAAAGAAAGAAAGAAAGAAAGAAAGAAAGAAAGAAAGAAAGAAAGAAAGAAAGAAAGAAAGATCATCTGCCGCAGCTTATGAATGTCAGTGTCCATAATTTACTCTAAATAACATCATTAATTATATTTTTATATCCTAAACAGTAGACCATTACACTTCCTATTTGTACATTCATGCGAGTTCACAACACTAAGAAAGCTGCAGCAGACGAGATCACTCGTTCTCTTTCTGTCTTTCTCTTTCTTTCTTTCTTTTAAATCAATAGCAAACCCCTAGTGTTTATCCCGGTGTGTTCGCAGCTTGGGCACTCTTAGCACAATGTAAACAGCGAATTTCTTCTTCTACGCTTGCATTATTGGGAGAGTAGGCACTGAACGCTGCGACTTCCGTAGTGTCGTGAACTCACAGATGCATGCATCACAGAAGTGCGATGTTCTACTGTTTAGGCTATAAAAATATACTCAATTATGTTGTTTCGAATAAATTATAGATGCTACCCACTGGACTTTTATGGACCTTTTTGTTTCAGGCACCGATGAACTCCATTACCGTATATGAATGTCATCTCCGACTGCATTTGAGATATTAAAAAGTGCTCCACAGTCTTGCTCAGCATCAGGGTGAGTAGAAAATGAAGGCACATCATTCTGTGGGTGTTCTATCTCTTTAAGAAGAACTTTATGACAATTACATTATTGCACTTAATGGGAACTATTGAGGATTCTTTTACATATGCACTATCTAATATCATAACAGAGAGGATGAAAGGCAAAATATGTGTTTCTGATCATTCCTCTTCATATCTCCTTGTAGATCTCTCCTGTTCTCTCCATTCCATCTTTGCTATGGCCAACTCAGTCTTGCACAAGATCTCCACTTTGACTGTGGCTTCATCCTGTATTTTCCAATTATCACCTTTTAAAGGCCAGCTGGGTGCATTCCAAACCATCAGGGGGCAATTCCATTTGCATTGCTCTCAGACAAAGTCATGCCCAAGTACTTTCATGCTTAAGTTCATAACAGGCAGTCTAAAGAGATGTTGTAGCTGCCGCTAAAAAGTCACCCTGATTGAAAACCTTAAACCAAATAAAGTACAAACTGATAGGACTTTTTTTCTTTAGGGGGGCGCTCAGGGCGCAAAGCACTTGAAGGTCTGAAGCTGAAAACTACCAGTTTTGAGGTAGGTTAGTGAGCAAAAGTCCAATGCTCTAAAAGGCAAAAAGTTTCTGTTACAAACACAGCAAGCAGCTTGTTCACCTTACTAATTTCAGACTGATCAATGTAATTCTCCTGTGACTGGGGCAATGTTTACAATTTCGGCTCATTATGCTGATTTTATTCTTCTTTTTCAATTTGGTTTTTAAGCAGTTCCAAGAAGTGTTTTAATGCTGTTTTATTTTTTTACTCGCACCGGTTGAATTTTGCTGCAATCACCTCAAATGAATTGGGCAGTGAGTGTGGGGGTGTGTGTATATTTGATATATATCTATATGTGTGTATAAGCATATGCACCTGCCATTTGGATGGGAAAGTAACCATTTCATTTGCTTCTCACATTAATAAAAACTCCTTTCTCTCCTTGCCTTTAGGCTCCCTTTCTTATTGCGGTAGCTGTTCACTAGTGTAAATCTGTGTTTGATTTCCCCTCTCCCCTCCCTCTTGGGCTGCATATAGTAGCATTTAACTGTGAATTAATTTTCATGTTTGGTTATATCCTGCTGAGGTGCAATGCCAGTGGTGCATAATCAAAATCTGAAACACTACGTATGGGTAGATAGGCCTTGTGGGCATTTGCACAGTGCAGATCTGTAGCTGGGCGGCAAAAACTAAAAGGATAGATAGGGGTCAGTGGCCAACAGACAACAGAAGTCAGCAGTAGGACAATGGATATTAAACACAATTGAGTAAATCTGTTTTCTAAAAGAAGGGTATAGAGCATAGAATAACTTTTGCTGCGTGGAGGGCAGCTGTGAGTGTGTCCTAGTGATAATGCACATGTCTCTGGCCGTAGGACAAGACAGGCACCCAAAGCCACAGCTCAAACACCAGCACCTCTTAACATGGTGTGTCTAATGCTCCTATTTAGTGTTTAGGGTGCAGTGGCGCGTGGCCTGAGGTTTTTGGGAGGGGAGCGTAGATAGCACCTTGCCTGACAGCTGTGCCCCAAACTGAAGACAAAAGCCTGAGGAAGTACCGCATCAGCGAAGATGGGACTGAAAGGAATGGCAATTTGCTTGTGGTCAGGCCTATACTGCCATCTGATTCAGTGTGTCGTCCACACATGCTAAACATGTTCCAATCACAGTTACTGGTAAGGCATGTTTAAAACTGTCATAAAGTACCAAGCATTGTGTGGTACATTCAGATCAAAAGCAGAAACACAAACAATTAATTCATATCCTTTACTTCAAGCAAACACAAACAGAGAGAACACGGACCACCTTTTGTGAATCAGTCTTTTGATTGTAGTTTATTTGTAATCCTTTGATAGGAGGGAGTCGCTATGTCAATCGGTGTACATCAAAGGTTAACTAACTTACCATGCTGCTTGTGTTTGTATGTCTCTGTGTCCATGTCTGTATTCAAGTCTATAACATCATAGAGCAAGGCCTGTTTTTAATCTATTGATTTATTAAGTTAGCAAGTAGCTGGACGCCAGCTAAACAAATGAGCAGGTTGTAAGCATTTAGGCAAAACGTCTTGTGGACAAAATCTGGTTTGTGTTTGATGAATACCCAGTGGATCAGAGAAATGTGTAACTTGCATTTCTGTCAAGAACAATGACTACATTTGCTGGCTGCTCATGAAAACCAAATTTCATTCAAGCAACTTCTTTTTGTTTGAATAAACTGATTTGGCACAAACATGCTGCATACACAGATTCATTGTTTGGAAAGGTTATGTCAAAATCTTAAAGAGTTTACTACTCATGATTTTTTTTCTCATTATTTTTTTAAACATAAACCCTATATCAATTTGCAGGTTGTGCTAACAAAAGCAAAAGAGATAATAAGTGCTTCTTTGTTGTCACATCAGCTATTAGGTGATAATTAAGCCTGGATGAGATTTTTATATCCAAAATGGTTTATTTGATCCAAGTAGGTGTTCTCAGATAGATATCTGAAAAATTGCACCTTAATTATTATTGCAGATTAAATCACATTAAGCCTGCATGAAATCTGTGGCTGTGTTCAATTCAATAAACAGTTTTCCTCACAATCAACATAAAACTTCATTAATTGCACATGGAATACATGTCTTCCTAGGAGGTAATTTGTAACAAGGCAAAGTGTGCTCAATAAATTCTTTTTTTTTTTTAAGCTGTTGCAGAGTTGGGCTTGGAGTGAGAAGAAACTTTCTGCATGCTTTACTTGGAGCAAAGCAAGGCAGCATATATAAAGGAGAACTGGGCAGGCAAAGGTAAAAGGTTAGGGCTGCAGCTATTTCTGCTGTTCATATCATTAGTTCTAGTAATAAAATGGAAAACTAAATATTTAAAAATCATGTCTCAAAATCAAAACAGGAAAACTGCCCATCCGTCATATAAAAGGAAGTCTCTTTATTATACCCCTGTGTCCAGATGCACACAAATGCTCAGATGTCAGGGGACTGAAATAGTGAAAAATATCCACTGGTTTAAATTAGGCCATCAAACAGCCAGCTGTTGATTTGTTTCCTGTGTATGCGTGCACCAGGTTATGTCTGTTGTGGTTGGATAGTGAGTTGAGGGAAGGGACCGAACATGTTTCAAAACTCTCATGCATGCAGAAGGCTGAGTGGAAGGGTGTCGGTTCACTAAGACAATAAAGTGTAAAACAAGGGGGATTTCATGATTGAGTGCTACAAAGATGCTTTTTAAACAACCATATACAGTATGCCACTAAAGCAATGATTATAAGAAAACATTAGAAATTTTAAATCTAAAGAAAAGAAAGTCACTACCCAAAAATCATTATTTCAAAGAAAACAAAATGTGTTATTGTGTTCAGCTATGGAGCCTCTGTTCCCTCATTTGGATGATAATTTGGATGGTAAGACTTCAGATTTGTTTAATAAAACTACTGGAATGCATATTCTAAAATAAATAAGCACCTTATAAACAATACTATCTTCTGTGGTTTACCATTAGATAGTCTTTTGTTACTTATCAGGATGGTCCAGGGTTCAAAAGGACATTAAATACCGCCCAAGAGGTATATTTTAGGACAGGGTTCCTACAGGTTCTTACTGGATAAATCCAACATTTTAACCCGGGGTTTTTGGCGGCGGGGGGTTCCCGTTTTTTTCCCCCCCCCCCCCCCCCCCCCCCCCCTTTTCGTTTTTTTTTTTTTTTTTCCCCCCCTCCCTTTGCCCCCTTCTTTTTCTTTTTTTTTAAGTTAATTTTTAATTTTTCGACCTTTTCAAGACCATTTATGTCCCTTTTCCACTAGCACCTACTTTGCCTACCTGCTTGACTCTGCTTGGCTCTACCCGGCCCAGGTGGTTTTCCATTGCCATCTGAAAAACGCGGATGTGGGTGGGGTCCGTTGTTTTTTCTTTTTTTTTCTGAAGAGGGGGGCGCCATAAGTCTTTAGGTTGGGTGTTGCTATCTACTGTAGTGACATCATTGATGACTCGTATGGGGAAGCCACTCCCTCGCCAATCAGTGACCTCCAGTCTTTAGATGTCATGTTTTCAGACCCACTCAGCCCTGATTGGAACCTCAGCAGAGTAGGTACACTAAGCCCAGATTAATTGAGTTTACTAGAAATTTGCGTGGAAACCCGTTGCCTTAAGCCATTCAACACATGCTGAAACTAGACAAGTTCAATTGTACCAACTTGGGCGATAAGTAGGTTCACTAAACAACATTAGTTCACTCAACTCATTTTCATTACGCTCCACAATGTTTGAACTAAATCTGGGGAAAGAGGGAAAAAAGGGTGACAAATACTGTAGATGTGACGGCGTGACGCAATGCTTGCAATGCTCGCAATGCTTGAGAAGCTTGCATTCTTCTCTCCTTTGCTCGTATTCTTCTTCTCTCCATTGACTGGAAATTAATTAATTGTTGCAGAAAAACAATCAACAGGTTGCTCAAAAGTAGGGGTGGGCAATATTGCCAAAAAATGATATCACGATATATTTTCCAAAATACCTCGATGACGATATCACAGACGATATTGATGTCTTATTGAGAAGTCAGAGCTTCTGTAAAATCCTTTCACTCATACCCACTTTTAATAAAGCCTCTACAGTTCCATACTGCGTCATGGTTTATTAACATTATTACACATATGTGTTAATATTACTGCTGCATGTGGCATTTTACAGATAAAATGCTTAAAGTTGTACTTTCCATGGTCATTTCATTAATATTTCTGTGTTCTCCATTATTATTGAATGCATTCTGCATCGTTTCTGTTTAAAAAAAACCTTCTGGTATCTTTGTATCCAGCTGTATTTGTATACTAGAAGAGAGGCTTGTGGTCCAACGGCAGGCTTTTCCGGGTCCTTCTCATGAATTTCCGTCTGATTGGCTGGCTCCCATCAGTGTATGAAGGAAGCTCCGCCCTCCCGCTCTTATTTTGTTACAGACAGGAAATAGAGCCGACAAACAAGTTTGTTCCGCCATGCTAGTAAACAGCTAGCTAATTAGCTTCTCAACTCCGAAGCTACAGTCATGCAGTCTTTACTTCTAGTGTGTAGTGGAGGGTTATCTGCCTTCCAATGGACAGATATAAACCCCACGTGGGATACGCTATTTGCAATGTTACGTAGAAGTGCAAGGCTGTTCCCGATTCACTCTTTTCTTCGTATTGTTTCTCTGATGAGAAAGCACAGCCGACTGGGGGCAACGCAACGCTAGCAAGTCAGCATGTGTAAGTAAACAAGGGGAAACCCTCCGTATTTCAGTTAAACGGGTTTTCAGTGGAAGGAGGCCTTTAAAGTTTAGCCATTTCAACTACTTTAATCATCATTTCATTTAATTTTTTTACATACTGAGCAACACGAACTAGGTATAGATGTAAAATGCAACTTGACATTTACAAACATCAGCCCACGTAAGTAAGCTAGTTCTATTTCTTGATTTATCTTACTAACCATTCATGTATGTGGAACGTCCACCAGCTCATTTCTGTCCATCATCTTCACATGCAGCTGCACTCACTTCTTGGACCCTGCCAACGTTAACATGAACTTGTGCTGCAGTGGTGCTGCTAGCTGCCTTGTAGGTGAACATTTAGCGGCATTTAGTAGCTTCATTCGTCAGTTCCCACCCAGCCTGTGTCCAGCGTGGCCTCCAGAGCAGATCACGGCCGTTTTGATCATTTGTTTTCTCGTGGATCCCTGCACTCACGGACGCTCCTCATCTCACACGTTATGTTAAAGGCTGGTGAGAGTTGACGTGCGGCGAAGGTCGGGACAAACCTGCGATGCTGCTGGAACTGAGCGAGACCCGGTCGGCTGCCAGCCACCCTGGAGTACCGGCCGGGTGTTCTGTGATTCTTCAGAACACACAGATAAGCACGTAATAAGCTTGTCAGATGCTGGAGAAGTTTACCTGCCTGTGGGCTCTGCCTCTCTCCCCGTCGCCACTGCGTTCACGTGCAGCGCGGATTTCTGACAACTTATCCTCTCGGTGAGGCAGCAATGCAGCTTCAGTTAACAAATTTTGATGTCCATGTAAAATGATTTATTTCCTGGGATTGTGTGGCACAAACAATATAGCCGTCACGACTGAGTCAATGATGGAGAAACAGATGCTGCAGGGTTGAGGTGTGATTGAATGACGTCATAAGGCCGAAAATGTGTGATCATGTGTTATCACAGTATTACATTTTCTACCAGTGTCAAAAAAACTACCGGTATTATCACAAACGATACAATATTGCCCACCCCTACTCAAAAGTACAGCGTCCATGCTGTAGGCATCTAAATGCATGTTTGTCTTTGGTTTTAAGGGACAGACTCGTGAGTAGGTAATGACCATTAGCGCCACCAGCTAGACTGGAGTTTTGCCGTCTCTTTATATTTGCGTCACCGCGTGATGACGCCAATTTCGTGCTCAAAACATTTCCGAAAACAACCATGAGACTGTGCAGAATTGTCAGACCCCTGCTGCGAGAATCTAGATTGTTCAAGTTCGTTTGAGGAAACCCATGAGACCATGCCCTCAGTAATGAGATGCTGTTTACAGAACATGAAATGATGATTAAACTCAACTAAAAAGTTTATATTCAGACAAAATCAGGGTTAAGAGTGTACCATAAAAGTCTAATCTAATCTACTCAGCCCTTGAAACTCCCAGTGGAAAACCCCACAAACCAAGTATAGACGAGTTAAGTTGAGCTGAGCAGGTGCTAGTGGAAAAGAAGTTAATGGCCATTTAACAGCCACTGGCAAATATTAATAACTCCTAGAATTTAAGAAAATGCACTTAATTACATAAGCAGTAACTGATTATTACACTGACTTGGCTGTGTATGTAAAATGCAATCGTTTGCTTCACTTTAACTGCTTGATCACAAAAACGCGATTGCAAAAACAGACTGCTCTACAATTACGAAGATGCCAAACAAGACAGATTGAACAACAGTTTCTCTCTCTCACACACAGACACACACACAGAGACATACACAGAGTAGTTGTGTGTATAAAAAGTCAAGAAACAATTTCTTAGCCATGTAATATCAAATTAGCATTTTTACATTTTAGTCATGAGTTCACAAATTCTCGGGTCACTGAAAGGATGCTTTCTTTCACGTGTAAAGGCTTTGTGTGTGTGTGTGTGGGTTAAATATTTCCCAATTCCCATAAAATCAGCAATAATTGGTTCCTTATATCAAAATAATGATAGAATGATAACGGGAAGAAATTTGTTCACAACGGTCACTTTGCATTTCTGACATTTCCTCTACAGATTATATTGCGTTAGAGCGTACAATTTTCAGGCCGACATCATTTCAGACTTACCAGGTAAAAATAAAGACCAAAACTGTCAAATGTGTGGACTTTTTAAGTATTAAATGCAGATTTGTAAATTCAAGACTTTTTAAGACCAAATGAGTACCCTGACACTCACGTTTAGAAAATTTCTAAGCTATTACAGGGGAAAAAAAAAAAAAAAAAAAAAAAAAACTGTCTCATGAAGAATTTTACTAATGCGGAAAGTTGGAAACTAAGTTAAGGTCTACATATACCACATACAGATGGTGCCTTCTGTCCCTCCTTTGCATTAATTTTGTACACATCAGTACATTTTCGGAGAGCTTGCAGTTGCACACCCAAATGCAGAAAATGGAAAAGTATCACGAGAAATCATGGGGTCGGTGTTTAGCAGTTTAGCTCATGTGCGACCAGCAAATGGAATAAAGATGAAGAATCACACCTCTTGTCACATTATAACGTGATCATTGCAGAAAGTGAAATGTGTTGCACCATAAAGTGTTAATTTATTGTAAAAACATGACACGAAGCATGTTTTATCATGATAATATTTACTGTAAAAACATGAAACTTACCGTGATAAATTTTGTGGTGAAAATGCTGAATACTGTGTATGCAGAATCACAGAAATGTCTATTTTAACAAACAGAATTAAACAGAAGTGTTGCACTTCTACAATGATAAGACAATAAAAAAATGATGATAAGAAATTGGACAATGGTGAAGATTGGAGGGCACTATGATAATGTTGGTGGTGCATGCTTAAACCAGTTTTATGTCTTCGTGGCGTTTTTGTCGTGAGTTCTGTCACTATTTGCTGGACAATAAAGTTTTTACAATCGTGAATACGCCACACGTAAAGGATGGCGACGCCGGTTGCAAACATGTCAGCTATAGGAGGACTACAGCGCTCTTAAACTGAAAGGACACAACGCATTTCCTGCATTTCCGCAAACAGTTTACCTTAAACTGTTGCAGCACAAGTGTTTGTCTCCATCAAAGACTGTAAATAACAGGTCTCCAGACCGCGGAGACCTCCAGTGGCGAGGCCGCTGCGTGCTCCTCACGTGCTTCAGCAAGTATGTACACAAACGCTCATGACGCTGACGCTGACGCATGCGTCCACAGCAAATATATTCCAGCCCTACTGTGGTGATACCGGACTAATGAGCTGCAGCGGGTTGTTCATTCTCATGTCGAGGTTCTTCTGAGGGAAACAATCACTCGATAAATTTGACCACTGATGTGATGCCATCAGATGTGAGTCCCAACTTTTGAAGCAGCATTACTGGCTCCATTTGTACAGTAACTAAATAATTTCAGTTATGACTGTTTAAGTTGTTCCTATTATTTGTGCCACTGGCTCAAATTATTTTGGTTTGTCCTGATTAAACCTGAATGCCCATTAGAGGTTATTAATGTTTAACCTTTTCATCTCAGTTAATTCAGGACAAAAAAAGAAAACAAAAATCCTTTTTATGATACTCAGTAAACTGTATAAATACAGGTAAACAAGCTTTTTAAATAGATACATTTGCTTCCTCACATGATCGGAGATCGTGTTTTAAAATTCTCTGATCGGTGATCGGCCCCAAAAAATCCTGCTCATGTAAAGCCTACACCGAACAGTAAATTAAACAGGTGTGGGCAGATCGCGGGGTAGTGAAGGAAATTTTTTATTGTTTTTCTTTTTAAATTTTTCGTGGACATTACAAGTGTGTCATGGAGGCTGACTTTGGTTTATTTAATCCATTGCTTCACTGGTTTCAAGATCACCTAAGGCCAATTAACTTGTGCTCTGCTCTATGCAGCACATGCTCAGTACGAGTTTGAAGCCAGCAGCAGCAGCTCTGCCCCCAATGCCCTCACAGCGGTCACAAGGATTTCACACAAGTTTTTAATTCTTGCGACCCACAATATCTTAAAGGGACTAGAGGCAGGAATTGTGAAAGAATAAACATGCATGTCCAGTTTTTTTAATGCTAATGGGTGAGGAAGCGCTAAAAACAAAAAAGAACGAGCCCACCCACGTCTCTCTTTATTGTCTTGAATAGGCTGTTTGCTGCATAATGTGCTGGGATTCGGTAGCCAAATTTCCCACACTGTCCTGCGGACGCTGCATCCGCATCCCCGACAGCTTTGATACAGGAAGGAGACAGTCGCAGTGAATTCAAACACTAAGCGATAATAATGGATTCTTTTGCCGTCAGCAAACGATCCAGATCAACTAAAAGACACTAAAATGTGTAACCACGAAGAAAAAGACTTTATCAGTGTAGTAAACAACGTTATAGCTTCAGTTTGTGCTCGCTCCTGTGCCGGCTCGGCTGGTGGATGCAGATACCCGCAGCGCCAGTCGCAGCAGTCACGGCAGTCGCAGCAGTCACGGCAGTCGCGAGTCTCATTTCTTAATCTTGCCTCAAGTCCCTTTAAAGAAGTGCAGTGAAACACAAACAGCTGATTGCTCTAACACAAGCTGGAACCGCGACTTAACGAGGGTGCGTTTTGCCGTCGACGCCATCATCATCATCACCATCAGCTGTTTCCATCGAACGTGTGATTTAGATTACGGACTACAAAGTGTTCACATCAAACTGTCGGCCGCTGCAATCTGTATTTTTGGCTGCCCTGCAGCTTAACCTGGTTTTATCAGTCCAGTTCAGAAGCTGATGTGGAGAAAATATACGAAACACTTTTCACTTACATACTGTTTGATTAATCCTCCACATTTTTCAGCAGCCCAGGACTGAATCTGCTGCCTGTTTCCGGTCAACAGTGACCTCTGCTGGATGCCAGAGACCCTGTTAGTAGCTTCTGGTTCAGAACTGTACGGATCAGGTGTCTCATTTATAAAGCTTGCTTACGCACCAAACAGGGCCTGAAAATGGCGTAAGTAATTTTCCACGCAAAGTTTCTGATTTATAAAAACAAACCTGACGGGAAAATGTGCGCACCTGTACGCAAACTCTGAACCTTGCGCACGAACATTTTGGAGACGGGAAACTGGCGACACCGCTGGTAAGATGATGAGCTGAAGCCACGATCATGCATTTAACCATCATATCAGACTGGAGACCATCGTAAACCCCCGTCTGTTCCTGGATTGAGCTGTACGATCCATCAGCCTCATTTCAGAGAGCTACAGTAGGCTGCAGCTTCAATTATATAGGATGACAGTTATTGGTAGGTTACCTGTAACAAGGTGTGGAGGCTGATTGTAATTACTGAAGAAACGGTGACACTCGTACATAATGCTTCACAACGGACGCGCTGCACTGCTGCAAGATCATGGAAAGAAGAGGATAAAGATGAAGGGAGTTTTTAGAAACCACGAATATTCCTTGGGTCATGTATACTGACTGATGCCGATAGATTCCCCTGAGCAACCTTCCCGAACTGGGGATTCTTAGATCATTTCAGAGGGTCGCCAGACGTTTGTAATCACTGTAAACTAAATACATTTAGAATTTTTAGGGTTGTCAAAATAAATCTGTTAATGCAGGGAGATTAATCTGTAGGAATATAAACACATTCATTTTCTAATAAATAAATTAGAGCCTAACTCATAATAAAAATTGCAATTTAGCAATATCTTGCAAAAGCCCCTTCTCATATCTTGGTCAGCTAAGTTGTTTTTTTTATTATCATGTTTTCTTACAGTTGTGTACATAATATGTATGATTATTGTTGCACTTGTACTTTTTATATGTTAGGTAGATGTAATATTGTAAAAAAAAAAACAGTATTACAAACATTGAATTTCCCTTCTGGGAATAATAAAGTATTTTTCATAAACCCCCGTTATCCCCCTAATTCATGAAGATTCTGACAGTTTTCCAGCCTCACATGTAGATGCTGCAGGATGATCTGAAATGTTGCACAATAAAGAGCTCAGCTGTTGCGGGGGTCAGGAACAACAACGTCTGGTATCTGGGGGGGTCGTAGCTCAGAAAGTTTGGGAACTCCTGGATCTGTGTGTTAAACTGGACTCGACCGACCCGCCGAATCCGTTTAATCCCAGTGCGCAGTTGTTGACCACAACGCGCTCCGGTGTGCAGCAGCCGTTGTGTTCATTCACCGCTGCAGCAACGTGCCGTCACTTCTGTTTATCTGCGATTCCACTGTGACGTCCAAATATAACGTTCTTTCAACGTTTCACCTCACCAACAAGCTCCTCCACTTTGTTCTCCATGAAACTGCGTTTTCTCGTCTTCTCAGTCGCCACGATCAAGTTTAAATGCCTCAGATCAGCTGCTTATTCATATGCAAAAATATCCATGAGGTGCTTTGCATTGACCCTTCATGGTAGAAAGTGGGCGTGTAGGGGGCGGGATATGAGCCAAATTCACCTGCGCAAACTTCCAAGGAGAGTGTGATTTATAAAGGGGAAATTGCTTGGATTTTTGTGTACGCCCGGTTTTATAAATCTGAATATTTTTCGGCGTAAGCAAACTTTGGGTTTTTGGCGCACGTACACTTTTAGTATAGATTCTGCGCACAGTTTTATAAATGAGACCCCAGGTCCTTCAAATCGAAAAATAATAAAACTTTCTTCTTCCTCCTCTCTCTCGTCCATTCTGCTTAGCTGTGTTAGCTATAGCCTGAACATCACGGAGCACCGCACATGACGTTACTTCCGTTTTTAGAGGCGCTTAAGCAGTTTTTGATAGTCTTTAAAGATTTCTTTATTTTTTAATATACGGACTTCTACAAACACAAAATAGATAATAACATTAAAAAATGCTTCATGCAAATCATTAACCATGCTCTTAACCTGCCAGTTGCTCTTTAAATGATGCATAATGAAAAAACGGTGGTAAAATGGTAAGAAGCACTTCGTACAGTTGATGAATACTTGAAATGCAGAAAGGCTAAAGTTCTGTGCAATAGCACAAATGTCAGAATGAGGAAAATGTAGACAGAATATCCACATCTTTCCAGATTTGTTTGTCCTCCATCCGTTCCTCTTGCATTGTGTTTTGACAAAAGAATTTGTTCTGTTCACACCCATTTACATGCATTAGAGTGACAGTTAACTACCCATGCAGACCATGAAAACCTGTTACAATTCTACACTCTTAGTATTGGTTCAAAGTACCAGTATATTATGCATTTATTTCAAAGAGCCTGGCATGGATAAAAGAGCACAGCCTTCTACGTAGGAGTGGCTGTGTCCTTGGAGGGCATTAGAACAGGCATTATCTTGTTGTGCCAGACAGTTCAGTAGTAAACACTCTGGCAGTGGGCCGTGTAGTAAACTCTGACAGAACTGCACAGTAGAGCTCGTGTGTTGTAACCATCCTGGCACAGAGATATGGGTCATGCTAGGCTGTCCTCTTCCTCACCCCAGCACCAGAGCCCAGACCCTGATGAGATTAGCTGACCAGCCAGTCGCTCAGTGATGGTAAAACACAAACATCAGTGATTACGTGAACATTAAAGTCCAATCCCCTCACACTTCAGCTTCGATCCCTTTTGTGCAGGGTCACAAGCAGGTTACCATAATAACTGTCTCGCCATTTGCAACAGCTATAGCAGGTCTACCTCCATTACACACCTTGTGGACATCAGAGTTAATAAAAAAATACACAATCCTGTGATGTCAGTGACACATACCATGACTTCATGAGCATACAAGAACAAGAGTGACACAACAGGCTTCACTGCCTTCTGTAGATTATTGTTTCTAACATTATTGTCATGATATCACACGGAAATGAGAAGTCAGCATTTCTTTCTGGGGAATAGCTTTGCTGGTTAGTTCACCTTGGCGACTGCTAATCTCTGTTAAAAGCCACTGTTATAAATGAGATTAGTCAGGTTGGAATGCCAGTGTAATCACTCATTCAGCAGCAGCCAGGAGTAAAAGGCCTCCTCAAGGAGAAGAGGTAGGTTTTTATATAGCCAAGAGCTCTGATTGCTGCCCTGTCTTAAAACCGCATCCGATGAGTAAAGACATACACTGGTCCTCCCCCACATTTACTGGGCAAGCCGCCCTCCCAGGATCCTGTAAATAAGTGATGTCACAGCACTTAATGATGCCCAGACTCAAGCTCAGCAAGTCCTGAGAACCCTCAACCCCCCACCCAAAAAAATTATATCATATATCATATATCAAATTCAGTCATGTCAGCAAAAAATCAGTCCTTGACACCTGATGTCATTTTTTTCGAGAGAAAAATATTAAGTGTGGAGAAGTGAACATGAAGCCAGTAAAGCTCATTTAATGAGATAAGAGACATTGTCCTCATCTGTAGATTAACTGTTCTGCCAGTAATGAAGACGTTCAGATGGAAGGCTCAGTGAAAAAGGGGAAACTTTCTCCAGGCTTTCTCCTGTTTTCCTCGATGCTGACTGGTGGTGACAGTTGTTTCCAGTTGCTACATATAAAAGGGCCCATCATAAAGCCTGGCTAGAGGAAACAGGATAAGCGCTTGAGCCAAGGCAGTAAAAAGCTCTCTGGGAACTTGAAAGCCACACAAATGAAGTCTGTGTCTGCCATCTGGAAACAATAAACAAACAAAACCCAGCAGCCAAACAAACACTGCGAATAGCAGAAGGGGAGAAGGACAAGAAAAGACAGAGAAATGGAAAGCAAGAGACAGAGAAATGGAGTCAAATATTGAAGAGTTTGAGAGTGTGAATGAATGACAAGGAAAGGGAGGGTGTCAATGTAAAAAAAAAAAAAAAAAGTGTGTGCAGCATGCATCATTAGC
Organism: Atherinomorus stipes; assembly: GCA_023101725.1. Lineage (NCBI taxonomy): Eukaryota > Metazoa > Chordata > Actinopteri > Atheriniformes > Atherinidae > Atherinomorus > Atherinomorus stipes. Next base: position 1,018,686 of record JALJCO010014178.1, on the reverse strand, counting down.
AGACACTGATGGGAAGACAGAGACAGAGACAACCCTTTGTATAAAACATCCTTTGATGCTGGGGAGATGGCCCTGCTGTTTGAATGTGTGTGGTACCACTGAAACCTGGTTCTAATGAAGTGTAGCGCTAACAGGAGGCTGCTTGTCTGCAACTAGTGCTGGTGCTAGTAATGTGATAAGAAGTTCCAAATGCAGCAAAATACCAAAAGAAATTAACTACCAATTTGCCCCCCCCCCCCCCCAATAAAACTGATTCCATATCTAGAGAAAAACATATTTGTTCTGACTATAATGTTGCTCTTGGATACAATTGGGTGCTGCATTCAGTGTACCTTAGAATTGTTTTTGTCTCTGCATTCAATGTGCAATACAAAAAATCTCAGGCTAAATTTATGCCCAAAAAGGTATGATCTCCAAATGATCAAAAGTCCAAATCAAGAGTCGCAAAGTCCAAACTCAATCAAATGCATTAGTTTCCTCTGAACTGATACAAGAATAGAAACCCTTTCTGTTCAGTACATGATTACATTTGTATTGCATTTTCATTTTGCAAAACAATAAGATTAAATTGCATTAAACATTCTTTACGCAAAAGAAAATTTGACAACTCAGTTTATCAGTCAGATATATGAAATAGAGTAAAATAAAAAAATATTAAATGGGCATAACTGTAATTTTCTACTGTCCCGTGTGCTTCCACATGGCTACATGTTGAATCATTTACAGTTTATTGTTGATTTTGATTACATTGCCTTGTATTGCTCTCTTTTTCTTGCAGCTTAGGCTAGACCTGTAATACAACCTGCTGTCCTTTAAATGGAAGCAGCCTTATATTTTAGCTTTTTCTGAGCTATGAATCTAGAGGGAAAAAATTTAATTAATTTTCACACTCAAACACACACATCAACTTTATAGAACTCTCATCATGGGAAATCTAGACATATTTGTTTCATGTAAACTCAGTTGTGGCCATATGTATTAATATACAAGAAGGTCATAGCACCTCTTTGAATCAGAAGAATTCAATGAGCATCAACTTACAATCCCTTTTGTGACATTTGTAATTAGGAAAACAGCTTGTGATGCAGCTATTTACTTCTTAGCCAAATTCTTATCTTAAGGACTGCAGCTGAAATTTACCCTCTATCATGAAAGTCTGAACTTAAAAATGAACAGATGTTTGCTACATTCATGTGCGTATCAATCTCCAGCAAGAGTAAAAACACTTAGAAATCCAATTTACAGTATGAAGTAGAGAAAAGCAAACACACATATACACTCTCACCCATGTGGCTAATCACAGAAAATATTTGGTCGTACAGTTGATGAATGCACTAAAACTTAACAAAACTAAACTTGATCGGTTTATTTTAAAACTGCTATTCAAATGACCATATTAAACACATCAATAGGATTTTTCTTTTTCAAATTTTGAATATAAATAACATTCAAATAACCTTTAATGATGTTTGGGGTTTTGTGTATTTTTTTCCAATTACTTTTTAATAATATTGTTTTATCACAACTACTCACTCAAGTTTTAGTACTGGTAGTGCTCTTAAGTGCTTTCAGGTAACTAAATGTATTTGTCAAAAAGAAAACGGTTCCCAAACCAAATTCCCAAACTAAGTATTCAATGAAAGAAACTGACGAATGATAAACCTTATAGAAAATCAACAGCTGCCCTCTCAGATCTCATCTTAAGGCACACTGTCAACACTGACCTCGAGGGGTTAAACCAAGAACTGCAGTTCTGTTGCCGTAAAATAGCCATATAAACCATCAAAATAAGCTCACCTATACATTCACACACATTTAATATACTCAGAGCAGAAAGGCACATGGGACAAAAAGTAACACACAGGTACATACAAACAACACACGCACACAAATTCCCCTGCTGGGCCTGGTTAACAAACACTGTGCTATAAAAGCAGGCCTCTTACTCATTAAGGTGCTGTATATCAGACAGGAAATGCTGGGCAAATTACACCTCATTGCCCTGGAACTAGCCGACCATCACCATGGCAATGAGCCAAGCTTGATGCTGTAAGAAGGCAAAGATAACACTGTGACAAAAAAGAGGACAGGAGGAGAGGACAAGATAGATTTTCTACTGGAATTAGCCAATAACAACAAAACGCATATATTCTTAGAAATTTCTGAGTTGTGACCTAAATTCAAATCTGTATCTTTTCAATGGTAGAAGCTGATTGTTTTGATGGAGAAGTTGGGTCTGAACTGTAAAACCTGGAAGCAATATCCCACCCACACACAAAACGTCAACACTAACCCAAACTGCTTAATTACATTGAACAAACGCATTCTTCATCAATTTGGTCTTCATGTCTAGACTAAATGTTTTATTGCAGTTTTATAAGTGTTAGCCAAACTAAAACCTATCAAGCTCATTTCTAAAAAAAATGATGGTGAATTTAATTTGACTGTTAAATGGTCACACAATTGTGATAAATCTAAATAAAGGCTAACTAACCAGGATAAAGTACCAACAGAAAAAAAAAATTAAAAACAAAGAAAAAGAAAGGACAATTTGGTTAATAAATATACTTTTCTTAAAACTGACAGCTTTATCAAAGCACCTGTACTGACACACATCTGTAAGCAAAAATATAAGTTTCCCACTTGTGTTGTCATTAAAAACAAGCTTATTTCCCCAGCTTCTCATTCAATCTGACCACCACGCTCAAATCCTTAACCACATAAACCACCCGTTAGCCAAGTCCACCCCATGTTTCTAGAACAAAATTCTTTTGTAGCATTGTTCACACATTCCTCCCTGGCCGTGTTTATACAGATGCAGTTCCATGTGCTCTCTGGGGTCGTAAGAAGCCCTGCACCGAAGCCGAAGATGTGCTGTTGATCAAAGGCATCGCAGCTAAAGCAGAGTCACTTGTTTTACTTGAGGGTTTTTTTTTTTTCTCCCCCCCCCCCCATTTCTTCTGTGAGGATACAGGTTAACATATCCATCTGTTGGCCTTATGGATCCACCTTAGTCAGAGCTGGGACAAGTGTAGGCCTCTTTTCCCTGCCATCTCAGGCTGCTCCTTCAACCCTGTTTACTCAGCTGGTCCCCACACCAGTCGCCAGAGCTTTGTTTTCACACAGCAACATGTGTTAACTTAATGCTCTGTAACAGATTTCAAAGGCAAGCTTAGCTGGGTCAACAGCAGGTAATAGGGCGATTTATTGATTCCTTGGCTCAAAAAAAAAAGTGTTAAAGAAAAAGAAAAAAAAAGGACTAAATTTGTTGGCAATCATGAATATAGACATGAGTGGATTTATTCTTGCAAGTTTTTCATTCAACTTAACAATGCATGGTTACGTATCTCCCCAAATCATCCAAAACAACAACCGAGAATCTGTGTAGTTAAAGATTTGATAAACTATTACACAGTTCAAGGAGGAAAAGAGTTTCAGATGACTTGTCCAACCTGCTTCACCTTCCCTTGGCTGCAGAGTTTGGTTACACAGTGGTTGTTTTCTTGCTTGATTGGATTATGGCCACACACCTTAAGCTCAGCTTCCACCACCAATCAATGAGGAAATGAGGTGTCAACACTCTGGTGTTTATTCAACACTCATTTATTTTTCTACCAGAAGCCAAAGAAAGCTCAGCCACAGAGGACACCAGATGAGTCAAGATTTTTTCGTTGAGCATTTCAGAATGTTACCGACAAATGTTTTAATGAGTGTGACTGCTAATGACATTTACAAATAACTTCAATAATTTCCATTTATGTCATCATAAGCAATTTCCTCCTGAATATTTCGCTTTGAGCAGAAATTAGCCAATTAACTGTTAAATTACTGATGCATTTATAATGACATTATATTAACAGCGTATAATATTAAACATGCATATTAAACATTTTCTTCGTTTCTAATCTATTTTACGACTGAGAAGTAAGGGCTTTGAAACTTCTGGCTGTGCATCCATATGACCAAGCTAAAAGAACTGGTAATGGGAAGACACTAGGAAGTCTATAATGTTTCCAGTCAGCATGAAGTGCCATCAAAATAAAAATCTGCACAGTAGCTGCTGCTTAAAACAACTGGGGCAATTGAAAATTCCCCTTCCAATTTATGCCAAATGCCACTATATAAACATTCTAGCATGACTGCCAAGTGTCTGCTCTGCTTTATGCCCCTTCTCTTAATTGAAAACGTTATAGGGGTGCATTACACTTAGGGTTTTTATAAGCTGTGCTATAAAGCACTAGCAGGCCCTGAGAGGGGAAACTGCCCATTAACTTATAAGGTCCAGGCCTTGGCTCTCTTAATTGACAACCTCTAGGCTACTTTCATCACTTGTCGACTTCATAGCGGCAGTCAATGCTTCCTCCAGGATGCTGTTGCATCTTTGACATGAGGGTGTTTGTGACAAAGAGCAGTCTGCCGCCAATGCTTGGGCAAGAGCTCTAGGCTGTCCATAAAACAAGCACATGCATTCCTCTCTTAGTTCCAGCCATCTGAGAGGGCTGCATTTAACCACTGAAGTACTGCCTCTCTTGAAGCACCAGTCAGAATTAAATATGACTTCCATTTAAAAATGTATTCCTTTTACATGCATACAATATACATGTCAGAATATTGTTTTACTTTAGATTAATATCATATACAACAAAGAACTGAACAAAGTTCAAAGAAAGATGAAAACAATAGTTCCTAATTTCTAATCTGTTCAGGTTATCCCCACAAGCAAAATCAGACACACACACACTCATGCACAAGATGCACACACCAGACTGGCGTGACAGTTCCTTCACACTCTAATTTGGCAGGATCGTCAGCTTTGTGCCTCTGGAAATTCATGCGCCTTGAATTAGACCCACATGTCACAATGTTGTTGACCAGAACAGACACATTACTGGAATATTAAACACAGTTAACTTCTTTGTAACCAACAATCAATCCCTTTGAAGTTTCTCATTATTCCACCAATAACACATGAGAAAGGTAAGGGTACGACACATCTTTAACTGATAACCATCTGCCACTAAGATTCATGACCTAAGCATTAAGGAATGCACTCAGGACTAATAAGCACACATTTGCAATATTCCACTTATTTAGTGTTGCAGTTCATTAAGGTTAGACAATATCAAGATCAAAACTGCAGATTGAAAGATTAAGTAAATTGATTATTCTTCCATAACATTTAAGATAACATAGCTTTTGTAGTCTGCTCTGAGTCACTGTGTGGCATATTCAAAATGTTAAGCCAGAGGAAATAAAATGTAAAACCAGGTAAGCACTCAAGCACTGAGCTAAACTCCAACAACATACTAAAATTTTAACTGCTGAGCTGCTTGCTATGAAAGTTTGCTCAGACAATCATGGTCCCCAGCGGATGACTTGGGTGATCATCTGACCTTTCCTGTAAAGTCAGACATCTACAAGGTTGGCATTTTTGCTTTTCAGGGAAATGTCAAAACCGTAGGAGGGACTCAAGAGTTTATTCAATGACACAAAACGGAGCTGACCTGATGCACCTGTACCACATGAAGAGCTAATATGGGATAGGAATGTTGTACTCTGAATGCAATTAAAAACCTAAATGGATTCTCATTCGCATAAGCTGGACTTTGTTGCACATTGACATACAACTAAGCTGTTGAATGACCTTTATACCTGCTTAAATCACATCTATCAAGAGGTCAAATCATGTCCTATCATTTCTGCTTCAATTTATAAAAGTATTTTTAACACAAAGACTGCACAACAAATTTTATTTTACTTTACATTACTATGACTTTTTTTTTTAACAAATATTAACTCAAACTAAAGCAGTTCAGTGCACATCATCCTTTTATGGCTGTGTGATTAGTGTTGTCACAATACTAAAATTTCATTTTCAATACTGATACCAAAGATGGTAGTCGATACTCCATACTATTTTCGATACTGAAGAGGAACCCCCCCCAAAAAAATAAATAAAATAACAATCCAAACAACACAACAACAAAAATATATTAATATATATGAGAAAAGACCTTAAAAATGGAAATAAATTATCATATATATATATATATATATATATATATATATATATATATACACACATATACATATATACATATATATATACAGTATGTATGTATATATATATATATATATATATATATACACACATCAACAACACACACACACAAAATATATATATATATATATATATATGTATACATATATATATATATATATATATATATATATATATATATATATATATATATATATATATATATAGATATATATAGGTGCACACACACATTTTTTTTTTTTTTTACGTGTCCCGTCCAGCATAGCAGCAGAATGGGGATCTGACGTCTGTGGTGTGTCAGGCAGATTTGCCTTAAATTATTTTTAAGATCTAGTTTGTGCAGAGATACAGTCTCCAACATCTTCTCCAACCGCTCTCTGTGATTCAGAAGAGACTACTTAAAAACTTCAACCACCAGTTAGTGTTCTTATTTACGTATCTTTTTCTTCACAATACTTGAGACCTAATAGGGGATTATCACGCTTACCGGAAGTTCCCGGATTTTGAGCACTTCCTCTTCCGGGCCATGTTAACATCAGCCGTTTCTGCTCTGTTATACTGTTTAAATCGGATAAACTCCAAACATACTCAAGTTTTCATTCTAGACTGAAATGATACTAAGGATCAGAAGTGGATCGAAGCGATCGATTTGCCGCGGTGAAGGACCGAACTTTATAATAAAACACACGTTTGTTTGTCACCGGTGGGGCACAACACCGGCACTTCACAGCATGCTAGCATTAGCCAGCTAGCGTTTACTGACGTGCTTAACATTGTGCGTCTTAAAACACACAAACATCTGAAAATCGGGTCTGTACCCCCCGTTTCCAGTGGAACAACTGGGGACTGCCAAGAAAGGAGACGCTTTCAGATGATTGTGAGTTTTCAGCCGCACAAAGTTAGGCACGTTATCGAGCTGGCTAATGCTAACCTGCTAACACGACTGCGCAGTCTGCCGGCCACAAACAAACGTGTGTCGTTTTATTATAAAGTTCGGTCCTTTACCGCGGCAAATCGGTCGTTTTGATCCAGCTTCTGATCCTTAGCATCACTTCAGTCTAGAATGAAAACTTAGAATTGGCGTTTATCCGATTAACGAAGTTTAACAGAGTAGTAGCTGGCGGACTACTGTTAGCAGGTCTAGCATTAGCCAGCTTGACACCAAAACACCAAAATATCGTCTTATGTAGACAACATAACAACACGTCCTCAAAATTATTCATACCCTCCAATGAAAGAAGGAAAAAAATCAGCTGTAAAAAATTGACAAAAGTAAAATAAAAATTCTATGAAAATCATGAGATTGATTTTGAATCTTGGTTCAACAGAAATATCAAAAACAAAAACACAAAATTAAAACAAGTAAACAAGCATGATGGGGCTCCAACTCCAAAGCTAAAATTCTATTGAGCAACACTTTGAGGCAATCACTGCAGTCGGGTTTTCTCTAATGTTCAAAAAGACGTCTGCACCTGTTGACAGCTGTGTTGATCCACTGTTCATTGGAAAGGTGCTCTAATGTGTCTGTGTGTGATTATTTTGTTTGTTTAATGATTATTTACATCTAAAATTCAAAAGAAATGTTTTATTTCACTAAATTATAATTTTGTACATTTTTAGTTATCATTAGTTTCTTGTTGAATTAATATTGTGAATTTAGCCTTTTCTCTAATTGGAGGGTATGAATAATTTCAAGGATATATATATATATATATATATATATATATATATATATATATATATATATATATACATATATATCACTATGCCTTCAACTGATCATCTGCCCTGGCTGCTTGAACACCCTTTGGCGGTTAGTGTGCTCGACTCTCACCTGGAAGTCTGGGGATCAAACCCTGCTCAGGCCCTCCATTTGTCCTACCACATACACATACATTTAACTGAACTGGATGTGACTGAACATACGGTGAACCCCTTCTTTTACAGTCCCCTAATTACCTGGTATTTACCCAGTAAATACAGGTAACATAAAAGGGTTTCTAGGTAATTACCAATGGTAACAAGAGGGTAAATACAATGAATCTGTGGCCAAAATACAAGGTATTTACCTGGTAACTATAAGTAAATTATAGTGTGCTACTGAGTAATTACTACTGGTAGTAAGACGGTAAGTACAATGAAACCATGGCTAAAAATGGTTGGTATTTACCTGTTAACTATATGGTCAATTATAGTGTGTCATTGGGTTATAACCTGGTAATAAGCAGATCTCCTAGTTACTAGGTATTTACCCTCTAAATACATGTAACAAAAATGTGTTGCTAGATATTAAACACTGAAATAAGAAGGTAAGTATAATTAAACCATGGCCAAACTAGTGGGTGTTACCCAGTAAGTTATAAAGTGTTACAGTAATAACTACTGGATAGGGGGTAAAAACAAAGAATCTATGGCTATCTTGGGTAATCCCCACTATAAAACTAGATAAAGGCAGAAAAAGTGTACCATGCAAGTTCAGCTATATTGCTATGTAATGCATGATCATTTACTCTGTAAGTAAAGTGAAACTGTACTGTAAAAGAAAGCCTTGTTTATTTCCATGTAATTACCATGTTCTTACTTACATGACTTGCAATAGACAACTCCCCTCACTGGTAAAAAAAAAACACAAACTTGTACCATGTAGGTTAGATAAATAACTATCTAATACGTGATAATTTACTAACTACAGTATGACTGTACTGTAAAAGAAAGCCTTGTATTTTTCCATGTAATTACCATGTTCTTCTAATCAATGAAAAGGTTCAGCTGTTACCAAATGTTCAATTTAGGACACATTCCAGGAGAAGAATCATAAATATACTGTATGTATAACGTCTGCTTGACAGGTTTTGATAACCAGATTTTCTCTTTTTCATGTCATGACTCAAACAATAAAAATAAGACTATTACTTTTGTGGGGACTGACTATTCTGAACTTATAGTTATGCAAATATGAAGTCTGTTGTCAGAATTGCATCACAGCAACTGAGAAAAATTGTAAGACAGACCAGGCCGGGAAATCTTTGGTGTGACATCCTGTGTCCAGCAAGCAAGCTTTGTCATTTGATGTCTGATGTCAAATCTGAAAACTATTGTTTTATTCATTAAGCAATCAGCGCATGTAAATGCATAAAGAAAAATGTGAGCTGTCAATAATGCAATGCTGCAAATGAACAGTTACAGCTGTACAGCTACAATTTTTGGCCACGGATTCCTATGTGCAAATGGTTTACAAATGGCAAATAAACTGTTTATATGAGTAGTTACAGTTGTGTGAAAAAGTGTTTGCCCGATTCCTGATTTCTTATTATTTTGCATGTTTGTCACAAATATATGTTTCAGATCATCAGACAAATTTAAATGTGAGACAAAGATAATACAAGTAAACAGAAAATACAGTTTTTAATTGAAGATTTTTATTTTTAAGGGGGAAAAAAAATCCAAACCCACATTGCCCTGTGTGAAAAAGTGATTGCCCCCTTAACCTAATAATTGGTTAGGCCACCCTTAGCAGCAACAAATGCAATATTGCGATAACTGGCAATGAGTCTTCTACAGCGTTGTGGAGGAATTCTGGCCCACTCCTCTTTGCAGAATTGTTGTAATTCAGCTACAATGGAGGGTTTTCAAGTATGACCCGCCTTTTTAAGGTCATGCCACAGCATCTCAATAGGATTCAGGTGGGGACTTTGAATAGGCCACTCCAAAGTCTTCATTTTGTTGTTCTTAAGCCATTCAGAGGTGGACTTGCTGGTGTGTTTTGGATCATTGTCCTGCTGAAGAACCCAAGTGCACTTCAGCTTGAGGTCACCAACAGATGACCGGACATTCTGCTTCAGGATTTTTTGGTAGATAGCAGAATTCATGGTTCCATCTACCACAGTAAGTCTTCCAGGTCCTGAAGCAGCAAAACAGCCCCAGACCATCACACTACCACCACCATGTTTTACTGTTGGTATGATGTTCCTTTTCTGAAAAGCTGTGTTACTTTTACGCCAGATGTAATGGGACACCTTCCAAAAAGTTCAACTTTTGTCTCGTCAGTCCATAGAGTATTTTCCCAAAAGTCTTGGGGATCATCAAGATGCTTTCTGGCAAAACTGAGATGAGCCTTTATGTTCTTTTTGCTCAGCAGTGGTTTTGGTCTTGGGACTCTGCCATGCAGGCCATTTTTTTTACCAGTCTCGTTCTTATGGTGGAGTCATAAACACTGACCATAATTGAGGCAAGTGAGGCCTGTAGTTCTTTGCATGCTGTTCTGAGGTCTTTCGTCACCTCTTGGATGAGTCGTCGCTGTGCTCTTGGGGTAATTTTGGTCGGCCGGCCAATCCTGGGAAGGTTCACTACTGTTCCATGTTTTGGCCATTTGTGGATAATGGCTCTCACTGTGGTTTGTGGGAGTCCCAAAGCTTAAGAAATGGCTTTGGAACCTTTTCCAGATTGATACATCTTAATTACTTTGTTTCTCATTTTTCCCTGAATTTCTTTGTAATGCAGCATGATGTCTAGGTTTTGAGGATCTTTTGGTCTACTTAACTTTGTCAAGCAGGTCCTATTTAAGTGATTTCTTGATTGAGAACAGGTGTCGCAGGAATCCGGCCTGGGTGTGGCTAGAGAAATTCAACTCAGTTTGTTTATGTTTTAACAGGGGGGCAATCACTTTTTCACACAGGGCCATGGAGGTTTGGATCCCCCCCCCCCGAGACAGGGATATGATTGGAAAGTTGCTGAGCATCCAGGCTGCAGGATGGTGAGGGAGAGCGCGATGTTTGGTATAACCGCTCCCCACCGCTGATAATGGGGAGTTCCGGTTAGAAACAGTTTGTGACGGTCATTTCAGAGCAACCTGCAGCAGAGGTGTTCTGTTCATCATTGGGCTGTAGCGAAGGGATTTATGAGTGTTGCCGATTGAAGTGTTTCTAACAAGAGGCTTAAAGAGGAACGGAGTTGGAGAATTACGCACTGATGTTCGTACAGACTGATGTCGCAGACCCGCCAGTTAGTGGAGCTCAGCTCATAGGCGGTGATAAAAAAACACTCAAAGCAGTTTCAGGCTTTAGTCAGCAACCTCTGGCAGCAACTCCAAGTCTTCTGATATTTTCCTAATTTTCTCTATCAAATGTTCACACATATCTGGGTAGGTTTCCATCTTCAGAGCTGCCAGCAGCTAGTCAAGGAGGCTGTGAGAGAACAGTTCTGTCTTCCCCAAACTTTGGAAAACTTGATTTAGACCAAGGAATACAGTAGTGGTTCCCTTTGTCTGTTCTTCTCCTTTGGGCTCACCAGTCTCCATGACTCAGCCGTTGTCTTTCTAACTGTAGACCAAACTAAGGACTCTCATTCAGACCCCAGCACCAACCAACCGGGGCGTCAAGCTTAGCACCAAGTCTCTTAGCTTTAAATAATAACAAAAAACAAAATAAAATATCTTTTTTAATGGCGTATTTGTTACACCAATCCATTCCATTAACCTCTTTTACATCGTTAGCGGCTAGCGCTTTTCTTCCATGAGGAAACCAAAATACCCATGGTTTTTATGAGACTTTGCAGTCATAGAACAGTTATGGCATTCTCAACACGCCATATTCCAACAAGATTAAATGAAGAGAACCTTTCACAGAAGTACTGCAAAAAATCAGAACAGGTATTATCGCCCCTACAGTCACAACTTTCATGGTCCAGGTTTTGCTGAACGCTGTTTGGTACCCTTTTTAACAACAATGCATTGCGACCCTGAGGGGACGCAATGTAAAATCAACATCCATACTCCTACATCTCCTACATTTTATTCATTTGCAAGCACTTGTGCTCCTAGTGAAAAAGCCAAGCGTACAGCCCTAACAGTCTATTTGTAATAACTGAGTAAACATAAATACTGCACGACACTCGTACGTAATGCTAGATAATCCTAGATAACTTCAAGGATTGCCAGACCATTGTAATTGCTTAAATAAATTTAGAATTTTATTAGGCTCTCAAAATAAATCTGCTAATGCAGGAGATTAATCTGTAATATAAACTTATTATTTTTTTAAGAAATAAATTATACCAACTCATAATAAAAATCACAATTTAGCAATATCTTGCGCTAAGTTGTTTTTCGTCATGCTTTCTTACAGCTTGCACTAATCCACCAACAACCACATTATCTTCCTAATTCATGAAATTCTACAGTTTTCCAGCCTCACCGAAGGGTGCTGCAGGATGATCTCATATATTGCACAGTAAAGTGCTCAGTTGTTGCGGAGGTCACGAACACCAATGTCTGGTATCTTGGGGGTCGTAGCTCAAAAGGTTTAGGAACTCCTAGATGTGTTTAACTGTACCCGACCAACCCGCCGGAACCGTTTAATCTCCGTGCGCAGCTTTGACCACAACGTGCTCTGTGGAGCAAGCCATCAGTGTTTGGATGAAGTACTACTGATGTCATCCACCGCTGTAGCGTGCTGTCACTTCTGTTCATCTTGATTCCACTGTAAGTCCAAATAAAATGTATTTATGAACCTCTACTTCACCAAGAAGCAACTTACTTAATCTCATAAATTGCATTTTCTTGTCTTCTCAGTCACCCCGTGAAGCTTTAAATGCCACAGATCACCTACTTATCTATATGCAAAATTTCAATAAGGTGCTTGCATTCACCATTTATGGTTGAAAGGTGGGGGAGGTGGGGTATTAGCCAAATTCACCTGTGCAAACTTCCAGGGAGAGGTGATTTATAAAGGGAAAATTGCTTGGATCTTTGCGTGGCCCGGTTTTATAAATCGGAATATTTTTCGGTGCACGCAAACTTTGGGTTTTTAGCAGCCCTCCTAAAAGGGACAGCAGGTGAGTTTGACAGCAAAGAAAGGGGAAGTAGGTCGTAAGTTGGTTGTAAGTCCTTATTTACCAATGTATGTTTGTATACAGCAAACAAAATGCACTAAAGAGATATGTTGGGCTTAAAAATGTCTCCTAAAATCCTGCGGGAAACACTGCGATTATTGTGGTCATTTTGGTCACAATAATCATAATTTCCATACTGTTACATGCCACAGTGTTTACTTAGTTAAAACAGGTGCTAATGCATCAGGTCAAGACCCTCCCTTTCTATGAATGTAATATCTCTGCAAGCAATAAAAATAAAAATACCAAGTTGGCAACAGTATAACCCAACTAGCCTTACTATATATGCTTGTGTATTAAGCAGGGGCGGAGCGGTGGCTAGGGGTGGCCATGGCCACCCCACTGGCCACCGCCACGCTTTAACCGGGTAACACTCAAAGAGTTACAGAGACCCCAAGCTGCTTCCAAATCACTTTTCCCTCTTATTCTAGACACTACCTACCCCATACAGTTGGAATTTTTAAGATCGGACACGCAGAAGTTAAAAATTCCACTTTTAAGCTTTTCTCGCTGAGATATTGCGATTGTGAAAAGATAGCTTCTGCTTCACGGGGGAGACCAAAAACTGCCTCCAAACCATATTTTCTTCTTATTCTAGACACAAACGACCCCATACAGTTGGAATTTTTAAGATTGGACATGCAGAAGTTGAAAATCTCACTTTTAAAGTGGAAATGCAACGCTCAACCAACCTAACTTTATTTACTAGACTGAGTCCTGGTCTTATCAATAATTATATACCAAACCTGAAAAATATAAGCATATAAAAGAAAAACATTGCGAAGGTTGACCTTTTTAGGACAAGAGCGCCGCCATCTTGCAGTACTCTAAGCTCTGACATCACCAGGTTGGTTTCCCCTCTGACTCTGCATTAAATCAATAGAAATAACCAGCTACGCTGCACTATAATTAACAAGCTGGAACATGTTTTAGAAGATTAATATGATGGAGAGAGAGCGAAGCTGGGCGGCCAGTCCAGAATCCAGATCCTGTACCGATGCTTTCCAGCCATTACAGCGTGTGACGGAGGAGAGAGGAGGAGACGCCGGTCCTGGTGTAAGGAGGGGCGGGTTAGCAGCACCTGTAGGAGTGGTTGCAGTTCAGATGGTGGAAGCTGTCTGCTGTCAGGAGGTCCACATGGACCAGGTCACGTCAGGAGGTCCACATGGACCAGATAATGTGTGGAGGATTTTGTATAACAATTTGGATTACACGTATGGATTATTGTACCGGGAGGTGGACGTTTTGGAGGCGGTGCTGTCCCTGAAAGAGAGCCGGGCAGAGACATGGGAGCGTCCGGGAAAACAGCAGGTAAGCTAACTAAGCTAATGGTAGTAACCAGCAGGTACGCTAACTAAGCTAACGGTAGTAACCGGTGGTTAAATGTAAAATAAAATGAATACTAGAGCAAGACAGGGATATGATGGGAAAGATGCAAAGCATCCAGGCTGCAGGATGATGAGGGAGAGGGAGCGGGCGGTGTTTGGTTTAACCGGACCGCCGTGGGAAACTGGGAGTCCTGGTTAGAAAGTTTTTATGACGGTCATTTTGCATCAATCCCCAGACTCCCCTCCTCATAATCAGGCCGTGGGGAGGATTTATGAGTGTTGTCGTTTGACGTGTGTTTAATAAGTGGCTCAAAGAGAAATAGAGGCGGAGAGCTACGTACTGATGTTGGTACAGACTGAGACCGGCCGGTGAGTGGATGTCACCAGCGGTGATATTAAAACACTCAGAGTAGCTGCAGGCTTTGGTCTGCGGATCTCTGGCTTACCAGACTCCAAGTCTCCTGATCATTTTCCTCATTTTCTCTAGAAAATTCTCACTTCATGATCTGGAGTCAGGGAGGTTCCGTTTTCAGAGCCGCCAGCAGCAGCAGGACCGGTTTCTGGTTCAGCTGACAGTTGTTAACCGTTCTGTCTTCAGCTTAAACTTTGGAAAACTTGCTTTTAGATCCAGGAGGAATACAGTAGTGGTTCCCCTTTTGTCTTTTCTTCTCCTTTGGCTCACCAGTCTCTGTCATTCAGCTGTTATCTTTATAATTATGGACCGGACCAGAGGACTCTCATTCAGGACCGCAGGACTAACCAACCCGATGACGTCAGAGCATAGAGTACTGCAAGATGGCGGCGCCCTTGTCCTTAAAACATCAAACTTTGTAATGTTTTTCTTTTATATGCTTATATTTTTCACGTTTGGTATATAATTATTGATAAGACGAGGACTCAGTCTATTAAATAAAGTTAGGTTGGTTGAGCGTTGCATTTCCACTTTAAGCTTTTCTCACAGAGATATTGGGATTGGGGAAAGAAAGCTTCTTCTTCACAAGGGAGACCCAAACTGCTTCCAAACCACTTTTCCTTCTTATTTTACACACTAGCTACCCCATACAGTTGGATGTGTATGTAATATATATATATATACATGCGCTCTGAGGTATCTACTTATGGCCACCCCTATGTGAGTAATGGTCTCTCCCTGGCCACCCCAGTGAAAAATTTCTTGCTCCGCCACTGGTATTAAGAGGGTTATATGGCACAAATACAAATATACTTTGGTAGCATTTGATACTCCTGTGTGGCCAAGCCAAGTTTTATCTACTTGTTGAAAACTGTCTTATACTCTGTTCAAAAATTTTTCCTTTTCTTTTGTTTTCAAAAACAGATTGACCATTAAGTAAAATGAGCATGGTCAGAGATTAATATGATAATTTCAAGTTTGTACATTTCCCTTATGATTACCTCCCTCCAGACTGACTGGACTTCTCTTCATTCAAACTCAACGAAGGACAGTGGATATCATCACACTGATTCTCATTTTCAGATGCTCAGTTTGTCACAAGGTCGTACTGTAAAAGCTAAATGCAAATTCCTAGCGTTTGGACCTCATTTATCCCATTCCCTGCCACAAAGGGGTGCAAAACTAATTATTTCGGCAAACATACAATGTTGTACACATATATATACTGCTGAGTTCAGCTCTATGAGTTGTAGCCCATTTCTCAGCCAGCACAAATGACATTTGACCGACTGCTGCCTTCGTGACAATGAAATATGCTAGACAACCGACGTTAGCGCACAATCATTTAACCTGGTGGGTTACTGTACGAATGAAAGAATAAATACATCTAGAAAGCTGCAAAAAATAGGTAAACAGACTTACTGTGCAGCAATTCCTCTTACAGCTCTGGAAATGTGCGCCGCCATGTTTTACGATGACGAAAAAAACAGCGAGCAGCGATTGGTTTCATTACCGGTTCCCACGTGCATTTTGAGCCATCTGATTGGCTGCAATATGAACAGGGCGGGGTTATTGACATCCGCTTTCACATGGCAAAGTAAACAGCAAAGTCGAAGCGGGCTGGTAGCCGCAGGTGCTGTTCTGAGGAGGCAAAGAATACACGTAATTAGAAAAAAAAAAAAAAAAAAAAAAAAGAGAAGACCCCAAAAGAAAAGTTGAGTTTCTCCTTGTTTCTGTACTAGTTTCCTCCTGCTCACTGAGGTATACAAGACAGTCTACCAGGCAACTGAGTCTAACCGGAGAAATAAAAGGAAAGAGATTTGTGCACAAGGCACGTCACCGCAGGAGTTGTCTCTCACAGCAGTGGTGAATTACTACCACTACCATCAGCCAGGTCCAAGTGTGGTGCACAAATGACACGCAGTATTTGCTATGATTAAGTCTGCAGGGGATTTGCTCCAAATGTCAGCATTCAAGGACAGCCATAGGGTTTGTTTTTTTTAAATGTACTGTTAGACATATTGTACTTTATAGGGCCAAATGCATTCATTAGGTGACTAGTGAGGGATAAAAAAAAAAAAAAAAAAGAACAATCGTGAAAGTTTACAGTAAAAGTCTCAGATTTGAACATATTTAATGTTTTTTTCCCCCAGTTTTTTTTTATTCGGGCTATTTGTTTTTAATGGAGGGGGCCTCAAGCTATATTTAGAAAAAAAAGAGGCACATATATATTTTTTTGCATCTTTGATAAACATCTTTATGGTTTGTTTATAACTTTGATAACCCATACCATAAATGAAATTATTATTAACATCACTAAGTCTTGAGTAGAAACACTACTTCATGGTCAGACTTCAGACTCTAACATAGATCTAATGCATCGTAATATTTTTTTTTCTTCTTCACTTCATCAATGTTATGTGAAGAATAATCCAGATAAATTATGTTCTTCGCATGACATGTGAAAATATGCTTTAGAAAGAATAACGAATCACAACATCTGATGTATACTTAACTTTTTTTAATCATCATTACAGTCAATCTGAAAAAAGAAGTTAAGAAACTTGCATTTATAAATATAGATTGCTCTCCCAAACAAAGAGAGGATATTTCTAAAACCATTCTTGCATGAGATAAAAAATGCCATGGAGTAGGAAAATTCCATCCATGGGTTACTTGGAAACTACGTCTTTCTCTCCCCCTTCTGTTCATCGAACACAATCGTTGTCTACTAATCCAGTTTTGATAGCATTTGGCACACTTTCTTTGGATCACAGCAAGATGCTCAACTTCCATTCTGGTCTCCCCTAGGAACCTCTGAGCCCAAGAAAGCAGCCGACACCAGGTCGCGCCAGAGCAGGGGGGTTCTCTGTGTCCTCATGAAGCACAGAAAATTATTTTTTGATTCAAGTCACCCCTTGCCCCATGCACACACACACACACACACACACACACACCCCCCCCCCCCCCCCATACAAAAAAATGTTTACAGGCTCATCAATCTGGCAGTTAATTTGAGATATATGCTGCATATGTGTTTATTCTTCCCAGTCTGTTATGCTGTTGAATGTTACGCTCACCTAAAGACCCCCCTGTAAGGCAACAGAATTTAAAATATTATGTCAAAGGAGAAAGCTTTTTGCCTTTGTCCCCCCTTCTGTACTCCCCCATCCAAATGGACAATGTATCACTAGGCCTTGATGCCTCAGAAGTCTGGGTTCATTAAAATCTTGAACGAGTGCCAAAGCTGTAGTCAGAGATAAAAGGAATATGAAAGGATAACAAAATTTATGGATGGCAAGACACCACCTCACCCTGGCATTTATAATAAACAAATGGTTTCTGTTTCCAATTTAAATTTCTCATTATACTGTGACTTTTGGAAAATGTGTTTTGATTTACCAACATTTTATCTGAAAAACTGTATAATTGATTAGATTTACATGGCTCTGATTTTGATGCTGATCGCCTGCCTTCCCCAACAGCCCCCACCCCCAGCCCAACACTCCCCCCTCCAAAAAAAGAAGGATCTGAACAGCTCCCGAGGCACATTAACATCATATAAAACAAACCTACATATCAAACAGCTTTTATTCCTGATAAAATAATTGGTTTAAACCAGCATACAAACCAATTCATCCCTTTGAAAGAAACCTCTGTGAGGGCACCAAAAAAAAAAAAAAAAATGGTGAGATAGACTTCACAGCCCAAGTGAGATGGACATCAATGCAGTGTGCCAGCAATGGCTATATTAACCCATGGCTAAATCCCATCACACAAATGTCAGTGTATCCGTTATGAAACCATGACATTTAGATCCAAGGTCTCCATTGTGGTTTTAGAGGAAGCTGATGTTTGTCCATTCTTTGCATCCATCAAACCTGCACACAGTGTAACAGCCAACTGTACTCCAAACATAGAAAGGTTAAAGATCATAAGGTTTATATATTTAATTTGATTGCATAATATGTAATTGATAATTTGTTTTTATTTCATTGAATTAACCTTGCACCTTTGCGTATTTAAAAAAAAAAAACAGAAAGGGCCATTTTCGAAAGGTAAATGCAAAGGATTTTTGTAATAAAGAGTAAATCATATGAACTAGTCCTTGTTTTAAATCATTTTTATAATGATTTGTTAAGTATATGAAAAAAACACTTATCTAAAAAAATTGATTAAAAAAATACCACTAAAGCAATACATATTTTTTATTAACAGAAAAAGAAAATAAATTAAAGCAAATTACCAGAAATAACGTGCACTAAATCCTATTATTAGCAGCTACAAAATTTTCTTGGCATGACATTATTTGACTAACTCCTCCTAATTTACCCAGGACAACCTTTCCAAACATCACCACCATCACAACAGCACACCAGGACGAGCCCAAACTGACACATCACGACCACTCATGAGTCATGTGTAATGAGGAGCAAAAACCACATTCAAGAACTGGACAATGTGTCATAAAGCTCTCATGTTAAGAGTGCAACACCTATAAGCCACTTGACTGAGAATCACGAGATGTTTAATTATTGCCTCTTTACATTAGTTTGGATCTCCCCCTGCAGGCATCGGTTTGGGGGTCAGGCTGTGGGGTGGAGGTGGTGGGAGGGGAAGGGGGCAGAGGCTGGTGCAGATGGTAAAGAGGAATAAAACCCCTTCATTACCCGGTATCGCCCTCACATTCTCTGTCTCTGGCTTTTAAAAGCAGTCCAGATCAGGAATTACAAATGATATCATGACAATTTTTCATGCTTTTCAAACCAGTGATGTTTTACCGACTCATTTGCTATGATACCTTGTTACAGATCCAGCTGTGAATCAGGGACGTTTCATGGGGCTAGAAGCCCACCCCCCGCTGAGCCTGGCCAATGACCTGGAAGGCAATAGGGGATGCCAGTGCCTGCAGCATGTGCTGCACTGACAAAGCAGCAGGGCACCGTCAAAAACCCTCTCATACAAACTTTGCAGATCACTCCGTTTTTAACAGATGAGTAAGCACTGGTGCTGACTTTTTTTCTCTGCCTTAACACGAGATTCATGGATTTTCCTTCGCAAGTGTGTGACTGTAGTTGACGCATAGCAAAACCCTTGCCCACAAGGGGAATAGTGTAGTGGTGGATCTTGGGTAGAAGGGTGCAGATAACATGTGGCAGGGTCACTGCGCAGGTTAAGCAACAATTCAGTTGAGTGCCCATAAAGGAAGTGGAGTGTGGTTGGAAAAGACCAGCACACCAGCTAAAGAGGCCTTGCAATTCAGATTAAACTTTGGCCTTTGATCTAAAATTGCAATAACCTCTCAACTCATTCAGTGGCGTATGTGGAATTTAACATGTGTAAATGTTTTTTTTTTTTCCCTCCCTCCCAGAACTGTATCACTTATTTTTCTTTAGAGCGATTTCTCCAAAAAACACTTTGATCGTTAGGAGTACGGTATAATCCAATGAGACAAAGTAGCAACTAAATCCATTCATTAATTTTTGGATTCATCAACAGGATTTCAATGAGGTTTAAGTTGTTTGGGTTTCCAGATGAGAGCCCTCACGCAATCCGAGGCCCTGATGACTTCTGCATTACTAAAATGATGCTGCCAGGACTGATGGAGCTGAGAGTGTCAGGAGACATTAGCCTTCACAGCCCAGAGCTGGTGGGTAATACCAGACTGCGCCCCCTGACCCAGTCCAACACCAAGTTACTGACCCAGGAATCATGAACAAAACAGGCAAAGAGGAAAAAAAGAAGGGGGGGGGGGGGGGGGGGGGGACGACTAAATATTTTGAAAACCAAGAGGAGAAAAACATGATGAACATGAAATCATTCTGAAATAGGAACCAAGAGAGGGAAAAATAAGCATAAATACTAAACCTTTTACCCTTTATATATACAATACTTGCCTGCAAACTACATAACAGGAAATGGTTTTAAGGGCTTTTTTTCCTGTTCGTTTCACACTGATTTTCCCTCTCTCACTTCATTTAACTAAATTAATGAGCAGGGCCAGTCGAACCTCAGAATATTAACTTCTTTGGGCACCTTGTTGGGAACGTAGAGTTCCTGTGTTTCTGTGGTTATGTAAGTAATTTGACAATAAATAAACATGTTAACCAACTACAGAGGCCTTGAAAAAGATTTTGCTTTTAAAAACCTCTGAATGTTCATTGAGAAAAAAATTTAAAGGCAAATGAAAAAATATCCTTAAAATGTATAAATCCACTGTAGACTGTATTTTGCTGTGTGTAAGCCTGAATGATGGTTCTCATGGTTCTCCTCTCAGTGCTCTGATGGAACAGACACAGTGAGATAAGGCCTTGCAACACAACACTGGTGGACTGAGAAACACCTACATCAGAGAGGACCTAAAGCTGTGTACACCTGGTTCACCTCGGGACAGACCTGCTTACAGCACAATGTCAATGATGGGCTCCCTCTGTGCACTTCGCCTGTGATGGTACAGTGGACAGAGTTTCCATAGTATGCTGCAGGCTAAATCTTGCAATATACAGTTATATAGTAGCTAAAGCTGTTTAAAATGTGGCCCTTTTATTCAAAAGTGAAACCCAGTGGCTAGAATACGCATGCCTATTTCCATATGTTGTACATCCCTTCCCATTTTATGAAATGCTATGAGTTCATTCATTATTCATGTAAGCCATGGAGTTTTTACCATTTTCCCATCAGACTTGCTACTGACACCATATTATTATGAAATCACTGGTCACCCAAGGCATTGTTGCTGCTGTGAAAAGTGGTCACAATTGACTAGTTAGCATAGGCATGCGGAGCACTTGAGACAAAAACTAAAATTGCCATGAAAATGACCTGTGAGTAAAAGTGGTCACAAAAAGACAAGTTACAAAAGAGAACAGTTGAACATTACTGAGGCGTGCGCTGCTACTCACCTCTAAATTGTGATAATACCAAGGTTTGAAATGTGCAGTAACTACAGGACTTCCAGGCATGAACTAAGTCTTAATGCAGTCCAGGTCCAGACTGTACAGTAGCCCCACCAGGACCCAACCTGGAATCAGCAGGTTCCATTTGTGGATGTCCTACTTTTATAAAGCTAAATTCTCTTAAACTGAATAAGAATTTCACGCCACAGCAGACTTAGTTGTAAGCTAATTTGTCACAGGCTTATCATGGCCTATTCATCACTGATCTAGTAATTACCAGAATGAGCTACAGGGTAACCCCCTTTGTCCCCCTCTTTTCTCCCCCTAGCGATGGTCAGCCTGTAAAACCAGGATGTGTTGGCACCTTTATGATATAAATACTCACACACCCTGGGCATAAGAAAGCTGTCAACAGAACATTTGTTTTCCATTTTTCACCACCCAAAGCACTTCAATCTGAAGAGTAAGAAAAAAAAAAAAGGAGACAAGGTGTTAAGAAAGTCCTGCAACACTAACTATTTTGCCCTTTGGTGAATTTGGGTGCTTAAACAGATGGGGCTAGAATTAGTTCCTTTTTATTTAGTGCCACAGGATTGTCTGAATTTCCATCCAATGAGTTCTCACCTCCACACATGCTTGGTTGTGGTTGGCACATGCAGATTAAAGGCATAAACACACATGCATGATTATGTATGTGTGGTGACACGCACACAGCAGCTGCTGTCGCTGCTCCTCCTTAATGCCCACTCATCACTAAACTTTTTGTTGATTGAAAAATACAAGTTCATGTCAAGTGAACTGAAAGACAAGGGCTGTCAGAGCGGCACGATTTGACCCACGCATGCAAGTAAGCTGTTATGACCCCATCCCACCCCCATCCCACCCCCACATAAATAGATCAAAGCACATCTGTTTCAGTGTCCAGCAGCCACACATCTATAATTGCAAACTGGCCTTAATGGCTTAGAGCAACCCATCAGATGCTAAGCAGTTTGGACACAGGAGATACTAAAGCATATGAGCATAGTGCAACCATCAGTAATCGCTGGACAGGGAATTCTCTGGAGCCACAGTGGAGACCTGTCTGGTCTCAAGTGGACTGAAATAGATATCACAACTTCAGCCCAGGGATGTGGGCCCTTAGGGGCCGGAAACTGACCACACAGATGGCATTAAGGTGCAAGGTTGACCAGTGGTCAGACTCAGGAATACCACATGGATCAAAAATAGTTGTCGGGAAAAAGTTAAGATTCAACATTTTGACAACAACTAAACTTGAAAGGTTTTGTTTTTGGTAAGGGAAAGAAGCAAGAAGATTTAATGGTGTCAAATTAGGCATAGGAGAGTCCGAGTCAGTCTTGGCTGAATGGAGTAAGCACTGACTGAAGAGAGAAGCCTCAAGTTGGCCAGTTGTCACAGTGTGACACTGATTCGGCCTAATGAGCGTAGTGCTGTCACCACACATCTGCCTCTCATTCACTTGTAGAATCTGGCAGACTCAAAACCTGCTGGAGTCGCTGCTAGATGCTGGAACTTGAGACATCGCCACCTCTCTGTTTGCCAGACAACAAGGAAACTCACAAACTTGTAGGCTACTTTGACCACAGACTAAAACAGTACCACAACAACCACAAATTCTGAGCCATGGCTTGTTATCCAAACAGAGTAACAAGGCATGACAGTAAATAATAGTTGATGAGCAGTAGCATGACAAAAATGATAAAACAATCCTCTTTTTAAACTGACCTGACTCTGTGGCTACTTTTATAACCCCACATTGTTTGTTGTCCTAAAACAACAACAGAAAGTATCAAACCTTGCTCTTTATTACATTCAAATCACAATTATTGGAATTAACTTTTCTCTATGTGAAAATATATGTATTTTCTAAGAAATCATGATCTGTTTTTCAGTATAATAGACATCAAACCAAATCATTTATAATTATTACTTTCTTGTCTGTCACTTTTGTAAAATGTGTCAATTCTCAAAGAAAGGATTTCCCAAAATTGTCTTTGATTTGCAAAAACAAATGTTTTGAGTAGTTGATATTAGTTTTTATGTTGATCAGAACAGACAAGAAGCAAAACTGAGTCCTTATTAAGGTGATAATGATTATTAGGTCTTGGTGTCTCCTGATCTGCAGAGGACAACAGTCCTCCCATCTGTCCCGACTCCGAAGGCGTCTCTGTAGACTGAGCAGCGACTCGAATTCCTCATGGGCATCCTCCTGGAAAATAGCACAAAGGTTTACCAAACATCATTGTGGCGGTGGCACCAATTATTGTTAATATACATCAAGTAGCCTCAGTCGAGTCCATGAAACAGATTGATCACTCCAATGACGGCAACTGTCAGTCTGCTCCCCAATGAAGAGAGCTGCTGAAATAATTAGTCCCTACCCTGAGAATAAAACAATAACACAACAGTCGAGATGACATTCAAAATATGTGCTCAGCTTCAGATGACCTGAAAACCTGCCACCATTTGTACTGTGATGCAAGGATTCATTTCCACACAACCTAAGTTTACTGGATACTGATGAATGCAAACCTTGTTTAAGTGGAGTACGCACATGATGGTGTGGTATCAGTGAGGAAGAAAGGAACAATGATGGAGTAGTTGTTGAAGCATCTTTTGTTTGGCCTGCAAAGAGTTTGTCTTTGGCATTTGATGCATACTAATCTTAAATTCCTCGTTGCATTAACCTTACATACTTATTTTTAGTAAATACCCATACAGATGATGCTATCAAACCAGAAACTAGAGAAATGCACACGTAGAAAACAAGTCACAGTGTAAAGGTACAATAAAAATATTAGTATTAGTTTTAAGAAGAGCAACCAATGATGGTAATGATCATGTAACCCAACTAAGGCCACAAAATGTAGATGAAGTAAAGGTCAGAGTTCAGATTATGTATTTCAATACAGTTCCTGAAGATGGTGCTGCTCAGCTGCCTTTATCATAGTTGACAATTTGGGGGGGGGGGGGGGGGGGGGGGGGGGGGGGGGGGGGCAAACAAACTTATTACTCATAACACACTAAAAGCTAGAAAACTGTTTTCTGGGATGAATCAGAGAAGGAACAGGGTTGATAACTTCTGCTTCATTGATAGAGAGGAACTTCTGTTCGGTTCAACAATTTTACACATTATTGTTCAGTAAAAAGCATCTAAAACTGAGGAAGTCAATCAAACTATAAAATCTGATCTCTCTATTCAGCATAAAAAACAGAATCTAGAATTTGATACATAATAAACAAATGTGAATGTCAGATTACAGAGATCATGTTAAGTAATATTATGAACATTTTATTATCATGAATGTTTCCGTCTAAATCTTCCATGGCCCCTTGTTGTTATCACCTAATAGCAGCAAATGTGTTTTGAATACAGCAGACATAGAGAACAGTGTTTGTGATTTATCTTGTGTAGTTGTGCTCAAGCAAACTTATAAATTATCTCTTGATTACCTTTATTTATAGTTAGAATGCAGCAAAAGCTCATTTCAGTATCTTTACAGAGTTTTAACAATCAAGAAAACATAACATTTTTCAATATGTACAGGCAGATCAGTGCTGATTATCTGTGAGGGAGGTTTATGAGTAATGTACCATGGGATTTTCTTGAATATGGGTGAAAGGTAGAGTTTAGAGCATGTTGATGGGTGTGAAGTCATGAGCAGTTCAAAGGGACACCAGGCACAATGAGCTGGTGTGTGTTTTTAACAACCAGCCATAGTGTCAACACTGTGACATGCTAGATTAAGAAAAGTTCCAGATAAAATGAAAAGGATTGCAGACAGTCTTCAAGAAGCTGTCTACGAACACCTGTGACGGCATGTCATTATTGCTCAGTACGTTCAAGCAGCTTCAGTTTCAGTTTTTTGAGTCACACTAAAGCCAGAAACATACTTAGGTTTTTTTTTTTTCTTTTTCTTTTGTAAAGAAAGACATTAAAAATACTGGGATTACAACAAATAGCTCATCAGTGTTAAAGGTGACAAACACGAGACAAAGTGTGAACGGAGTGTCTTCACGCGAGTGTGGCGGAGCAGCAGACAGGGCCTGTGTGGGGCAGGCGGCGGTGGCGGCTGATGCGGGGGGGGTTAAGGTGGGGGTGGTGATGATGAGACCAGACACGAGCCACATGAGGCCCTCTGACAATGCAGTAGTTCCCTGCGGTATGTCCAGCAGTCTACTCACACACACACGTCACACGCAAATGCACAGAAGCACGCAATTTTATCAAACCACTAAATACATCATTTTCACACTTTTATGTGATGTATCTCTATCAATGTTATTTTAAAACACATATACCTTTCCCTCAAGTGAAATTTCTTCTTTAATGCTGACTTTGAATTATTTATCTTATTTTTATTTGTAATGATTGCACCCCCTCTAGTGGTTATATGTTTGATAGCAATTGAATTTGACATTGCTCTGCTTTGCAATACTTGTGTTAATTTTCTTTTTCTTTTTTTGCATGTATTTATATATTTCAAACACTGTTTAAATAAAGGTTATTGCCCATCCCTTATTCTCTTCGTTTGCTTTGTTTGGCTGCTGAATGAGTCACCAGCAGCGCAGTGAAGTTTGTGTGATGAACTGGCCCTAACTTTGAAATGTGTGTGGGAAGTTTCATACAGAATTCATTTTGGCAGCAAAAAACATCCAAGATTTGGTTAGGCACCATTTGTGGACCCATGCTGGCTATTCCACACATGTTGTGGACACCAGAAGTCATTCCCAGTTTGCCTCACCAACACACCACTGGTCCCTCTCCACCAAGAGGGTGCCTTTAAAACGATATGCCTTCTGGGGTGTTCTTTTATGGGCTGCTGTTGCACCATTCACTATTGTATAATTCTCTTCAAATCAGTTTGTTCCCCTCTCCTCCCCTCCTTTTTTTTTAGCCCACCCCTGACTTAACAACCAGAAAAAGGTCACATTTCTGAGAAGTGACTTCCATGCATGTTCCATGCTGGGTCGTCACTTTCAATTTCCTAAGACCTTTCATGTCACACACCAATCAACCCGGAGAACTGCAAACTCTTTACTACACTCTACCACGTGCAGCTTCTCAGGGTGCTGAAGTAATGCATAAACTAGAGTAGTGTAAAAAACGTAATACATTCTTAGGCAAGGATTTTATTCAAACATCGAAGCACATTTTGTTCCTTGCAAGAGCAAAGAAAGAAAAAAACTAAACCTCTGCAAAATATACAATATGTTCCTTGTTGTAGGTCAAAAGCAAGCTGAGAGTCAGTGACTTGGCCTTTGCACAACATATCTTCAAATAAGAATGACTTATGGAAGCAAATTTAGGGGAGTCAGTTAACATCATGCCTAAGCAAAAGTGATCATCGCCTTCTTTCCATGTCTTCTCAGGTTCCTGCAGCATTTAACACCGAGAGACCCTCGGGACACCTAGTGAGCGCTCAACAGACGACTGTCTTTTCCTTTCCTGCTACACTATTCAGATGGTATGAGATGTTTAACTCAGGGCGGAGAATTAATGGAGCATGAAATGTAGGCCTTAAGTGCAGCAGACTCCTAACCTGCAGGTGACACTGTCTACATGAAGCTTCTATTGTGACCCAAGTGAGCTGTATTATAACCACATTTGACTGGTGACAATTAGTGACCTTTTGCCGATCCAGCAGCCATCCATTTCAATTACTCCAACATGGAAAGCTTTGGTGGGTGAGCAAGATGAGACATTTACTTCACTGTGCCACTACTGTACTTTTACCGTAAACAAGGAATACAGGGAGCTAAACATAAGTTTAATCCTTGGAAGAAATGTGCAAGCTGCAACAACTTACTGGGGGATTGTCATGAGAGTTTTAAAGGTCAATTTAGGATATATGTGATGTCAAAGAGGTGCTTAGAAAGATTTTATTTTCTAAAAATAGAATAACAAAAGGCATAAGCTTTTACTTGCCTTTATTATCTAACTATTGTTAATCTACTTTTTAAGGTTGCATGATAAAAATCTTCAAATAATGTAAACCCTCAAACATTACTCTGAAAGTCAGGGATATGTGAATATGTGACATAAAGCGATTCCCTGTTTAAGATTTCTCCCTGAATCTCCTTGCACAGAATCTGACAATATTATCCAGCTGACACCAGAGGCAATTCTAGGATGAGAGGTTAAGGGTGCTGCAGCCAGAGAGCTGCCCAGCCAGGCAAGATAAATGTTGTTGTTTGGTAGAGTTTAACACAATTTCATTCCCATGTTTGTGAAAGATAAGCAAAACACTATTTGGAAAAGTCTGAGACTTATTATCAAGGGAGAAGCTGAAGATGATTTCCAGCATATTGGTGCCTTGTTACAATGGTGAACCCGATACACCAAAACCCACTTTTTCCTCCTTATTTACAAAGTTTTTGATCATTTTCAAGCCTTACATTTAAGCTTTTATCATCCAGTGTCCAGCAACAAAGTTATTACTGGTGCTATTTAAAAACCCCAATTCAGCTTTATCTTGATAAGAGAAGCTTATTTTGGGCAAAGTTAGACTTACTGCTGTCTTTTGAAGTATGTGAGGTGGGCGGGACCAAACCATTTTTGAGGGTGGGGGTTGCCGTATTTTTGTCATAAAAATACTACATTTCAACTAAGTACAGTTAATATATATATATATATATAACACATATATATATATACATATATATATATATATATATATATATATATATATATATATATATATATTTAAAAAATCTCTCAAATTTTAGGGGTGCTGGGTTTCAATTTAAGGGTGCTTCAGCACCCCCCAAAATGGGCTAAAATCGCCAATGGCTGATACCATTTTGTTAATGGTTTCAAATCTTGCTTTGGTCTGGAAAGTTATTGTGATTCAGAAAAGCTTCCACTTGGCTTTTACCAATGAGGTTTCAGATACATTATTTCCCATACGATTTCCATACTATTTTTCAGATTGCCATGATTTCATTTAAACACAGCACCAACTTGTAACATCACTTGATTTAGGTAAGAAATCGAAACTACTTTGTCAGGGTTAAAAGGATTCCGGTTAGGACTATATTACAGTCTTTTGACAACATGACCATCATGCTGATCATGAATGTCATTTTGCATGCAGTTGCTCTCACTCCCACATGAATTCACATTTTGTTTTTACTATGTCAAGCACTTTGTGTTGCTTTTTAATGGTATGAAAAGTGCTTTATAAATAAAGCTTGATTTGATTTGATTTGATATTGTCACATGTAAATACAGTTTATATCTGAAAATGACAATATCATATATGTAAAGCTTAAAAAGCTTGTTTTACTTACAGTACAAGCAGTTTTTTTTTCCATGAAATGATTATTATGATCATGTTCTGTATGAATGCAACAACATTCCTGGCACTGTCTGGATGGGAAAAAACAAATGTGACCTCGAGTAACTCATACTGTCTCATGAGACCTCACTGTTCAAGTTCAGGTTCAAGTGCAAGTTCAGTTTATTTATAGCGCACACTTACAACATTTTGGTGCCCGAGGTGATACAACCCAACTAAACGATTGGATACTTAAAACAAATCACAATAAAAGATAAAATAAAAGAAACTAACAGAGAGGAAAAAATATTTATATATAAACATAAAATAAAATACATATGACACAAGTAAAGTTAAAAAGGTTGTAATGACCCAGTGCTGAAAACAATAAGAGGAATGATAACATGGGGTGACAGGAGGGAGTAGGGAGGGGGGTTATTTTGATGGAAAGGCCTGGGTAAAGAGGAAGGTTTTGAGCAGGTTTTTGAAAGCAGGGAGTGACTGAGCGGCTCTACTGGCAGCGCGTTCCACAGTCGTAGGGCCGCCACAGAAAAGGCTCTGCCATCCTTAAAGTCGCATCTGAACCTGGAAACGTCCAGGAGAAGCGAGGAGGAAGATCTCAGTGATCTGGGGGGAGTGTAACTGGTGAGGAGCTCGACTTGGTAGGCAGGTGAAAGGCCATTGAGAGCTTTTGAATTGAATTCTGAAAGCAACAGGGAGCCAGTGAATCTGAGCCAGAATGGGCGAGATGTGAGTGCGTCGGTGTGCGCAAGTAAGCATGCGAGCCGCGGCATTTTGAGTTACCTGGAGATGGTGGAGGGAGTGCTCATTTAAGCCCTGGTAGAGAGAGTTGCAGTAGTCCAGGTGAGACATGATCAGCAGTACTACCTTTTCAAGGTGTTGTTTGGGCAGGTAAGGTTTCAGTTTATGGAGAGTTCTTAACTTAAAGAAAACACTCTTCACCACAGAGCTCACTTGAGTGTCCAGCTTTAAAGCACTGTCAATGGTGAATCCTAGCATTTTGGCATGAGGGCGGATATGACAAGACAAGGGGCTGAGGTCAGGGCTTAGAGTATTTTTAGACGGGGAGTGGTTGAAGACAACAATCTCACACACACACACGTAGGGTTTTGGGGAGGGTGCGTGTCAAGCGGGCGTGGTGAGGGAGGGCACCAAAGTGCCTTTGCTTGCCACGTCTAGAGGCAGCCTGCTCCCCAGTTTTAACCACACTTAGACACCTAAACACATAAAATAACAACAGCTCACAACCACTTCTGAGGGGCGGGCCATATAGTGTGTGGAAGGAGGGAGGGGCCGGTTGGGGGGTCATGCCCCCTACGCGACCCCACTCCCGGCATGACTTGGCACTGCCCCTTAGTTTCAACTGCAAACAACACACATCTTACACACACAGTCATGAGCGGGGGGTGGGGGGGGGGACAGGGTCCTTTCATACCCCGGTCTCCCGGGCGCTACTGGGGGGAGGGGGGACAGTGGCTACTTCACGCGCCAGTGGTTAAGGCTGGCTGCATTGCGGGGGACCTGCTGGCCTGGGGGATGCCTGGCCTGCTGCGTCCGGGGGTGGGGGATGGGGGTGGTGGTGGGGGGGGGGGGAACGTGTTGGGGGCTTGGAGCTCGCGGCTCCTTCCCCGGCCCGAGCTACCACTCAGGAGGCACGAGGGCATGGGCAAGAGAGAGGTGGGTATGTGAGAATAATGAATGAGAGTGTGAAAGAGGAAATGTGGGAGGGAGGAACTTGGGCTGGAAGAGGGAGGAGATGTGGGTAAGTGGTTGGAGGAAAGGGGGATGGAGGAAGGAGTGGCATGCTCGTGAGTGTCTATTAGGGATGGTCATGAGGGGCTGAAGGAAGGAAGGGCGGGAGTGTGATAGGTCAGAGGGATGGGCGGGGCTGGACATGTAAGGGGGGACTGTATGGGGTATTGGGGGTATAGGGAGGTGGGGGCGTATGTGTGGGGGGGTGGGGAGGGGGTTGGTGCAGTTATGTGGGGGGAGTGCATGTGTGTGTTAGAGGGTATGAGGAGGTGGGGGTAGGTGTGGACGGTAGAGGGAGGGAGAGTGTTGGGGGTGGAGAGAGGAGTGAGTGTGGGTATGTAAGGTCGGAGAGCGGAGTGGGTGGGTGTATGTGTGTGTGGGGGGGGTACACGGAGGTGTTGGGTAGGGCTGGGCGGTGTGGGCGGAGGTTCGTATCTCGGTATTCGTGCCGGGCATCTTGGTGTCGGTGTGGTGTGGTGTGGCTGCGGGTTGGTTGGGGGCCGGGCGCTTTGGTGGGGGGTGCGGTTTTGTTTGTGGCTTCCGGGGCTTTTTGTGCGGGGCGGGCGCAGGGGGGATCTGTATCCTGTATGTGGTTGCTCTTGCGGTATTGATGTCTTGGGTGCCCGTGTCTCGATGTGGGGGCGGTGACGGTATATCTTTCAGCCCTAGTGTTGGGGTAGGTGTGTGGGGAGTGTGTGTGCGAGCGTGGTGGCGGGGTAGGGGGTGGTAGAGGTGGTGGCGCCCTGGTGTCAGGTGTATGGGGCAGGGACTTTGGGGTGGGGGCTGGCCTGCCCTGGGGGGGCGTCGTCTGGGGGGGTCCGGTCCTCCTGGGTTTCGGTTGGGCCGCCCGGGTCCGGGGGGGGGTGGCTGCTCCTGGGCGCTTGGGCCCTGGGCCCGGCGCTGTCTCCGCTCCGGGGGACGCCCGGCGCCCGGTGGGGTCGGCAGCTGCTGGTCTTGGTCCGCTGGGGCCTGGGCCTCCAGACTGCAGGGGGCTCCGGCTGGGGCCGCCTTTTGCCGCCCTTCGGGGGATGCATGTCCGCTCTTTGGGGGGGGGGGGCTGGGATCTGGGCCTCTGGGTGGCTGCTGGGGGCCTGGGTCGTGAGCCTTGCGGGCTTCCTCCTCCTTGCGGAGACGAGGCTGCATCTGCATGACTGTATCACCACGGAGCACCCTTTATTATGCATGTTGACACTGTGACACTACTTCCCATTGCGATGACTAGGTTGTACCTCTTCTCTACTTCCCATTGCGATGACTAGGTTGTACCTCTTCTCTACTTCCCATTGCGCTGACTAGGTTGTACCTCTTCTCTGCGTAGTTCTGCGTGTGTTTGTGTGTGTTTGTATGATCTGAGGATATTTAAGCCACCTGCAGGTCCTCCTGTAGGGGATTGCTTGTTTTGTTTTCCAACAGAGACCTTGGTTGTTTAGGGATCGCGGTACAGATGTACCAGTGAACTGTGTAAGTGGATTCATGTTTTCTCTCCTCTCTCTCTTCCTCTTCCTTACTCCTCTCTCTCTGTTTCACTTTCTATCATTACCTCTGTTAACTTTCATTTCTCCCTTGTCAGGCCCAGCAGTATGAAATGGAATGGTGAAATAGACAAATGTTTAAATAAAGAAATAAAATGAATAAACATGATATCAAGTGGAGCCTTATATTCATAAAGCTCCGCTTGATAAAGCAAAACTGTTCAACAGAATAAAGCAATCAGATTTCCATTCTGCTTGCTTCGATGCTGGACAGGACAAGTAAAAAAAAAAAAAAAAAAAAAAAAAAAAAAAAAAACAATCTCAGTTTTGTCATTAGAGCCATCCAAGCCTTCAGGTCGTTGAGACAGTGGAAGAGCTTGTCTATTGGGCCATTTAATGAGAGGTAGATTTGAACATCATCTGTGTAGCAGTGGTAGTGGAGGCCATGTTTCTGAAAAATCATTCCCAGCAGAAGCAGATACAGTGAGAACAGTACAGGACCCAGAAAGGAGCCTTGGGGGACACCGCAGGACAATGGACAGGGAGTGGATGAGAAGTTGTCGAGCTGAACTGAAAAAGATCTAGACAGATACGCTGCTCACCAAATTAATCATCGTCTCAGTTTTCTTGTTTTCCTCCCCCTCTGTTCCTCATACTTGTTCCTTTTCCTATCATTAATGTGTCCTTTAGTTGAAATATTTTACAAGCACATAGAAATATTTCTGCTGTTATGTTTTGGGTTTTATTTGAAGCTACTTAATTACTTTGAAAACTGCACATCCAACCTGTTCCATTTGCAGTGAAACCGCAACATCTGTCTTTCTTTCTTTTTAAAAAAAACCAAAAACAAACGTACTGGTATATGGCAACATTTTTACCGCTATAACTGTTCTCAGAAACAATAACGTTGGAGTTTTCTTTCTTCTTTTAACATAGAGTATTTACACCGTTTTAATCTTTTCAGAGGATGGTGGTTGAGATATATATCTAGATTCTAGAAGTTACATTGTTTAGGCAGTTAGTGATTCATCCACACATCATAGGATTTTGACAGTTTTTTTTCATACAAACTCTAGCATCACCTCAGCTTCCTCTTATATCTTCCATCAGTGTTACCTCGGGCCTGCCTGCATTCATCTCAGCCTCACAGCGCACAAACTTGAGAAACCTCAGAGGCAGGAACTTAATATAAAACCTCACTCCATCACTTTGTCTAACCTTTCCACAAAACCTGTTACACTCTGCACGTAGTGGTGTAAATATTCTGCTTCATTTAACTGAAGTCATTACAATTTAGCAATAGTTCTAAGAAGTACACGCTAAAATGTCAAGAAGTACTGTAATAGATAATGATAAAATGCAATAAATAAAAGTTACAGTGTGAGGAATTAGCAGTATTTTGATACAGAACAGAAAATTCGTTTCTGCAGACCTGCCTCGCCATGTTTAGTTCTAACTCTGGGAGCAGGAAATAGACTTGACCTTGATGACCTGAGGGATCTGGCTGATTCATAATGAACCCAGAGATCCTGAATGTATTTTGCCCTCAAGCCATTGATTGCCTTGTAAACTACCAGCAGGATTTTGAAGTCAATTATCAGACAAAGAGGAAGCCAGTGTAAAAAGCTGAGGACTGGAGTTATACAGGTGTGATCCACTTTCTTGGTCTTAGTGAGGGCTCAAGCAGTAGCGTTCTAGACTAACTGCTGCTGTCTTATGGACTTTAAAGGAGCGTTACAGTAGTCTAGTCTACTGAAGGTACATGCATGACAAGTTTTTCTAAACACTGCTAATGTGATGGGGAAATTCAGGCCTGAGTCCATGACTTCTCCCAGTTTTCTGGCTTTGTTGTTCATTTTTAATTTAGCTGTTTGGAGCTCAGCGCTGACTTCTAATCTTTCTCTTTGGGCTTTAAGAACTATTATTTTAGTTTTGTCTTCATTTAACTTAAGAAATTTCTGGCGATTCGCACATCCAGTCTTTGATTTGATCAATGCATTTGATCAGTGTTGGGATAAGAATAGAATTTCAAACAGAGAAACAATATGAAAGCTTCTTTAAATATTTTCCTGCCAAATCTTGTAATAATAAAAAGTTTAAGCACATCTAATTTACTTTGTTGAAATAAACATTAGCAGGTGATGAATGTCTAACATCTGGAAGTCACGGACACTTGTAAAGAAAAGATCAGTGCCCCGATCATTCACCCAGACCTTTTTGCTGTTGAATTTGCTGTATTGAATCTGAGCTGTGCTAAACCCCTTCTATCCAGAACTTATCTGATTGCTTCTGTCTTATAGTCATCCATAAAATTTATTTGGCCACTTTTAGAGAGAGGGCTTAGAGTAATCCAAGACTAAGCCTTAATCTGTACTAGTTAAACTAGGATCTTAAAGATGTTTTCCTAATCTCAATCTCAAATTAAGGTTGTGTTAGTCTGAGAGCCTGTCTCAAACCACACACTTGCCCAAGTGCTCTGGAATTCAGTGCATAGTGCGCACTGTGTACTTTGTCTGTAGTGCACACTATTGCCACTAAATGCTGACCTAAACAGAGCACTGCACTTACAGGAAGTGACAGACTAGCATTGCCCGCTAACGTGAGCTAACTCCACTGAGTCGGTATAACCATGGTGTCAAACACACGACCAGATCATAACTGTCATCAGGGCATCAGGAACAGCTTGGTAGCATGCCACAATAAACATGAGTAATTATGTCTAAATCATTTCATAAACGTTACTTAAATCAGTACAAAACCGCCTTCGAATCAGCAGGGGTCGCCACCGCTTTGTTAACCGCCATTATTCAGCTCTGAAAGCAGTTTGGAAGTCCCGCCTCTTCCTCTATGTCAGCAAGATGGCGTCTGTGTAGTGCGAGTAGTGTGCTTTGTTTTGCACTTCATTTTTGGCCATTATTGCAACATCATGGTACTTTCAGTGCACTGAATTGTCACTTAAATGACACCATGGCCCTGTCCCAATACCCGCACTTCCACCATTGCACCCCTAGAATGCGCGTTCCCATTGAGCGGTTCAGGTACGTAGTGTGTCCCAATTCTCCAGGGCTGCTCGAGGGCGGAAGTCCGTCACGCCCCTTTTGCGCCCTCAATCCACACTTCAGTGAAGTCCGCATCGAGGCCCTGTTCCAATACCCCCACTTCCACCCCTACGCCCCTAGAATGCGCGCTCCCGTTGAGGGGTTGAAGTGCGTAGTGTGTCCCAATTCTGCAGGGCTGCTCGAAGGCGGAAGTCCGTCACGCCCCTTTTGCGCCCTCAATCCACACTTCGGTGAAGTCCGCATCCATGCAGACTTCACTGAAGCATATTGCCCATAATTCATTGCTGCATGTGCCGTTTTGAACCATAAAGGCGGAACATGTCCATGTTTGGTGATGAGATCCTGCCTGCGGTGAAAAAAAAAAGACATTTCAGATGTAAACATTGAAATATTTAATCTTTTATGCTGTATGTGAAATAATTACTGAAGTTTGCCATGTTACTTCGAAATATACTTTTAATATTAAAATTCAAAGCATTTGAATAATGAAAGTTATCAGTTTACTGATGAAAGTAGCTAAATTAATTTTTTATTTGAAAACTTTATTTACATAGGAGAGTCCAGTCGAGACGCAGCGTCTTTAACAAGGAAAACCTGTTTACCTGACATAGTTTAGTTTAGTTTATTATGGATCCCCATTAGTCTTCACCGGTGAAGAATATTCTTCCGGGGATCAAGATCAACATAAATTTTGAACATACAATCAACAAAAACAGGTTAACAAAATTAAAATACAATACTAAGCAAACATTTTAAAAGGAAACAGAAAAAAATAAATAAGTATGCAATACCAAAGCATCTAATTACAATGAAATTAATAATAGAATAATCATATAGCCATACTTCCGTAAGCCTTACAGCTCATGTAATTTATATGGGTCTCAGTTTCCAACATATATTTTACAAGAACAGCTGAAATGAACTTTATTCAGTTTATGTTTGAAAATGACGTCTCTTCACCAGGAACAGAGATGAAGCTGAGTTTGGAAGCAATGACATGAAATGACGTGGTTCAAAATGGAGGAACCATCACTGTCCCAATTCTGCCTTTTTCCCGCACTTGCAACCTGCACACTCCAACGCTTAATGTGCACTTCTGCCAAGTGCGCACTTCATACAAGGGTGTAGGGTTTAGGGTGGGTATTGGGACAGAGCCCTATGCAGACTTCACCGAAGCATATTGCCCATAATTAATTGCTGCATGTGACGTTTTGAACCATAAAGGCGGAACATGTCCATGTTTGGTGATGAGCTCCTGCCTGTGGTGAAAAAAATGCCATTTCAGACGTAAACATTGAAATATTTAATCTTTTCTGCTGTAGGTGAAATAATTACTGAAGTTTGCCATGTTACTTCAAAATATACTTTGAATATTACAATTCAAAGCATTTGAATAATGAAAGTTATCAGTTTACTGGTAAAAGTAGCTAAATTAATTTTTTATTTAAAAACTTTATTTACAAAGGTAAGTCCAGTCGAGACGCAGCGTCTTTTACAAGGGAAACCTGTTAACCTGACATAGTTTAGTTTAGTTTAGTTTATCATGGATCCCCATTAGTCTTCACCAGTGAAGACTATTCTTCGTGGGGTCCAGATCAACATAAATTTTGAACATAAAATCAACAAAAACACAGGTTAACTAAATTAAAATACAATACTAAGCAAACATTTTAAAAGAAAACAGCAAAAACTAAATAAGCATACAATATCAAAGCATCTATTTACAATGAAATTAAGAATAGAATAATTATGTAACCATACTTCTGTAAACCTTACAACTCGTGATTGATACGGGTCTCAGTTCCCAATGTAACTCAAAGAACTTTTATGGACATGTGGTCATTTATGGACATTCTATGCTAGCGATAACAGTCACAGAGCTGACAATTTAATCACAGTTATTTAACCCTGTACTGGTGAAATTCTACAGTCATCTTACATAAATTAGTTCAGTAATTCATTTATTTATTAATAAAACTTATGTGGATTTCATAACATATATTTTACAAGAACAGCTGAAATGAACTTTATTCAGTTTATGTTTGAAAACGACGTCTCTTCACCAGGAACAGAGATAAAGCTGAGTTTTGCAGCAATGACATGAAATGACATGGTGCAAAATGGAGGAACCACCACTGTCCCAATTCTGCCTTTTTCCCCGCACTTGCAACCTGCCAACCCGGTCTAACCTGCACACTCCAACGCTTAATGTTCACTTCTGCCAAGTGCGCACTTTATAAAAGGTGTAGGGTTTAGGGTGGGTATTGGGACAGGGCCCATATGTGCACTACACACTCAAAAACAGTGTTTGAAGTGCTCAAGTGCGCGGTTTGGGACACAGCCCTGGATTAAACTAAGTAAATCTGGTGATAATCAAAACCGGGAGTGGAGTCAAAAACACCATGTACTAGCGGGAATCTGAAAATAAAATGAGATCAAATGAAAAGATTTGTCAAAACAAGTTGTGCCAAACTATTTAATAACCATAAAACTTACTTCGAATATAACAAATGAAAATGTGACCACAAACTTTCACAGCTCTCATATTTACATGACATCACTTCCATTATATTATTGTCATTATCAGGGGCAGAGAAAGAGGACCCAAAAGCAGATGTACAGCTTCTCAGGTTGAAGAGATTTTATTTAAGAAGTCCAATCCGGGTTTGTGATCCTGAGGTTCAGACAATGGAAAGCGCAGCGGGCAGATGCAGCAAGCAGATAGGCAGGGAGTTTGAACAGCAGATGTTTCTGGATTAAAGGGACTTGAGGCAGGAATTTGAAAAAAAACAAACATGAATGTCCCTTTTTTTCATACTAATGGGTGATGAAGCGCTAAATACCAAAAATAACGTTTCCACCCATGTTTCTCTCCGTTGCCTTGAACAGGCTGTGTGCTGCAATATGCGCTGCAATTCGGTGTCCGAATTTCCCGCGCTGCCCTGCGGACGTGACGTCAAATGACGCTACATCCGCAGTTTTGATGCAGGAAAAGACGGTCACGTTAAATAAAAACACCGTAAGCGATAGTTATGGATTATTCTGCCGTCAGAATACGATCTAGATCAACTGAAAGACACTAAAAATTGTAACTACGAAGAAAAAGCTTAGTAAACAACATTCCAGCTCTGCCATGCGGACGTGACGTCACATGACGCTACATCCGCTGTTTTGATATAGGACGAAGCCGGTCGCGGTAAATTCAAACACTGTAAGCGATTGTTATGGATTATTCTGCCGTCAGCAAACGATCTAGATCAACTGAAAGACCACTACAAAGTATAACTACGGAGAGAAAGGTGAGTAAACAGCATCATAGCTTCAGTTTGTGCATGCTCCCGTGACGGCTTGGCTCGTGGCTGTAGTTACCTGAAGCGCCAATTGCGGCAGTCGCGAGTTTCATTTCTTAATCTTGCCTCAAGTCCCTTTAAAGGGAAAACAGGTGAGTGGAGACTAGCAGCAAAAAGTAATCATGAGCACAAAAGACTGGGTGTTACCACTTGTGAGGACAATGATCCGGCGAGCTGACTGGGGTAGAAATACAGGTAGGGTTGATGAGATGATTGGTGACAGCTGAGTCTAAACAACTGAGTCGTACAGCTGCTGGGCTCCACCTGCACAACACGCCCACCTCCCAAAGTAAATGTGTTTCTTCTATTCCTGCAGTAACATCATCCCTCAGCAGGGACCCAAAAAGATGACCATCCACAACTAGTTGGTCAAAGATTTTCATGGGAGAAACTTAGAATATTTTATTGTTTTCCTTTTCACTTTTTTTTTTTAAGTAAAGACAGTGTAAATAACCATTTTGGTCTGGAACTAGTCTGCGGCACGGTCTTTAAAGCCAGTCCATAACCTACTACCATTGGAAGCAATGCATGCGAATTACATTTCACTACCCCATGTTATTTCTTGGCTCTTATGAATAGTTTGCACCTGTAATTAATCTTCTGCAGTTGCACTTGTAAAGTCTTCTCTTTATGTTCGGCTTCCGATACATCATCTGTGTCAGTTGGTAACTATTATTCACCTTATTCTGGAGTCATGATGTGAAGAGCCATTTTGCCTTACAAAGTCCGGTTTGTCATTGTTGCCGTAGTTTAGCACTGCTTCCACAGATAAGCTATGTGAATAGATTTAATGCTAGAAGAGTTCAAACATGAGCAGCATTCAGTGCTTTTTCCATGGGTGCCACAACAATTGGAAGGAGAGGAGTTTGACACTCAGTTTCGACTGTCATCACAATTTGTGTCCCAACAGCTAATGGTTCTGGCCTCAGCTGCTAACACTGGTAGCTGCTCTCTCTAGTGGTGGACTCTAAACTTTTATTCTAAACTTACGGTCTATACTACAAGAGCAACTTTAATTATCAATTCAGCACATGTCTTTAATAGGATTTTAGCTTTTAGATGAGGCAAAACATGATCATATTTACAGTAGTGTCCTTAAAACAACTTCCGTTTCTAACTGCCCTAATTGTAGGTAATATCGCTAACTTAGCATAATAGCAAACAACAACTGAGAGAATTGCTACCGAGTAACTGAATAAAATAGTAACTGTAGTGATAAAGTTATATGTTTTTTCAAATAAATGTGACAGTGTGGGGTCCTGTCACTATGCTAATAATTTTAATAATAATAAAACATTTTATTTCTGGGCCCCTGTCATGATACTCAAGGTCACCTTACAAAAAAGATCCATAAGATAAGATGAAATACAATGACAATACATTAAAATGATAAAATACAGTAAGTTAAAAGAATAAGAGACTATGCCTCCGCATAATCTATCGGAGGCATAGTGACAGGACCTCACACTGTCACATAAACATACTGTACCCTCCACAGTATTGCAGCTGCATGGCTGCAGGACCGTCTCATTCCTGCGAAACCGGAACATCTCCACCACTCTGTGAGTTCTTACCAACACCTAGGCCAAGTCACAAGTTGCTTGCTTGACTTGGACTAACACCGGCTTTCAGGGACCATGTTCATCAAATTTCTTAGAATTAGTCCCAAGATCACTCTTAAAGATGCCATGACATCAAATGTAACTTTTCTGGGGTTTTGGAGGTATAATATGATCTGTTGTGTACCGATGAGGCCATGTGAATGTCCAGAGTGAGTATCAAAGTTCCTGTTTATGGTCTGTCAGCTTTGTTTCTTTGTTAAAAACAGTTGAATCAGACAGCAGCTTATTATTCTACCGAGATTTATCACTTATGTAATTGAATTGCTCCAACTGAAACACACTATTAAGCAAATGGCCTCCCCTCCTCCTCTCAACTTCTACCCTCTGCTCCGCTCTCTCTTGTCTGAAGTGCCCATAGATAGCATTAAGCAAACTCCGACCGCAGCTTGACCTACTTTCTCTAAATAAGGCTATAGCCAAATAAGGTGTAGCCCAGGGGTCGGCAACCCGCGGCTCCGGAGCCGCATGCGGCTCTTTAGTCCCTCTGTTGCGGCTCCCTGGCATTGGAAAATGAATTAATGACTATTCTACTAAAGTGTATTGTATTTTGGTTGGTTCACTTTAATAATGTGATTCTAAAAGACCAAGACAAATGTCCCCTTGAGAGACAATAAAGTTTCTTATCTTATTCTAAATTTGAGGATTATGATGATCCCTCTGAGGGATTCATGTACAGTTGCGCACTTTTCCCGAGTTCTCCGAGCACTGCAAATGCAGCACGTGAAATAAAATCCAACTCAACTATTAAAATAAAGACATAATTTATATTTTACCATTTTGCAAAGCAGCCCATTGAGTGTCAGGTGTAACAAGCAGGTAACTGCAGTGAAACGACGAGTAACTGTCCAGCATGCTACGATGCGTCTCACAAACCTTTACGCAGCCAATCAGTGTTAATAACTGCACCTCATGCTCACGTGCCGCTATTGTGCAGCATAGCATGATACAGCCCTATTGAATCAGCAATCACGGAATTAAACATTAAAAACGGAATTAATTACAAACAAAGAATATCACTGAGTGTGGACGTGCCGCGGAGCGCTGAACTTTCCTCCTGGCGCACTATCCCACGAACGCCTCACAGCGGAGCGTCTCTGTTGCGCTGTTGCTGCAGTTCTGGCATTTAAAGTGAATAATAAACGAGCAAAAGCTTATTTGTCCACTCCGACCCTGTCATGCTGCGCTTTGATCACTTCTCCAGCCAGGTAGGCCGACGATAGAGAAGAAAAGTGTCTGATGCGCTGAGCATGTTCAGCGCTGCGTGGGCAGATTCATTTG
The DNA here is from genome assembly GCA_023101725.1 of Atherinomorus stipes. Taxonomy (NCBI): domain Eukaryota; kingdom Metazoa; phylum Chordata; class Actinopteri; order Atheriniformes; family Atherinidae; genus Atherinomorus; species Atherinomorus stipes. The sequence continues at coordinate 977,246 of JALJCO010014178.1, read as the reverse complement.
TTTTCACTGCTGACCAGATTATTTTGCGTATGTTCATATTTTGTGAAACAGTAATTTCATTTTTCGGGTAGCTTACTGCACGCGCCAGTAAAAGGATGACGGCACAGACAGGACAGCGTGTTTGGTTTGCTGCTGGTAGATTATTAAAGCTGCGTCTTTTTCCATCCTACATAAATACAACAACTAAAATAGATTTTAAAAAAAAAAGTGACCTTCAACCCGATGTCTTTTCTTTTTTTTAGTTTAAAATGTTTTTTTTTTTGCTGGATGCAGAAATGTGATTTCGTTTTCTCGTTTTTATGTTAAATGCAACACATTTAACGTTAAAGTTTTATTTAATTATCAATGTTAAAAGTCAGTTGATGCTCCAGTGTTTTCTTTATTGTAGGAAACGGGTCTAAAAGGCTGTTTGGCTGAAACAGGTTGCCGACCGGCTTATTTAAGACGTTTACATTTTTGCGGCTCCAGACAGATTTGTTTTTTGTTTTTTTGGTCCAATATGGCTCTTTGAACATTTTGGGTTGCCGACCCCTGGTGTAGCCAATCAAAGTGAAGTCAACTTGGTCTCCGGGTAAGGCTGCATATCATTACTGCACCCAACTCTTTTACTGAGGAAGGGAGGTCTAGCATGCCAAAACAATCTTCCGCTGTAAAAAGTGACGTTTTTTCTTTGGAGAATTGACATGCAGTAACGTCAACTACATGAACTAGTTTTTACTGCTATGTCATCACTCCTGTAAGAGTGAACTTGGAGCAAAAGCTGCACTTAAAAGGTATTAATCAAATGTTCTACTCACTTTTAGCAAAGTGTAGGACTGAATCTTACAATAAGTATCACTCTTAGACTGGGGGTTACGACAGTACCAGGTGCCGTAAATGGAATTTTAGATGATGATAACTGCTTTCCAGTGCAAGTTTGAAAAGGGCTAGAGTGTCAGAATAATTATGAGTCTAGCTGAGTACTGTATGTGCTAATTAGGGATGGGTTCTGCTGGGTGACACTTTCCTGGATGATATGTATAAGAAAGGCCGAGTTATAGGACCAAACATGTTCGGCAAATGGCAGATCTATAAGGCTACCAAGAGTTTTGGGGGAAATGGTAAGACTGGTGTCAAGTCTTGCCACTCTGTTTTGAGCATTGCGTGAACCAGACATGTTCCCTTGGAGCTTTTCAGAGAGGTTTTTAATTCTTTCATTGTAATGTTTTCCATTTTCCAATATTGAAAACATGGCTCACCGGAAGTGCTAAGCTAAAACGGAAATGCCTCTGTTGAAAAAGTAGGCGGGGCTGAATAAGGTGAATAGACATAATCAAATAAAGATGACCTATGTAAAGATGGCAGGGATATTCCTGGTCTTTACATAGGTCAGTCTTCTGCAGGTTTTACAAGATTCCCTGCTGGAACACACCTGACTCAAATCAGTGGATAATGAGCACTGTCAAGTCTGAGTCTGAGTCAGATGTGATGCTGGGGGAAAACTCTAAAACCTGCAGGACACTGGCCTTTGAGGATCAGGACTAAAGATCCCTGGCATATGAAGGTCCCCAAGATTCCATCTTGAGCCTCCTATTGTTCAACATCTGCATGCTCCCACTATATTTGATCATGAAAACAAATAAAATATCTTACCATAATTATGCTGACGACACTTAGCTCTATATCACTGTCTAACCATGGAACTCTGGTCCCATTCAAAGCTTAAGTTTATGCCTCAGTCAAATCAATGCATGGCAGAAATGTTTATCAGTTAAAAAAAAGTCAATCAGAAATTATTGACTTAGGAAATATTTATTCCAGCTTAAGTCAACAATATTAAAATCAACTGAGAAAATTAGACATGCTGGTGTGATTTTGGACTCTGAGCCAAATTTCAACAGCCACATCAAAGCAGTAAGCAGATCAGCCTTTTATCTGAGGTATATGCATATAATAAGAAAACTTATGGCTCAGCATGATTTAGAAAAATACAGTATTTTCATGGATTTGTTTACAGTAAGCTTGATTGCTGTAGTAGTTTTTACAGGCCTCTCAAAAAGAAAAAGAAAAATTACTAAGAGATAACTACAACTAATCCAGAATGCTGCTGCTCATGTCTTCACAAACAGCAAAAAAGAAGAACCTATCACTCTGATTTCCAGATCTTTGGCATTCTGAGCACAAAAAAAAAATTGATTTAGAAATGTTTATATTGGATTTGCATACAAGACACTAAATGGCTCTGATCTAAAGTATACAGTATATCTGATCTGCTGAGGCCATAAGACTGAGATGTCCGGATAAGTTTTCTTGTCAACCTGAAAGTATCTCTCTGGTCTTTCACTTCAGAGAGACCATTAGCATGCTGCCCTGCACAACACAGGTAGAGACGAGAAACAATGAAGCTGCGGTGTCTGCTCGCACGATGCCCTCAGAGGTGCATTTGAGAGACGAGGAAAAAAGACGATCCACGGCGCAGCTGAAGTGCTGTAACATGAGGACAGATGTGATCAAACCAAGACTCCCCTATTACATTAAGATATCAAAGAATTGTTTCAGATGGGGGGAAAGCACATAATACGGGCCCTTTAACTCCACTGGGATGTGTCAAGATCGTAGTGTGTTATTTTCACTGAAAAGAATGCAATTACATAAATACTGAGCAATAATTAAATGGAACTTTGGTTTACATTTATTTGAGTTTCAACCTTTAATCGCTGAGTTTGGCCCACAGCTCACTGGCACATTTTCACTTTGGTCCTTGGAAGCAAAGAGTTTGAAAAGTGAGGGGGGCGGGGGTGGGGGTTGACTGTTGGCAAAAAAAGGTAAAGACCCTTTGTGAAAGTGGTGGGATAAAAAATTCTTAGAAAATTTAAATGAAGCAAAAACACTCCACCAAACTCAGTAACATAGCAGTTTGCTATTAAAATGACAAGAATCTTTTTCTTAGTTGTATGTACTGTACAAGACATGAAAAAGTCATCACACTCTTAACAATTTGTCTACAAAGATTCCAGTTACTTCTCAACTTTCCAAAAATATCTGAAAACATCCAAGGTTTTACATAGTAACCAAAAATATGTACAGTACTAACTTACTTTTTTTCTAATAGTCTTTCAAGCTTTGATCTGTTTTCTTTACAAACATTGAAAAATAACACTCATACCATTGGTCACTTGTTGGTGGGTGATTAAACTACTGTATTTTGGTTTGCAGTACAGGATTATAACAGCAGTGACTGGGAATTTTCCTACAATCCAATTCAGTTTACAGTAGTGTACTGTATATATTGTTCTGTACAGTGTTTTACAGTTGATAATGAAAATGATGCCCAGAAGAAATCTGTTACAATAGGGGATTATCACGCTTACCGGAAGTTCCCGGATTTTGGACACTCCCTCTTCCGGGCCATGTTAACAACAGCCGTTCCTGCTCTATTATACTGTTTAAATCGGATAAACTCCAAACATACTTAAGTTTTCATTCTGGACCGAAGTGATACTGGATCAAAAGCTGAAAATCGGGTCTGTACCCCCTCCCCCCGTTTCCAGTGGAACAACTGGGGACTGCCAAGAAAGGAGACGCTTTCAGATGCTTGTGTGTTTTCAGCCGCACAAAGTTAGGCACGTCATCAAGCTGGCTAATGCTTACAGGCTAACACGACTGTACAGTCTGCCGGCCACAAACAAACGTGTTTCGTTTTATCATAAAGTTCAGTCCTCCACTGCGGCGAATCGGTCGTTTTGATCCACTTCTTCCTTAGCATCACTCAGTCTGGAATGAAAATTTGGCATTGGCGTTTATCCGATTTACAAAGTTTAACAGAGTAGTAGCTGACGGACTACTGTTAGCAGGTTAGCATTAGCCAGCTTGATGACGTGCCTATTTACAATAGCTTCAACTGAAAGTGCTGGTGACATGATTTTGACATTTCTGCCATGTTTTATAGACCAAAACATTCTTCATGATGATCTATGTAACAAATACAAGTGTGTCTGCATAAATGAGTTATTAGGAAACATTGATGTATTTCAGCACATCTGACCAGACTGTGGCGCTGTTTGCTGAAACTGGATGTGACATTATGAATACGCTTTACACCTCTGTCAACATGGATTTTAATGGGTTTATTGTAGTTTTTAAGTTCCTTTTCCAGTTTTACAGATGACAGTAACAGCTCAGCCTTCTGTCGTATTGCCAATTAATGTTTAAAAGCTCATTAGGATGGCGTTAGTTTATTTATGTTTCCTACAGATCTAAAGTACATTGCGAGAGGAAAAATAGGTTGCTCTTAGTACCCTCCCGCAGTCTCTGCTGGTGAAGTTCTGTCTGCAGCTTCTGTTTACGACGTGATGAGACTTCTAACACATGGAACTGCAGTCATGCCTGCTGGAATAGTCTTCCTTCCCATGTTTGATTCACAAAGCTGTGATGCCCGGTTGTGAACAGAGACCTCTGCTCCTCGGGTCTTCTCGGACATCACAGGACCTTTTTGGCTGCATCCTTCCCTGCATCCTCATCTTTATAAATGGGAACTATTTAAAACTCGACTGTAACCATGTAAGTTGTTATCTTCTCATTTCTAAAGGCTTATTATTTGCCGCAAGTTAGCCACGTGATAGCGGTTAGCCGCAAGCTCATAGTTAGCCGTGGCTGCCACAGTCACTCCTGACTGACTTGTACCGTTCTGGTCTTTGCCCACTCAGTGCAAGTCTTAGCAGTTCTTTAACAGTTGTGGGTCCGCCTGGGGCTGTTCTGGGTCCGCTCCTTACGGCTCTGTGTCTGCTTGGTGTTGATATTTCATGCTGGAGCTGAACCAAGTGGACTGGGAGATGGTCTTTGAGCTGTAGGTGACTACAGTTCTAGCCCGGTTCAAACCTGTAAGGTCTGATGTTCCCATATTCCTCAGCATCATCACACTCTTCTGAACTGCTGAAAATCCCACCACACAAACCAGCTCCAATCCAACTGTTCTGGAGCCATCTTAAATATTTTCCACCGCTTTGACTGTAAATGTAAATCAATAAGCTGATCGTGTTCTGCTTCTACCCGTGACGTTGTGTCAAGGAGAGCCTAACTGCTAGTGAGCTGGGCCTCTTAAACATCTGATATTTACATGAATATAAGTCTGATTGACTTCTAACTGCACAGAACTTTTTTGTTGTTGTTGTTGTATTGCTGTATTGCAAATTCTAAACTTGAAGTTAAGGTCATATCATCAGTACTTTAAATCTCCCCCCCCCCCTCCCCTCCCGGTCCCCCCGCCCCCCCCCCCCCCCCCCCCCCCCTCCCCCCCCTGTTTCGAGGGTTAGCATTGTAAAATAATTTCATTATACAGCTGTAACTTTAATACATTTACAGTAGTTAAATTGGTGACAACAAAGATTGTTTGGGTGCTCCAATTTGCAGCAAATTATGGGAGCTGGCGAAGGAAGCAACGTCCCCAATTTGACTGAATGTGATCGCCTTGACTCTTCCCAGTAGAATTACTTCACGGGGAAGTCATTTATTTGAAAACTTTCCCAGAAAATTGAGCACACTTCTCTGCTATGCAAATACAGGTAACACGAGCAGTTCCATTTTTGGTTTAGTATCATATCTCTTGGCCTGTCTATAAGGCCACACACATCTACAAATTCTGGATTAAGGTATGTTATAACACAGCATTTATAAGTTTATCTTTATTAATTCTGTTTCTACACAATAGAGTTGAGAGTCAGTTTTGGTTTAAGCCAAATAAACTGTGCCAGCTAGAGACAGTGCATCATTTCACTACTGTGCCTGAAATGTGTCAAAATTTTGAGAGACAAAAAAAAAAAAAAAAAAAAAAAAGAGGTGGGATTATAGCACTCCATAAGACCTCTATAACAGTGCCTCGAGCTTTGCAGCATAATTTACAAACACAACTACTGTAGAAGCCTCAAGCAACAGTTGCAGTAAATCAGTTTGTTTTTTCTCTCATTGTAAGTACTTATATCATAATGATTTTTATTTATTTGTTTGTAGAATAGTTCAGTAGTATTTTGCTCCTTTGCTTGTTATTGTTTTATAGAATGTTTGCTATTGATGTACATTGAATTTAAACTAAAATTCACTTTTCTTGAAATGGCAGGTGGCAATGGATGTTGGAAATTTCACTGTTGACTCCACAGAAACCTCTCCTAACCAGAGCAGTTGTGATGTGTTTGTCTACCAAAGAGCTGCAGTGGTCCTCTTCCCCATTTTCTACTCTGTAGTCTTCATCATCAGTGTTTGTGGTAACAGTTTGGTTCTCTATGTCATCTGCCAGAGGAAGCAGAAGTTCAACTCCACTTCCATCTATTTGGTCAACCTTGCACTATCCGATGCCTTGTTTACTCTGGCCCTGCCAGGAAGAATTACCTACTACATCCGTCACTTTGACTGGCCCTTTGGTGACATTCTCTGCAGATTGACCACACTTCTCTTCTTTGCAAATACCTATGCAGGTATTTATAGACACTTTTGTTGGCACTTAACTATTATACTTTAATGCTTTTAATCACGTATTTGCATCAAATTGAGATAGTTTTAACTTTTGTAAACTAATGCATAAGACATTTAACAATGACTTAAAAACTATTAGAAAATAATATTTAATACTACTGAGGCATAAAAATGAGCCTGGCATGGTGAGAGCAGTTCTTAAAAAGTCCAAAAAGTTAGGCTAATTGCTGACATAGTTGAAATTATTCATTTATTGTAACATTCTGCTATCTGTTGACCGCAATTTGTGTTGCACATCTACTATATTTCCAACAGGTATTGGCTTCATGACCTGCATCAGCTTGGACAGATACCTGGCCATGGTGCATCCACACAAGCTGCAGTGCTTGCGCAGTGTAAAAGTGGTTCGCAGGGTCTGCTTCTTGGTCTGGGCTGTAGTATCTGTGGAAGTATCTCCTCTGCTTTTCCGGAGCATGCTGCACATGCGCCTGGAAAAACGAACCTGCATGGAGTACTTCAACTTTGAAGGCTCCCGCTTCACTCCGTACCTCCTAATTCTGGCCTGCGTCATCTCCTTCTGCTGTCCACTTGCCATCATCATGGGCTGCTACGCCAGGATCAACCTGAAACTGCGAACTGCAGCCAAGCAGAACTCCATGACTGGGCGAACGAAGAGAAACCACAGGGCCAATGTAATTATTTTACTCATCCTCCTCACATTTATCATCTGCTTCAGCCCTTACCACATCAACATCATGCAGTTCATGTTCAGGAAAATAAACCACCAGCCAACCTGTGAAGAACTCAGAGCCTTTAAAATGTCATTACAGGTAAGAACTTTAAGAGCTTCAACTGATTTTCAACCATTGTCCATATGTTTACCTTTTTTCTAATCCACTGTCATCCTGCAGATTACAGTATCACTAATGAACTTCAACTGCTGCTTGGATCCAGTCATTTACTTCTTTGCCATAAAAACCTACAAGAAGAGGGTGATGAGTCTGTTCAAGGACTATCTTTATGCTTCTGCTGCCTCCTCCAAAATAACAGCTGAGAATAGCAGCAGCAACACCTGAGGGAAACCACAGCTGAGCGTATATGGGACACACATTTAAACAGAGCATGGCAGAAAGGCCAAGTTTAACTTGTGAAACTTAAAAAGACAGTCTTTTCACTTGTGTTGATAAAGTTAATGAGGATATGATGGCTTTTGCATCAGATGTGTATAAACGTATAATCAGATAATCAGTTCATTTTGAGTCTTGACATGTTATTTAGGAATAGTAAGTTGTATTTATCTCCATCCCTCCCCCCCCCACCACCACCAAAAAAGATAAAAATCTATTTTTTAATCTTCTACTTAGTTGTGATATGAGGTTGCGTCTGCTTGCATTGCATAATTTAATGTCCTTATGCTTTCCTGTCTTTGTAGATTACATTAATTTCCTTATAAAAGATAATGTATATATATATTATGTAGTTGAAGTATCATTTAATATCTTCAAAATCACTTTTTGTGCACCAAAGTAAAACTGACTAGTTATTTCTATGCTTCGACAGAAATGAAACTGCATTAATAATCTAAGTTTGTACAAATTCATTGAACAACGTCTGGGTCATTAACATCTACTTTCACTTCCTTTATGGGGAGAAACACGTGTGCAGTCGTTATTGCAACACAGTATGTGCGAGTCGAACTATGACACAAATTTGTAAAGAGTACTTTCCTACTATTAAAAATATTATTCATTTTATGCCTCCTCTCCCACTTTAAGACATACTGAACGTCTTATAGAATGAAAGAAAAATGAGAACATGGTACATATTTCTATTTCACACCCACATCTGATTTCTGTGTAGGAGTGTAGATGAAAATCACCACTTCCTCACCCACCTTTCCTGCTCCCCTTCAGAGGCCTCAATCCTGCTGGGTTCCACATCTTGTGGTGGAGCTGCGGAGTGTGTGCATCTGAGATATGTAAGCAGGTGCACTCCTGTATTTAAATTTAACCTTTAGCATTTCCTGAGTTTTTATTTTTTATTTTTTGTAAAGCTGCTCAATGATTTTGCATTAAAAAGATTGTGCATATGTTGCATCATGGAAAAATTAAATGAGTTTGAAAGAAAACTGTTGTGTGATCATTGTGCAACATCTTGATTTGTCACTGATGACTGGTCTGCTAAAGTATGTGGGGAGTTAGCAAGCACCAAGTAACAGCCTTCTGAAGGCTAGGATGGTGGTTGTTTACCAGAACTTTGGCTTGTGACAATATCATCACTGTTTTGTACTTTATCTTACAGCATATTTTGGCTTATTGGTATAAAGTCTTTTTCACCTGCATTATATCAACAAAAATATGAACATCCTGTCCAAAAACAGCTCTGAAAAACTGCTTTGTGCAGTTGCCACATCTAGGCTAAACTGTGGGTAGAAACAGCCCTACAAAATATTTCACCTTATCCAAAATGCAGAAACCAGAATACTGACTGGTACCATTAAGAGTGATCACTTTCTTCTTGTTTTGTTGCCTCTACATCTAAAGTAGGACAGTTTTTTTTAAATTTCAGCTTAAAACACATTTATATTCAAAGGCTTTAAACTCAGTGACAGATTGATTTTTGTTTTTTAAATTTTCTCTTTAAAATTCTCTGTATTGGTTGTACAGTTATTACCTTTGTACTTTTATGGGGCTACTACTGATGTACAGAACTATGGCCAGTCGTATCACTATGTTTTTAGATGGATGTCATTCAAGATTTTGATTAGGACAGTTTCAGTGCTGTGGTGCAGCTATGCACTGTGAACTCTCTTAAGCCAGGAAGACTAAGACTCTAATCTTGACTGTCTTGTCTCTCATGCTATTTCTCTCTTTCTTCCTCTCTTTTCCTCAGATGATGTTTTCTTGCGCTTCTCTGTTGAATCAGCCACAGTACATGTTCGAAATGGCTGGTGTGTTTATATCTGGTGGCTAGTGTGTGATGCGATGTGCAAAGCTAAACTCAGCTGCAACGTCATGCGGCATCCCGGATTAAATTTTTGTAGTATGGTTTCTGAATGTGGGGTCACTGCTGGTCAGCAATGGCTCCAGAAATGCACATACAGAAATAGATGTCACTGTGCCATCAAATGAGTCCTGAACATGGAGTTTTAAGTTTGGAAATTATGTAATGCATCTTTAAGTGGCAAGAATTTGTAAAGCTGTTAATAAACAGTGCTTTCCTATCATTCGTCTTAAAAGTGGGAGGTTTAATGTGGGCATGTAGTTGTTTATTGTAGAGGTGTTAAAGCTGTTCTCTCTTAGCAGTTTTTACCTACGTGTATGCCATAAACTAGCATTTTCTCTTGTCCCACCTTCTTGATCACAAATTTGCATGTCAGATATAACCATTAAAATAAGTTCAAAGCTCTTTTTTTGTCACTTATCATTATTAAAACAATTAGTTTAATCATCAAAATATTTTGACAATAGATGGGTTTCCCCATACACAGCGTCACGTCATGTCACGTCATGTCACGTCACCATCATACTGTACAGACAGTGGCAGAAAGTAAATGCTGCTATTGGATTTTCTTTTCCACCATTGACTGCATCAAAATACCCAAGTTCTGTGCTGTGTACAGTTGTTGCTATGTTCAGATCAGCTGGCCAACTCCTTCTGGAGGTACCAAGGTCTCGGCAGAAGCTCAGAGGGGACAGAGCCTTTGCGATCACTGCGCCCAAACTTTGGAATTCCTTGCTGCTTCAGGTTAAATGGTTAGAGAAACCGCATCGTTGTTCATTTTTAAAACCCGTCTGAAGACCCAATTTTATGCCCTGGCCCTTGATCCAGTATGAGGCTCCGGTTTGAATGTTTTATAGTTTTTATTGTTTTCTGTTTTTATTGTTGTATTGATTTTATTGTTCTTATTTTTCAGTTTTTAGGCTGGACCTTCTTTTGATATTTTGCTTATGGCAGAATTTGTAGCACTTACTTAGATTGGAGAAATGCAGTTTGACTTAATATCAATATACACTGCCTACTATTCCTTTTAGGAATTTGGGTTTACAGAAGCAAAATAATAAATTTACAAGATCCAAACACATAAAAAACTCTTGTTTTTAGTATTAGGAATATTATGAGCTACGCTGATTGTTTGAAATAGCAAACTCAATACTTAATCCAGGTGTGTCTGACCAGTTACTGAGGTCAGACACGCCTAGATTAATCAGTTCATCCAGTAATGAAAGACAGGAAACAAAGGAGCTACCTTAAGTTCAGGAAGCAGTGGAGCTGTGCATAGAGCACATAAGACAAATTACAATGCCAATTCCAAGAAAAAGTTGTGACGCTTTAATGTATAAAATGTAAACAAAAATTAAATGAAACAATCATTTCATGGAAAATATAAACTCATTTTGAATTTAAAGGTAGAGTCCGAAGTCCCTCCAGCGTTTCTGTTTGCAAACAGTATTCAAACTTAGCGCTCCTCCCTCTCAGGCTAATGGCCGCCTCGTTCTAGCTAGCCTATAGGGGATTATCACGCTTACCGGAAGTTCACGGATTTTGGACACTTCCTCTTCCGGGCCATGTTAACGACAGCCGTTCCTGCTCTGTTATACTGTTTAAATCAGATAAACTCCAAACATACATTCATTCCAGACTGAAGTGATGCTAAGGAAGAAGTGGATCAAAGCGATTGATTCGCCGCGGTGAAGGGCCGAACTTTATAATAAAACACACGTTTGTTTGTCGCCGGTGGGGCACAACACCGGCACTTCACAGCATGCTAGCATTAGCCAGCTAGCGTTTACTGACGTGCTTAACATTGTGCGTCTTAAAACACACAAACATCTGAAAATCGGGTCTGTACCTCCCCGTTTCCAGTGGAACAACTGGGGACTGCCAAGAAAGGAGACGCTTTCAGATGCTTGTGTGTTTTCAGCCGCACAAAGTTAGGCACGTCATCAAGCTGGCTAATGCTTATAGGCTAACACGACTGTATAGTCTGCCGGCCACAAACAAACGTGTGTCGTTTTATTATAAAGTTCGGTCCTTCACCGCGGCGAATCGGTCGTTTTGATCCACTTCTTCCTCAGCATCACTTCAGTCTGGAATGAAAACTTGGCATTGGCGTTTATCCGATTTACAAAGTTTAACAGAGTAGTAGCTGGCGGACTACTGTTAGCAGGCTAGCATTAGCCAGCTTGATGACGTGCCTAACTTTGTGCGGCTGAAAACACACAAGCATCTGAAAGCGTTTCCTTTCTTGGCAGTCCCCAGTTGTTCCACTGGAAACGGGGGTGGGGGGGGGTAGAGACCCGATTTTCAGATGTATGTGTGTTTTAAGACGCAAAAAGTTAAGCATGTTGGTAAACGCTAGCTGGCTAATGCTAGCATGCCGGTGTTGTGCCCCACCGGCTACAAACAAACATGCTACGTTGTTTTATAATAAAGTGCGGCCCTTCACTCTGGAGAATCGCTTTGATCCACGTCTTCTTCCTTAGTATCACTTCAGTCTGGAATCCGTGAAAATTTCAGTAGGGTTGGCGTTTATTCACGTTATCTACGAAGTAAAGCAGGGACATTGAACTGGACCGGAAGTGGGCTGTCTAACTGTTTAAAACCAGAAGTTCAGAACACGGAAGCGTGATAATCCCCTATTCAACTTCAAGCTTCTCCTTCAGAGCTCAGAAGCAGGTAAAAGCCAAACTATGATTAACCCTGGTTTTCCAAAGTGCATTATCTGAAGCTCTTACCTTTTCTTCGGTGCATATACGGTGTTTCCTTTCTTTCTTTTTCCTTCGAGAGTTTGAGTGACTGGCATCTGCTCCAATCATGAGCTTATTTCCACACAGCGTCATGCTCTTAGCTCTGTCATTGGCTGCCTATATAAACAGAAATCTCCACCCAGAAACGTCCCTAACCAAAACCATGCAAAAGAGCGAATTACAGGCAGGGGGAGAGAGAGTTGCGTTCAAACGCACCACGGCACGGGAGTAGAGTCCCAAAGGCGGAGTTTGAGACGGATTTCACTTGCTCAAGTCTAACGTTTATTTTTTAGGGGGGGAACTCCGGACTATACCTTTAATGACAACAACACAATTGAAAAAATAGTTTTGAACAGGGTGACGAAAGGCTGGAGAAGTAATTTGCACAAATTAAAAAAAAAAAAAAAAAAAACTGAAGGAGCATTTGACTACTCAGAAACTGGCAAGAGGAGTGATAATTTCCCAAACTTGAATCGCAAGCCTGCAGTCTGGGCCAATGAGCGTGTCAAGATACATATCCTCTGAGGGGAAGTGGTACACCCTAAAATAAATTTTGATTTCTATTTACATAACTTGTACAGTTTACATGTGGAAGGACCAAAACAGAGTTAAGTACAACTAAAATTTGCATTAGCTCAGTAAAGTGAGCAGTATGGCAATGATTAGGCCAAATTTCCCATAACAATGTGAGTGATAATAATAAAATAGAGAAAACGATTTTTTCAAGTTGTTGTTAATTAAGCTATGGAATCATTTCAGTGTAAATAAATTTTTGCACACTTTCCCCCACATTTTAGCTCATTTAATATACCATGTATTGTTTGTCTGGGGTTGTATTAACCTTTTCATAAAAACCTCACTTTATGGTCTAGATTATCCTTTATTTTAGATTTTTCATGCCCTCCTGTGTAAAACTTTAGAGCTAATAGAGGGTGTAATTTCTTTTTACTTAACCGTACATAGATATCATCTTAGCATATGATATTTTAAGATAAAAGGTGGTCTTGCTGTGTGACCACCCACACAAAAACTGCTGCAGTTTGTAAATATATTACTGATCTTGACTTTAATGGCTTCCACTGAACACACGCTTCATTTTTCACATTACTGTAAAAGGTTGACTCATACTTGACTCCAGAGTTACAGAAGTTACAATCTGACAAATGAAACTGCGTCATTTCTAAGTGCATCATTGGGGTGTTTAGTGAATTTTACTTCATCAAAAGGGTAACTGTATCAGCATGAAAACCCCCCAAACTCTTACTTTTCTTTTTGGATATACTGTAGTGCAAGACAACACAGGTGTTGAGTGAACTAAGATAAATCCTTTTTATTTTCAAATGAATCCACATAATTGTTAATGTTTCAGTTATACACATAACTGCAGGAGGACAAGAAACTCACAAGAAACATTGTTGTAATTGAGCCAGCATTGTTTCCTGCAGCTTCTTTTAAATTAAACACTTTGGGTAAGGTTCAGTCACATTGTTGATCAATTGTAGAATTGTAGATTAGGTTAATACAGGCAGCCGTAACATCCATATAAATACTGGGTGCTTTTAGGAGTGCTGTATTTCCTCATCCTGAACAGCCATTGTTTTCCATTACCAGCCCTCTTGTCTTACTGAAAATTTGCTCCACGGTTTTCCTTACGTGACCTGACCTTCATTAATTTGTTTCAGTCTTTAGAGCAAGTCCTCACTGCTCCCAATTTAGAGCTTGTAGTTATATCTCACACAGGCTTCGCCCTCTACTGGACTCTATGGGTGCAACTCTCTACCAATCGCATACACGCGATGACCTACTGAAATTTTCATGTACATACCTAGCCAGCCAGTAGGGCGTGTTCACCCCTTTTCCCGCCTTAGCCGGTATAAAAGCAGGTGCGCCACCGGCTGCCCTCATTCCTTTTCTTTCAGCGTTGGCAAGTGCCCACTGACACACCATCTCCTAGGATGGAGTCGCCGCTCCAAGAACAACGAACCTGCCTGGCCTGCCCTTCCGGGATCATCGCCCCGGCAGACCTACATCATCTCTGCTTTGAGTGTTTTGGGAGAGAGCACACCATCGCTGGACTGGTTCAGTGCCCGGCTTGCCCGGCTTGCCCGAGTTGCCGAGACATGCCCAGTATCCGTCACCAGCAGCAAGCAGACTGCTTCACTGGCCGTGAAGCTCTTCTCACCATGTCGCCTGATGATAGCGAGGAGGAAGAGCGGGAATCTGAGGATGATGCCATGAAGGAGGAGGTCACTACACCATACCAGCAGCGGCAGTGCGTTCAGGAGACACCATGCCGGCTCGGACAACAGAGATGCGTTCACGAACGGCCCCTAGAGCTCGGACAACCGGCCAGGTGCGTTTAGGGACGACTCAGCCCTTTCACAGAGGGCCCCCCATCGGCCAAACTTCCGTTTATGACGGGTTTGGTGGCGGAGAGGGCCAAAATTGTGTACCGCGGCTTTCTAAAACCCGCTCCTCAGCTGCCTGCACACCCTCTCACACGTTTTTACGAAGCGTGGCGGAGCAGCTGCGTCCTGAGACTGGTTGAACAGGACCCTCAGACTGGGATATTCTCAGTTTTGCGGGCTCCCCCCAGCGTTCAGTGGCATTCAAGAGATAAATCTATCCTGCTATCAAAAAATGTCCATCGTAATTATTCCTCATCACGACAGGAACAGGGTTTTTAGTCCCCATACTTTTTGGTTCCCAAAAAGACGGGGGGCTACAGACCCATCCTGGACCTCCAAGCCCTGAACATGCGTATCGGTCACAAGATGTTCCGCATGTTTAACTGTAAAGAGACTGCTGGAACTCATCCAACCAAGCGACTGGTTCTCATCCATCGACTTGAAGGATGCTTATTTTCATGTCGAGGTGGCGCCAAAACACAGGAAATTCCTGCGTTTTGCCTACCAAGGAACAGCCTACGAATACAACAGGCTCCCATTCAGCTATTCCTTGGCCCCTTGTACATTTATCAAATGTGTAGACGCAGTGCTACAACCGCTACGCAACCAAGGAATGAGGGTCTTCTTTTATCTGGATGACCTCATTGTGATGGACAGGTCCAGAAAATGGGCCATTTTTCACATAGCTCAGTTGATATTTCACCTAACCAAGTTGAGATTTGCCATCAACTGGGAGAAGAGCACCCCCCAACCAAGCCAGCAGGCCAAATATTTGGGGATTGTGCTCAATTCTGTCAGCCTGAGAGCCACTGCTGTAGGGCTGCCAGACGGACAGCCCTATAGCAGGAGATTCTCAAGTTGCAACAGGGTCCACGTGTCAAAGCTTTGACTGTTATGCAGGCCCTGGGGCACATGGCAGCAGCTCACGCAGTGGTTCCACTAGGACTGCTGCGTCGTCTTCAAAGGTGGTTCAACAGCCTACGCTTAGACCTAAATAGGCAAAAGTTTCGGCTGTTGACGGTTCTATCAGTGCAGGACACTCTGCAGTACTTGGGATCCCCACATTTGTTGACTAGGACACCACTTGGACGGGTGACCTCATACACGTCGGTGTTCACGGATGCCTCCCTGATGGGATGGAGTTGTCTCACGCAACTGTTAAAGGAGTGATGATATAGCAGTAAAAATTAGTTCATGTTGTTGGCATAACTGCATATGTCAAATCTCCAAAAGAAA
This sequence comes from Atherinomorus stipes, assembly GCA_023101725.1. NCBI lineage: Eukaryota > Metazoa > Chordata > Actinopteri > Atheriniformes > Atherinidae > Atherinomorus > Atherinomorus stipes. Next base: position 961,408 of record JALJCO010014178.1, on the reverse strand, counting down.
AAAAACTGCATTTTTTTACAGCGGGATATTGTTTTGAAATGCCAGACCTCCCTTTCTCAGTAAAACAGTTGGGCCCGGTGATGATATGGAGCTTTACCCAGAGACCAAATTGACTTCATTTTGTTGGCTACACCTCATTTAGCTATGACCTTATTTAGAGAAACTAGGTCAAGCTGCCATGGCAGTCAGAGTTTGCTAAAGGCTGTCTGTTAGCAACATGTGCATTTCAGACAGTGAGCTATGTTTATCAGACAAGACAGCATTTAGAAAATAAATAAACTTACAGGTAATGACAAGGCTGTGGTCACCTCCCTCAGTGCTGCTGCAGAAGTTTTCTTTTAAATCCATTTGTTTGAAAACCCAGACCTGACTGCTTAGCAATCACTCTCCACTCGCAGTTGAATCAAACAGGGAGCAAGGGGGGTGGGTGGGGGTGCAAAGCGGAGGGTACATAGAACGTTAGGAGAGAGAAGGGGGTTGGGAGTTGGGGGGTGGAGGGGGGGCTGTTTGCTTGATAGTGTGCTTTGATAGTGTGCTCTAATTGGAGCAATTGAATTGGCTCTATGCACAATTCCACGCTACTTCCTGAACTTAAGGTAGCTCCTTTGTTTCCTGTCTTTCATTACTGGACAGACTGATTAATCCAGGTGTGCCTGACTTCATTTACTGGCCAGACACACCTTAATCAGTTAGTCCAGTAATGAAAGACAGGAACCAAAGGCGCCACAGTAAGTTTAATAGGTAAAGTTTACCTTCAAGTAAACTGTGAGGGTGTGAATTTTTTTTATAACTCATCTGTTTAGGTGTCATTTAATCTTGAAATGGCACATACTTAGGGGGTGTCCTTTTGATTGACAGGTGGGAGACCGGTTGTCGGTACTAGCACTTGTGGCTAGTGGCTAGCTTCTTGCTTGATCCCAGGAAGGCCCCAGCTTGTAGCAGAGTAGCACAACAGTGATTTTCAGCTGACTAACTGTGCTTTAGCTGTAGCCCACTTATCTCCATAAGCTTTTGTTAGTTCTGGGGTAACTCTCAGAGCTCATTGGCTGTCAATCATTCAATTCCATGCTCACAAGCCTTTCCTCTTTGCCCATTCTTGTATTTTCCATGAGTAACGACACACGTGACGTGGCTGTGGCGATAGCGGGAACCAACCTGCGAACTTGACTTCAGCTCTTCAGAAAGGAAGCTTCATCCATCTTAATTAAACTGTCTATGCCTGCCTGCAACACTAAAGAGCATTTGATTTTAAGAGGCAACAGGCTTTTGAAGTTAATCGTAACTATGTATTTACAGACAACTTGACAAGTCTGACATAAGTGAAAATATATCTGCCCATGCTGTATCTTTTACATTAATAGCCTACCAACCCCCCAAAAGAGGGAAGTTCAGAATGGCTGCAGTTCCCTCGTATCAGAAGAGTAGCACTTTCATGTATTAATTGTGTTTAAGTTACACCAGTCACCACCAAATCCAAACCAAGACTTTTTCATAAAATACCTACTTCAGTTCTTTTTGGCAAGGCAGACCATATATTTTAAAGTACAATGCACATCTCCACTACTTCCTGAACTTAAAGGAATAGTTCACCCTCAGAACGATTTAACTTTATTTTCCACTTACCTTCATGGAGAGCAAGACTCTGGAACTTTTTTAATATTTCAAATGCAGCCGGCGTTCAGTAAGGCTTCTCGTTTTCACCCAACTTTCATATAATGGAGTTCGATTGAACCTGAGCCAACAAGGTTCTTAGAAGTCCACAAAAACTTGTTAATATTCCTCCATACTGCTCATCCAATGTAATCCAAGTGTCCTGAGTGGGTAGTGTCCGTAATTTACTCAAAACTACGCCATTTAGTATATTTTTAGAGCCTAAATAGAAGTAGCCTACATCGCATCTCTCGCCCGCAGGTGCGCGCTCCGTGGAGTAATATATTCTTCTTTTAAGGCTCTAAAAATATAGTAAATGACGTCGTTTCAAGAAAATTCTGGACGCTCCTTTGTCTCCTGTCTTTCATTACTGCATAAACTGATTCATCCAGGTGTGTCTGGCCATTGTCCATGTGGTTACTGAGGTAAGGCACACCTGGATTAATCAAACTGTCCAATAATGAAAGACAGGAGACAAAGGAGCTGGCTTAATTTCAGGAAGTAGTGGAGTTGTGCTTAAGCCCATTAAACAACAGGGGGATTTTTCATTTACTAAACAGAACTACAAAACAAAATGAAAAATATTTAAATATATATATATATATATATATATATATATATATATATATGTGGAAAATAAAACAAAATGTAAAGGTACAACAAAATCTACAGATCTGACTGAAATGAAGCAAAAGTTGGAGACATTATCATAAGTGGTTTAAGAAAAAGGTGTGAAAGAGACAATCCCTCCAGTGCTGTAATATGACAGCAAATAGATGACCAATATTGCTTTCTAGATCTCGTTGTACAAATTGACAGAAACTATTGATGCTGAAGAAAAGCGAGATATTTGCTCCAAATTAAACCAGAGCGTTAGCCTGTCTCGTAATGATGTTGGTTCATCCTCTGTTTTTGTGGTTTTAAGCAAAATTCCTTTTATCTGTTTTTATGCAATTACTTTTAAAGTAACCAAAAACATTTTTTAAGCAATAAATAGCACACACTCTGACTGTTGTGTCATTCTTTGATTGTCAGTTTAACAGAAGTAGTTTTGGAATTTTTCAATTTTCAATATTTTGGAATTGTATGTATTTTAAATGATCTCCAATTAATGTTTATTAATAGTGTTAATGAATAGTATTATTTTCAGTTATGCTGCTGATACAGGATATTAACTCTGTGTGCACAGAGCCCCTAACAAAACCTGTGGCTTTTACCTTTCATAAACAAAAACAAATAAAACACTGAATTTGAGATATAACAACAATGGCATTGCTGCCATCCTGTGACTTACTTACAGCACAAGTTTTTGTTTGCTGTAAACTGTCTACTGTGTTACTCACAGACTTATAACCTACCATGTACTGTACTGCACTCCTCTTTTGTCTTGAGTCACGAATGAGCTGAACCCTTAGAGGTGCAGTACCTTTCTTTTGCCAGATGAGAGCACTGTTCATCTGAGAAGATGTTATGGATGATAAGAACATGATAAATGTGTGGTATACATAATAGAAAACAGGATATTTTGTGATAAGTGCAAGAACACAATCATTACAACATGTCCTGTTCTGCAACTGAAATCACTTCCCACTGATCCACAGAGGCAATGACTGCTGTTATACACACCCTAACAGCTGCCGTGCTGCAAAGTTAAATGACATCAATATATAGGACAGTAATAAAGTTGTTGTTGTTTTGGGTCTTTGATCCACCGAGTTAAATTGCTTTAGTTAGGGGTTAATGTAAAACTGTTTAGCGAGGTTAACTTCAGTTTTACAACAGAGTGAGCAAACTCTTTAGTCGAACTTGGGGAAATAATGAAAGGAAACAGATTCTGTAAAGTTGAATACGTTTTCCTTAAAAAGAAAATTGCTTAAACATTTGGATAACACATGCACAGAAAAGCTATTTCACCTCAGATTAAAAAAAAAAAAAACCCCAAACCCCCCAAAAACATATGAAGCACACCACTAACTTATTTGTTAACTGTGTAATTAACATTAATTTAAATTCTCATGAAACTGAAGCACTGAAATGTCATCAGTCATCCTGATGTATTTTGTTATCTTTCTTCCTTTCTTTCTTTCTTTCTTTTTTTTTTTTGTTTTTGGCTTTGACTCATAAGTTCCTGTTCTATTGCAACCTTATCTCACACCACATGCAGAAAAACAGCTTTGAAATCTGCTGTCAGACTATTGATATACTGTATTCATCGGGATGTTGTCACAAAGTTGTTTCAGATGAAGTGCCACCACAGCACACTTTTATCAATGTGAGAGAGTTCATGGCATTTATGTAACAGGACAGGAATTTTAGCACAGAGGACTATCTTTAAATGGTTGCTTTAAGTAATCCTGTTGTTCAGTAATCACACTTTGTTCTTTATTTGTAAAGAAGAATTTGCCAAAATGCCAAGTTAATGAAGTTGATAACAGCCATGAATCATAGTTTTATTCGATGATGCAAAATAGGAATGCATTTTTAAGATGTATTGACTGCAGCCTGGAGAGTTTGACATCCTGGTGGCTTTGGCCGTGTCCTGTACCTCTACATTACAACACCTCTGAACTGATGATAAGTTGTTTGTCTTACTCCCTATATGAATTTCAAATAAGCAATATATTATTTCATCAACCAGAGGCATCTATAGACATGCAATGCTCAACCCTCATACAAAAAATATGTGATACATACTGCTAAAGAGGATATCCTTTTTGCAGGTTTTTTTTCTTTAAACATCCTTTTTCATGAACAGGATGCACAGAATACTAATCACCATGAAATGGCTTGAGAGAACAGCAATGTGCCATTATCCAACCACAAATCTTTAGTTTATTACTTTCTTTTCATTTTTATAATCATATTACAAAAGAAAAAATGCAACATAAGAAGGGTGTGCAAAAGCATTATACTGTATGTGACTTTTCCTTGGTTTTAGTTCCATTGTCTTCTAAGAATAGCAATGGCAAAACACCACACCGGTTGTCTGTCAGCAATGGGTGTGATCGGACCATCTGAGGCCCAGTGAGTCAGGCCCACATGGCAGGCTATGAGGAAGTTAAACAGCTTCCTTTGCCTCACAGCCAGACTTGTTTTTGAACAAATGAAGGCTGTGGTCAATAAAAGGAACTGAATAACGTTAGGAGGAATATTGTCTCCTTTTCTCTTCATCATCTAACGTTTGAAGATGGCTTAACATTCCCCATGTACAGTACATTTTTATGGTGTGCTAATTTATCACCTTTGGTAAGAAAAAGAAGTCAGTGAAACCAGTGGAATTAGCTGATGTACAAGAAGAGTTTGCTGATAACTGGTTGTACACCGTGAGCATGTGCCACCTCACTGCACATCCTGCAAATGTATTTATTTCCTTTTTTTTAATAGCAAGCAGCAGCAATGAAAAGGGTGGAGTGATTTGAAGGTGTTAAAACCACATTACTGGCGGTCAAATGTGCACATGGTATTTTGAATAAAGTAAGCAGTGCTTTGGGCCACATGATACTATCTATGTTATCCTTTTATAACTCAACAATATGACACATTTCTAAAAGATCTGCAGTGTGGTGTGACAAGGAACTATTTGTTGCACCTTTTTTGAATCAAAGTATAAACAAAACCTCATCTCTCATTGCAAAACAGAGGGATTCTGTTTGAATGTTGACACCATTTTGTTGCAGTGATGTAGGTAATAACCATGAGCTTAGCATGCAGGACATCATGTGAAATTCTCTTTTCAGTGGCCCCAATGTAATTGGATAAAGTAACACAACACCATTTGTGTTTTTTTTCAATTGCTTAAACACATTGCACAAAACTTTTCTCTATTTTCCAAAAACTCTAAACACAACCGAAGCAAGATAACCACATCTTCCCTTTTCACATCTTAAATTTTCACACCAACACATCATTACACACTTCAGCAAAACAACTGAGGACACATTGTTCTGTGTGTGAGAATGTTCATTTTATGCTTTTTTTATTTTTATTTTTTACAACTGCCAAAGCACTTAAAAAATTCTACAGTTCTGTTCTAAAAATATATTGTCAAGTATTGGGCATTCATAATTTGTGTGTTTCAAATGAACAGTATGTAAATCTACAGAAAATACAGTAGGTACACTACTGTATCCCAACTCAGTACAAACACTACAGAGCGTCCATTACACACAAGAATACTTTATGTTACTATACCACACACACCAGAATTATTGTTTGGCATCACGTTGTTGAGCTGGGTCGGGTCATAGGACCTCATGTATCATGCAGGTAATATTGTCCCTCACCGGGCAACGTGGAAAGAACTCCCTGCCATGGTAGATCTAGCTTTGGAAAGCCTCTATGGGCACATGGTCACAGGCCAGGTCAACAACCCAGCGAAAGTTCTCTCCTCTAATATGTAAGGGCGGTTATACCTTTCACCTACATGTGGCAATTCGAGAGAAACAAACATGCACTACAGTACCGACTTGCATAGAGCTGCAGGGTGGTGTGGTGGGTGGTATGGTGGTTAGCACTGCAGCCTCATAGTAAGAAGGTTACTAGTTCAAGTCTAGGCTGGGGAGGGGTTTGCATGTTCTCCCCATTGGTGCTCTCCAGGTACTCTGGCTTCCTCCCATTCCAAAATGGCCTAGTCCAGTCTTTGTGAGCCACAACCCTGCAACTTTTAGGTGCATTCCTTCTCCAACATACTTGAATTACCTCATACACGTCATTCAGCTCTGCAGACATCAGGTAACAAGCTACTCCTTTGATTCAGGTCTGTTGGAGAAGGGATGGTTCTGTAACCTGCAGGATTGTGGCTGATGAGACATGGACTTGGCCACATGGATTTTGGTTATTAGCCCCTGCCTGGCTGGGTCAGGCCACAGAGCCTCATACATGTCACAGGCCACATTCTCCCTGGCCAACAACGAGGGAAAAAGCCCCTACCATGCCGGATCCAGGCTTAGCATGCCTCTGCACCAAGCGGCAACCTCCGGTGGCCAGCAGTGATGCAACCCGGAAATTGACATTTTCTGTAATATTCCCTTCATCCGCTAGGGGCTGGCTCCAAGAGCGAGCAAATCCCCATAGACTCCCATGTTAAAAACGCCAACTTCACAGCAGAAATAAACAGGTTTACAGCCTGGTTCAAAAAATCATTTTAGGTTTATTAGGTCAAGTTTACCTTCATGTCAACTGTGAGGGGGGTGAATTTTTTTTATAACTCATTCGTTTAGATGTTATTTATTCTTCAAATTACACATAATTAAGGGCGTGTCCTTATGATTGACATGCGGCAGACCGGAAGCTCCGCCTGCCGACCGGAGGCTCCTAGTTAGCTCCTTCTTTGCTCTTAATAAGGTCTCAGTTTGTTACAGAGTCGCACAACGGCGGTGTTTATTCAGCGAATTGCAAGTCTAAGCATGTCTTACCTTAACCATGCCGCTTATGGGGCTTATCTTTGTTAGCTCCTCTTAGTTTCGTGTTAGCTCAGTTAGCGTTTAGCCCACAGTATGTCAGCTGTCAATCATTTGCCCCGCGGCCGCGCTGTGCCCATTTTAGTATTTTCCTGGAGTGACGACGTACGTGACACGGCAAGATGGCAACGGTAAGACACGCCCAACTGGCTTCACATTTCTCTATTCAGAAGAGACCGGAAGCTACGTCCAGTAATTATATACAGTCTATGCTCTGCACCTATCTAATCAAAAGGTAATTCCATCACTTCCAGGAAGTTTTCATTGGCTTACAGCAATACTTTACAGCAGTCTTCTTTACAATCCAAACATTTTTATAGTATAGTCATGTAATGGGGGGATAACAATTACCTGTTCTCTTCTCTGAATGCCCGTATAATCATTGAAACAGAGAACCTACTGATGTTGGGTTGCACCCTTAGTCCTGCTTCTCTCATAGTCAACCCATGGACAATGACATGGTTGATCATAGTTTCATCCGGATGTACGGATTTGATCTGAAATGAAGGCTCTGCGTTCAACCTGATTTTGCCCACTTCCACTTCCCCATCCTTGACCACCTGTGACCATCTCTTATGCGTACTCTGCCTCTTTGATTTTCTCATTGCAAAATCTTGACCTTCCACAGCTTCCTCAACCAGTGGCGGAGCCAGAAATTTTTCACTGGGGTGGCCAGGGAGAGACCATTACTCACAGGGGTGGCCATAAGTAGATACCTCAGAGCGCATGTATATATATATAATGATATATACATATACATCGAAATGTATGGGGTAAGCTAGTGTGTAAAATAAGAAGGAAAAGTGGTTTGGAGGCAGTTTTGGGTCTCCCTGTGAAGAAGAAGCTTTCTTTCCCCAATTGTAATATCTCCGTGAGAAAAGCTTAAAAGTGGGATTTTCAACTTCTGCATGTCCAATCTTAAAAATCCCAACTGTATGGGGTCGTTTGTGTCTATAATAAGAAGGGAAAGTGGTTTTGAAGCAGTTTTGAACCTCTCCTGTAAAGAAGAAGCTTTCTTTCCCCAATCGCAATATCTCCGCAAGAAAAGCTAAAAAGTGGGATTTTCAACTTCTGCATGTCCTATCTTAAAAATTGCTACTGTATGGGGTAGTTTGTGTCTAGAATAAGAAGAAATATGGTTTGGGAGCAGCTTTGAGGGTATAATAAGATCTGTTGTGCACAGATGAGGCAATGTGAATGTCCAGAGTGGGTATCAAAGTTTCTGATCATAGTCTGTCAGCTTTGTCTCTCTGTTCAGAAACGGTTGAATCAGACAGCAGCTTATCATTCTACATAGTTCTATCATTCTACATAATTCATTTGCTCCAATTAGAGCCCACTATCAAGCCCGACCCCCCCCCCCCCCCCCCCACCCCCTCCCCCCCCACCCCCGTCCCCCCCCCCCCCCCCCAGCCCACATCAAGCAAGCAGCCCCCCCCCCTCTAACAGTCTATGCACCCTTCGCTTTGCTTCCCCCTCCCCCTCCCTGTCTGATTCAACTATGAGTGGAGGAGTGACTGCTAAGCAGTCAGGTCTGGGTTTTTAAACAAATGGATTTAAAAGAAAACTTCTCCAGTGACACTGAGGGAGGCGACCACAACCATGTTATTACCTGCAAGTTTATTTATTTTCTAAATGCTGTCTTCTCTGACAAAAATAGCTCACTGTCTGAAATGCCCATGCTAACAGATTAGCCTTTAGCAAACTCTTACCGCTAGGGCAGCTTGACCTAGTTTCTCTAAATAAGGTTATAGTCAAATAAGGTGTAGCCAATGAAAATGAAGTCAACTTGGTCTCCAGGTAAAGCTGCATATGACTAGCACGCCTAACTGTATTACTGAGGTAAGGAGGTCTGGTGTTTCAAAACAATACCCCACTGTAAAAAAATGCTGTTTTTGTCTTTGGAGATCTGACATATGCAGCAATGCCAACAACATGAACTAGTTTTTACTGTGTCATCACTCCTTTAAAGGTGAGATTTTTAACTAATGCATGCTCGATCTTAAAGGGGGAGTTCAGGATTTTTGACATAGGGCCTCATTTTCGATTGAGCCAGGATACTACTTATTACTGAAGACAGTTTCATCATATTTCATTCCGTTATTCTAGCTCCAGGAGGTCGCTGATGCTAATGCTAGTGTAAGTCAATAGGAATCTGCTAGCCTGTCATTAAAAACAATCTATAATACTCCACAGAACATCCAAGGTAAATCATCTATAACTTCCGACCGTCTGTGTAAATGCTGTGTTGACAGATTAATGTTACAAATAAAACTAACCTGCATTTCGTTGCATTTTGATTGTTGCTGCTGAGACACTTAACAAAGTCTTACTTCCTGTACTTGACAGCGGAGTGATGTCATCTGCTGCTATGTGCATGGAGGAATTTGATTACACAAATATGCAGTCAAAATTATGGCCACGTCTGAAAGGCATGAGGATATGTCAGATTTTGAAGACGATTTCAAACTTTTTTCATCAAACCAACTGTCACCATGTCTCTATGAACTGGAATACACTGATGAAGATAGTAACCATACTACCTGGAAGCAAAGTATATCATTCCGCAGCTTGTAAGAAACTAGTTCCTCAATATGTAATTCAAAATTTGTCATACTAGGCTAGTTTTACTTGTTTAACACACAAGTTTACTAGTTTAACACAGCATTTACACAGATAGGCTTTGCTGATTTGCCTGAGATGTTCTGTGGAGTGGATAAGATTGGTTTTAATGACAGGCTAGCAGATTCCTATTGACTCACACTAGCATTAGCATCAGTGACCTCCTGGAACTAGATAATGGGATGAAATGTTGGAACTGTCTTCAGTGATAAGTAGTATCCTGGCTCACATGTAAATGAGGCCCTATGTCAAAAATCCTGAACTTCCCCTTTAAAATTCCAACTGTATGGGGTAGGTAGTGTCTAAAATAAGAAGGAAAAGTGGTTTGGAAGCAGCTTGGGGTCTCTGTTACTCTTTAAGTGTTATCGGGTTAAAGCGTGGGGGTGGCTATGGCCACCCCTGGCCACCCCGTAGCTCCGCCCCTGTATGGTTTATATTGGTTCCCTCATCAGTCAAAGGTGAAAATAATTTTCAGTCACCTGTTTACCTGCTTACGCCTGTGTCTTAGTTGTGATCAAAGTGTGCAGCATGTGTTTACTATTTTGCACAGCAAGTGCATCACAATGCAAAAGTGTTTGCAAGCAGTGTCTAGTGATGTGAAACAGGCTTTAGGTTTTAATCACAAGGGGACTGATTTAATACCTTGGTTTAGGCTTCTGAAAAATTTACTTTGGGAATGGGATATAGTGTTTTAGCAATTGAGAAAAACTAAGTTCTTACATCAATAGATATGGCATTGTACTGCCAAAACAGTGCTTTTACTGAAGGCATTCTATAATTTCTTTTCTGTCTCTTTAAGTCACGTGATTCACACGTGGTACTCGATTGCATAACCATCATTTTTGATGACAAAGTTGGTCTCAAGTTTTTTCACAGCTGTAGATGTTAATGTCAGAAACTTTTCTTTGAGAAACAAAATGGCAAAGGTAGAGCATTTGTGAGTTTAAGTAACTACAGTAGCCTACCTGCAAACCCAGATCTCAAATTTTGAATAAATATTAGTTGAATGATTATAGTGAATTTGATTCAGCAGCCATGGCTAAGAGGAGGAAGTGAGAGTAGAGCAGGGCTATTCAGTGCGATCCCACAAGTGCCTTAGTTCTGCAGGTTCTCAATATTTCCCTGCTCCAACACACCTCATTCAAGTTAATTGGATCCAACAGCTTATGAAATCCTGCACAATGACTGGTTAATTACAGGTTTTACAAATGTGGTTCACATGTGGAACACAGGTAAATTACATTTTTTCATGGTCTTTATGTTTCACATGTGAATCACATGTGAACAACATGTTTTACAAATGTCCTTTACATGTAAATCATATGGGGTTTATATTATATGTTATTTACATCTGGTTCACATGTAGCTCCTACTCTATGTCTTCACGTTTTACAAATGTGGTATACATGTGAATCACTTGAGGTCTATATGTTATTTTGTGAGTCATATGTGGAATGTGTGGTTCATATGTGTTCACATGGTTTTTCTGTAAGGAATGTCCAACCAGCTTCGTTCCATTTGGCTCAGTCTGAGTAGAAAATATGTGTTATACACTTCAAAATTTATACAGCTGATTGTGTTTCCATCAGCAACACTTAATCATTGAGCTAAGATTGTTTATCTGACCAAATAATCCTACTCTCACTTGAATAATGATATGGTCTTCTTCAGCTAGATGTGAAAGAAAACTCCACGTCTCATCTTCCATATATGCCATACATTGAGACTTTTTACCTCTTAAAAAACCCCTCTGATATATAAAAGAAGCTTTCCATTTCCATTAGTCTGCACATTTTTTTTATTTCTTCTAACATAGTCAGTTAGAAAGACTATGTTGTTTCACTTCAGCTCAGCACGCTGTCTTCAGCTGTTCTCTTTCTTTCTGTCTTTTTGCTCTTTTCTAAGCATTTGTGTTTTTACAAGAACATAAACTGTAACACCGTCTGTCACTATATCTCAAAAAAAGAAAGGTGAGCATTAGCATTAATCTTTATATGCAATTGAAGATGAGTACACCAAAACATATTGAAATCTGCTGACCTTTTGCATGCATTTGAACAGTTCAGTCTATTAGATTAGTGTTTCTTATCATGTTAATCACATATTATCAATACACAGAATCTGATGCAAAGCAAATGACTTTACAGACATCAAAGAAAAAGTCTGAGATAAATTGTCCCCTAAATGTCATTTTGAGCATAAAACACCACAAATGCCTCCTGGGGCAACTGGGAATTTCCCTGTTTCACTTGTAGGCTGCTAAGTTAACTCTTTTCTTTACTCTTAAAGAAAAGAAAAGAGTTAATTTAATTAAGGAATGCCAAAGGTGTGGTGTAACTGGGGAGCGTAAAAATGTTAATATTTATAAGACATATCTTAGAGCAAAGCAGGTGCATTAATAAACAACAACAAAAACAACTTTTGGGTAGTCTGATTTTTTTTTTAGCCACATCCTCCCATCAGGGCACCCACAACACTCCATGATATATGAAACCTAGATTTAATTTCCCCAGATCTAATCGACACCCCGACTTTGTTAATCACAGAAAGGATAACATTTGCAACAGTTAAGCGTCACACAACATTTGTCTCTCATTTTCATAAGTAGAAGGTTTTGTAAGGGTGTTGGAAGAGAGGTGGCGCATGTGAAAAGGGTTTAGTAACAGTGAGAGAGGTACACACGCACACAGACAAATGTGTGAGAGACAGAGAGCTACAACAGGATATTTTGTCACTATGGTTACTGGCAGCAGATACTGATCTTGATTTTTGAATGTCATGCTGTTTTCACACTGGGCAACGTGAGCGGTGTGTTGTTGGGCAACTCTTGTAAAAGCGATAAAGTTTGGACAAAAAGTTCAAATCATCAGGATCCATGGAGATTTGGGTAAAACTGTAAGTCAGCCTTTTAGTCAGTGAGGTAAGTGTTCCTTCTAAACTGATTTTTTTCTCTTTTTTTAAGATAAATGAAATTGGTTTTATATTTGTCCTGTGACTGTGAACACAATGATTACTTCAGTTAACAGTTTGTCTCTCAATAGATTAGTAAAATGTGTTTCTAAGTCTGGCAAGTAGTAATGAGATTTTGTCGTACTACCACGATACATATTTGTAAAACATCTGTTATTGCAAAACAATGATGAAACAGCAGAAAACAACATTTTCCGAAATCTTTAAGTTAGGTTTCTCTCTTTCCTACATTGGATTTAGACATAAATCGTCTTTTTCCTGTTGTCAAAGTTCACATACACACCCACTTGAAACTAACTACCTGAAAACTGGTGGTCTGAAATGAACCGCTTTTGTGGTTTTCTAACAAACAAAGTATGCATAGATATTTCAAGGAACAGTAAATTAAAACATGCACTGATAGTAAATACAAATGCATAATCAAATACATTACATCATGTTCATTGAAAAATTTCAAGTGAAAACTGAAACTTTTTTTGCATGCTTTTGCCACACCTGCAAGTGTCACTTCTGTTAATAAGCCAGGAAATGTGTTTTTCTCCTGCAAGCTGCATAAGGACATAACTAGAGCAGATTATAATTTAAATTCAAACAATGCAACTTTCCATTGCCTCGTTCTAAGCCAGAATGCCCCAGGGAAGTAGACTTCCTCAAACACAAGGCCATCTTTTAGCACCAATGTTGTTGGTTTTTTTTTTTTTTTTTTTTTTGCTTTTTTTCATTTTTCATTTTCCTTTTTGTTTAATGTTAATGTAAAAGTGTAACAGCTGGATTTAGAATTCCTGTTTAACTTATTGGTCCGTTTCCACCTTTGTGTTGATTTCAGTTACAAATGTGATAAGAAGAAAAGCAAAATGAATAAAAGTATGTACTTTTAAGGAAAAAAACTGAATCAGTGAGTGCTTATTGGGCAGTGTGCTCATAAAGATCTTCTCTTATTACTACTTTTATCATTCTTTTAAAGGTTAATGACCTTTAATTAAAATTTTCAAAATTATACCTATAAAATTGATTTGTGAGACTTTTCATCCATCAAAGGGAGCTAAATAACTCAATGAGAGACTAAAGGAGATGTATTTTCTAGCATCAGATAAATGTTAGATAAGTTGAAAATCCTGAACTTTTCCTTTTATGCTTTTTTTTTTTTTTTTTACTAATATTTTCATTTGGTTGAAATCAGTCTAGTAAAAATGAAGTCAAAATTCATTCAGAATTTGTGTGAAGTTTTGCTCAAGAAAAGCCACAAGATGGCACTGCACACCACAAAAACAACTGGACAGCATGTTTTTCACCAGTTCATGTAACTGTTAGTCATAACCAGCTGAGATTTTATTTGCTTGAAACACAGATTTGTTTTGGCAAATGATGGTCAAACAAATAACATAATGTATTTGTTAACAGCTTGAAAATAATCAAAACATTTCCTACTTTGTTTTATTAGTCTTTACATTGAAAGAAAAATAAAGCCATCCATATGTAATAATATATCGTGTCAACATTCTCACTGCATTCTTCTTATTTATTTATTTATTTATTTATTTATCTATTTTTCAACCAAATCCAAAAAACGAAAAGAGTAAATATTTTGAAATAACAAATGTACTTTTAACATCAGTTGTTTTTGAAATGGGGTAATGAGAAATACTACAGCTCCCTTTACTTCCTTTATGAAAGCAATGTGTTAAATTTGTAAGCTTGCATGTGTTCATTAGCCAAAGAAGAGTTTCATTTCGACATAATGTTCCAGTGTCACACTCACATTTTGATTTCCTGTAACATGCAGAAACAGAGAAAAAAAAAGTATAATGACATATTAAAGTGAGTTTAACCAAGATAACAATTTTATTTCCTCTTTACAGTTATTGGTCCCTTAAATATCAAGATGGGTCTTTCAACTGTGCCTGTGACACTCACCACCTCACCTCTCAATGAGTCTAACGATACCTGTGGTACCCTGTACGCCCATCGGAATTACGCCCACATCCTCATGCCTCTTTTCTACTGCATTGTGTTTTTCGTGGGGTTGTTTGGTAACTGCCTTGCCCTCCATGTCATCCGTTCCAATATGAAGAAGATCAACTCCACCACCTTGTACTCTCTCAACCTGGTGGTCTCTGATATCCTCTTCACCCTCTCTCTACCTGTGAGGATAATCTACTATGCTCAGGGCTTCCACTGGCCTTTCGGTGAAGTGATGTGTAAGATCTCTGGCTTCATCTTCTACATCAACACCTATGCAGGAGTCAATTTCATGACCTGCCTCAGCGTGGACCGTTTTATCGCTGTGGTTTTGCCTTTGCGTTTTGCCCGACTCAGGAAAGTCAGCAATGTGCGCTACTTTTGTTGCGGTGTCTGGCTGCTTGTCCTAGCACAGACTCTGCCTCTCCTCGGAATGCAGATGACCAATAAGGAATCTGATGACTATATCACTTGTATGGAATACCCCAACTTTGAAAAGGTGGATCATATTGCAACTATTCTGATTGGTGCAGTCGTGTTGGGTTATGTTATCCCTGTGATCACCATCACAGTGTGTTATACTGTCTTATGCTCCAAACTCCACCTGACAGCCAAGACCAACCATTTGACAGAAAAGTCTGGTCGAAGTCGCAAGGCCATTGGTGTGATCTGCTGCGTGTCTCTGGTGTTTTTTATCTGTTTCACCCCCTATCACATTGACCTTCTGCAGTACATGATCCGTAAGTTGGTATCGAACCCAGAATGCAGTGACCTCACAGCCTTTCAAGTGTCGTTGCACATTACAGTGTGTCTGATGAACCTGAACTCCTGCTTGGACCCATTCGTCTACTTCTTTGCCTGTAAGGGCTACAAGAGGAAACTCTTGAAGCTGCTGAAGATGCAGGTCAGCATGTCCTTCTCCAGCGTGGTTAGGACGTCACCTGAAGGGTCCTCCAAGGACTTCATTGATGGCAACAAGATCCAACTCAACAGTTCTGTTGTGGGTACAGCCAATGAAAGGCTCTCAGAAAGGAGGTCACACCGATAAGAATAAACACAAGACAATATTAAAAGCAAAAGAAGATCACATGGACAATATAGCTGTAGTATTTTTTCACTGGGAGAGTGAGTCAAATAAACTTGTTATGAACCAAGTTGTTAGCAGCTACTTATCTTGATCCACTGGAATTTCACAGATAATTTTCCATAATGAAGGATTTTCAAGAACATTGACAAAATGCCTGTATTTTTTATGTTTTGTTTTGTTTTTAAACGAAAAAGCAGCATGTCTTATGTTTACATATTTGATACATGTATCTATGGAAGAAAAAAAAGTCTGCCTTCAGCAGAATATGAACTTAAATGTCAGAGAAGAAGTAGCTCTGATAGTTGTTTCAATTTAGCATGAGATTAAACTGGAGCTCCAGTTTTTGTTTCAAGTTTCAGTTCTACCAGCTATATTTCTTAAGAAACGTATTCCGGAACCGTTCCTCTAACGTCCTGTGAAATTAAAGCCCCCTAACTGGTTGGAAAGTTGTACATATCATTTTTTGGATCTAGTATTTATCTAATTTGTTTGGAAAATTATTCAATTTTATTTAATAACTTGCATATGGAGCGTTTTGGGAAAATTGGACGTCAATTAAGTCAACTGCTATGACGTCATTGTTTTTGAAAATCACCATGACTCTAATTGTTCCCAAGTAAGGACATTAGTAATTATTTCTGGCTTTGGAACAATTATAAATAAACCAGTGATGGAGCTCTACCAAATGTTGTATACATTATAGGAATAAATGTGTTTGGAATCCTTTGCAACTGATAAGTCTGCAAAGATAGATGACCACACATCCAAACAGTCAAATAGACTTTATCCTGGCAGAAAGCAGTGTGATATGGCAGCACAACACATTTACATCAAGTAGAATGAGACTATGCTGCGAACAACTTTTTGTGTTATATGTAAACGGTTTTTGTCATCACTTGGTTGGATTTGGGACAGTGAAGCCATTCAGTCATTGAACTGTTGACCAATTTTTTTGTAAATGTTTCATAGTTTCTCGTATTGTTTCACAATGAATGTAAAGTGCTACTTAAACTCTTTATTTTCCCTCTATTTGTATAGTAAAAATCTTAAAACCAATTATTTTTCTGCAACCATAATAATGTGTAAAAAAAAATATATATATAAATTTTGAGACCTTCATACATTCTGTTAAAATGCCTGCTCTATAGTGAGGACTATGTTCTGGACCATTTATCTTGGAAATGAGTAACAATATGCAGCTAAAAAACAATGAAGAACATACATTCCTACAGCTGCTACCCTGTCCTCCGGAAATCACATACCTCAGATGTTCTGGACCTCACAGAGCCCTGAATGCAACATCCTGGTTGGACTACCTGAGGAGAAACCTCCAAGACAGAACAAATTCACACAGGAAATGTCGCAAGTTCTTCAAAAGGCTTAGAAAACTTGAAAGTATCCAAATTTAACTGTTAAAAAAAAAGACTGTTTTGTTGTATTTTTTATGTTATGTTTTTAATTTTCACTTGACTGATGACAAGGTTAGCTCATACTGTACATACAGTAAAAGCTATTCAAGGACTGTTTAAGAAGCGTTCTCTTTTTTCTGGTAAACGTTTGTGTGACTATTGGAATTTGTAGTAATAATTGATGATGTTTGTAATGTTTCATCTACTGACTGAAACTATGTGAAATAGGCACAAGTCCAACTGCATTCTCTTTAAGCACGACTTAAACACAGCCTTAATGGCCAAGAATACAGTATGTGCAACATATGCAAAATAAAACAAAAATAATATTAGCAATGCAAGAGTCTGTCTTTTTATGTTTTCTACCTCTTACAGATTATAGTGAATACATTTTATTTGCAGTCTAACTGTATAACTCAGTTCTACAATCATTTTCACTTTTCTTCAACACATCATTGGCTGAAGGCTTTTCTCTGTTCACCAAACTAAAAGGGAACTACAGTACATGTTCATTCATTGTTGCAAGATTGTCTGTATGTTGCAAAATGTTAAGATTATATTGAGCCTGATCAGTGTTCAAGAAAGCAAAATATGTCTGCTGTCAGTGAAGAGCCAGATGAACTCTATGAGATGAACCCTTGAGATCAGACCAGGGGCTTCTGTTACTCACCCTTTCAAGTTGAGTCATATAGTACTGTGATCAGTGTAAGACATGACAAAGATTTTAGTCCAAATACATTTTGGACCTATTGGAAAAATTAGATGCTGTAAGAACACATCTAGTGCAAATTGTGTGATTTAAGTAATTGTTTAAATTAGGGCTGTCAAATTAATCCTAAATTAATCCTATTGTCAAACAAGAGATGTCCTTTTTAATTACTACTGCTACATGCAGAAAATACATTAAATTTTGTTTTACAACTTAAAGGCTAAAACCAAGCTACACATCCGGGAGTAGTCCAGGACTCAGACCTGAATTTCAGCTTCACATTAGGACAGTTGTGAAGTCAGCCTGTGTGGACCGTATCAGCAGTGTAATAAATGTAATGTAATTAATCAGGATTAATTTTTTGACAGCCCTAGTTTAAATATTATTCAAGTTAATTCTTCTGCAATTCAGAACATGTAGTTGATATGCATAGATATGGATAGAGCAAACAAGCTATCATTTAGAAGTGCTGAGGTTGAGGCTGTAAAAAATATGTTTGTGGTTTTTAAATGGCCACAAACATGTGACTAGATGAAAACTGATTTGACACAACAGGAGGATGCTCTCCACACAACCATTACACTCTCTCACCTTAATACCAACACTTTGCAAAGCTCCAAAAGGTGCCACCTTTGAGTGCGTTGGTGTTAACTGAGCTGATGAATCTGATAACTATTACTGAATTCTTTTGTATGTCTTTGCATTTTGATGCTTTGACATTAAAATGATGATTCTTAGATTTTTCCTGACCAAAGTTTACAGATTTTCCTCACCCCTCTCTTTACATGGATACTAAAATCTGCAATGATGCTTTGAAATTTGAACAAAATTTTCCTGGTTTGGATCTCAGCTGGGTTGTGTTTTTACTGTGCATGCATGACTTTGCTCCACATGCTTCTTTTTCCTTTCACAGCTAAACACAGAGTGTGCATGACTGTTAGTCTTTTGTTTGGCGTTGGCCCTGTGATGGAATGCTGACCAATCTGGGGTGTAGCCTACTTTGCCTCACACCTCACAGAAACAACGATTGGCTCCACACCTCCATGACAAGGATGAAATGGATATGGAAAGTGGGTGGATGGAGGCCAGTTATACCATCATAGTCTGTATTGTTATATGCTGTTTCTGGTTACTTTAAAGTGCATGAAATCAATATAAGACAAGAACCACATGTAATCTCTGACTTCTCGTGAAACAATAACTGAATATGTTTGACTCACGTTTAAAAAGGGAAGTGAGATCTAACTATTGTATCAAAGTAGAAAAGTAAATCAAATACTTAACTTTTATAAGAAAAAGGAACAGTATTAGAAATGTTATGTTAGTTCTGTATTTTGACCTTTGTATATAGTATTTCCCTCCACAATCAGAAAGGGTGGCTATATTTACTGATATTCCTTATTTGGATAACAAATCTTATGTCTTTGCTATAAAGTTCAGGCCAGACAAATAGAAAAAAGAAGAAGCAATAGTATCTCAACTGTTCCACATACAACATCACATTTATACAATAACTGTACATTTACTTATATCTCTGCTGAGCTTTTCGCGACAGATGGCAGAGAGACAAGAAGACACAACTAAAAGTGCAAAAAAGCAACAAAGTCTCAACATCAGCACACCGTAACCACTGCCAAGACTTCAGCAAAACCACAAAAGAAAAATTTGCAAACAGTAAACAAACATAGTTGTAAGAGCTTTATAATAAATACAATATTTTCCACAGTGTTTCTCTTCAATGGAAAAATCTACAAAAAGAAGATTAATAATACTGCTATACTTAAAATGTTAAAATTAAAAATACCATTACAGAGCTCACAATCCACTAATGCAGGCTCTGAAATATTTCCCTAAACATTCACTCTAAATGTAGCACTGGAATGAATACTGACATTTTGCATGAAAAAAAGAATAATTTTGACTTGAATGAAGCATTATTGTTGTGTTGCATGGCTCAGATTTTTCAAATTATATTTAAAAGGAGGAATTAAGTAGTTTTGATGTCTAATTCTGTCAGTTTGTAGTGCATATGCTATCGGTTTAACCAAAAACTTAGCATACAGATGCCGACTCTTACCTTGTTGACAAATACAGACCTGACAGCTGCAATCTCTTTGCAAACCAGATAAAGTAGCCAAAATAATAATAATAATAATGATAATAGTAAATCTTAGTCTGCAGCTGCCATGTGAGAGCAGAGAGTGAGAGTAACAAAGAACTCTACCAAGTTTAACCAGAAAAAGCAAAATAGATGATCAGTTCCAGGAACCTTATGCTGTAAACAGTGAGCGTAAAGATGATACCACAGTGTCGTGTCTTTATTATCTGTTAATCTTCTTTCATGCAAAACACCGAATATTATAATGACATTTTTCAGCAACCTGCTTTTCCTCAGTGTGATAGAAAAGCTATTTTTGGGATGTTGATTTAAAGAAACCAAGACTGAAACCCTGCCAACAGTACTGAAATACTAAAAGCTGAAAGTGGTTGTTAGGTAGGACACAAACAGGAAAATTAAACAATGAGCCACCTGGCTGAAACCATTTCTCAACAAACTTGTCTATTCACTTTTTAAGTATTTAAACAAAGTAAAACCCTTTTTCTTTCTTAGTTAACTGGACCAGTTATCATTTAAGAATGCTTTATGGTTGTTAGACTTAACACAGTACAGTATATTATTACATGTGTTGCATCTTGACCTTTTCACATGTTTGATTTCATTCTCTTTTTAATTTGTTTCCTCTGAAACGTGTCCCTTGTTGATAGTCGAGCTGCTGTGTTGCAATAAACACTGTATTTCACACATATAATTGCCATCTGCTTTATCGCCTCCTTTCTGTTGCCTCGTGTCTTTGGGGATTCGGGAAATGTGTTTTCTTCTTTGTCTTTTTTTTTTTTTTTTTTCAGGGATGGGCTGAAACCATGAAGGATTCAACTTTGTATGGCAAATTGTCTGAAGTATATGTGTTGTAAGTTTAGCTGTTTTAAATCATGTTACTTTTAGTCTTTTCATGCATAAAATTTTCCATTCTCACTTTCTGTTTACTGTACTGTACATACAGTACAAAACCTTTTATCCTAACTTTTTTTTTTTATAAATACCATCCCAAGGACAGATTTCATAGAAATGTGAAGGTCCCGTAGTAAACTGAAATCCAGTATGTCTTGTTTTTGTTTGTTTTACTTATATGTAATGTTTACAAAAGAAAAAAAATCACATTTAGAGGACAAACAGTTACTTATGTACAGTAAGTAAGTCAGTAAGTAATTGTGACAGTGTGGGGTCCTGTCACTATGCCTCTGATAGATTGTGTGCCCTGGCTACTTGGTCACAGGGATGTCCCTTTCGCTGACTGGTTAGCGTGCATGACTCTCACCCGGGAGTCTGGGAATCAAATCCCGCCCGGGCCCTCCACGTAATGTTTATTTATATAGAGCTTTTCACTGATAAAATCACTAAGTGCTTTATGATAAAAGACCAAAAACATGAAACCATTAAGACCTGGGCAATAAAACGATGAGATAATGAAATATTTATTAAAACGTGCTCTGCAGCAACCATTATAGCCATAGGCAACTTTTAACAATTGTGTCTTGAGCTGAGACTTAAAACCAACAACACTGTCAGCAGATTTTGATGCTGGGGTGGGAAGAGAGCGTTCCAGAGTTTGGGAGTAGTGGAGGCAAAAGCTCTGTCCTCTCAGCTATTCAGATGGGCACAAGTGACAGAGAGCAGGTTTAGGTTATCAGGCCTAAATGAACTTGTAGCAGTATGAATTCAGAGGAGATCTGTGCGATACATGGGTGCTGGAAGTATTACACATGACCAAGAAGGAATTTTAGCTCTTTTTTTAAAAGAGGTGACCAATTGAAGAGAGGCAAGAAAAAGGAAAACATTAATTTAGGAGACAAAAAAAGATGAAAACAGGACAAAACAGCAGAAACATAGTTTTAGCTCCTAAACATCCTTGCATAATTTCCTATTACATATTACATATGTTGCACCCTGTGCACGTTTGCTTTTGTTTTTCTTGTGTTTTGTTTTAATTTTTTTTTTTGCTGTGTGGCATATCTGTTGTCCCTCAGAAGTCACAGGTGCAAGTTCAGTTTATGTTGCCAACTCGGACTCATTTCTGCTGAAATTCATTCATCCATTTATACTTTATGCTGTTATCTATCCCAGCTGACACTGGGGGAAAAGGCAGGCAGGCAGGGAACCCCCCCCCCCCCCCCCCCCCCCCCCCCCCCCCCCTGTTTATTCCTAAAGAAAACTGAAAATCTACTGCACAGAAAGGCCAACCAAAAAACTTAACTGCAAAATTAATGTGACAAATTCTCCAAAATGGTATTTTCTTCAAAATAAACATAAACTGAGCTTTAAAACCTCAAAATAATAAAGCAATCACTTAATAGACAAGAACCCTCCATGACTTTTACAGCCCTCTCATTGGGCGCAGACAGTTTTGTAATATTTCATGTCAGCCTCTAGAGGACAGTATAAAACAGGGTAAAGAGGTGATGATAAACAAGAAATACAAGACACCTCAATGAGAACATCTCTTCATCTTTTTATGAATGTTTTACTGTTGCACTGTGAATTTTACTAACATATAAGAAATCAAGACGAATGATTTAAGATAAGAGATAAAAAAAAAATCCCTGGCTGGCTGCTATCTAGATCTGTTTAAGTAAAACCTAACTACACTCACTCATGTTGCTTATTATACAGGTGGATTTGAGGGGATTTTCCATGAAGTGGAATACTCTACTGAGGCAACCACATGACAAGTATCAAAGAGAGGAAAACATCACACAGACTGTTGTCATAACAACATATTGCAATGAACACCAAGTACCATCTGGTATGAGATTTTGAGACACATCAAGAGGACGAGCCGATGGATAATTATTTCCCGGGAATAAGAATTAGACTGAATAATACCAACGCCGCTCTGAGAATGCAGCGATACATGTGGTGAACTTGGAGGAAAACTTTAGCTCTGAAGTTGACAAGTCTGCAAAAATAAAACCAAGTGTGTGACGGTAGATGTAGCGTTCTATGGAGGTCAGAAACAGTGGCGGTCAGTCAGGAGGCAGAAATAGGAAGTCGTGGGAAAGTATGCTGCCTATTTCATAAGATCTATAACAGGAAGGGAAAGTAGCAGTTAGGAGATCAGGGGGAGAAGTTTTTATTGCACAATGTTCTTGGAGCCAAATGTCCTAATTCATAGTTGTTAGCGGCTCACACACACATTAATCACGCACATTAATCTGTATTCAAGCCAGGTCCAGACTGACCTTGAGCGTTTCACCTGAGGTATGCGCTTTGCATCCATTAAGTCGATGTGGTGTAAAACCATCTCACAGCATCAGCGTGAAGTGTCTATTACCACCGTCTTATTTCCTGTTTATATGGCAACTGCCTCAACATCCTGTTTTTAATTACTTCTCTCCAGCAGCAGATGCTTCTCACAGCAACCTGCTGTGGATTACTCCCCTGAGAACTAATGTGCTGTGACAGACCCCACTTTTCCAATCAATAACTCGCCCTAAATCTGCCATCTCTCTGCCTGCCAAACACACTCCCACTTCTAATGGCACATCATTTTCTTTAAGGGGGTGTAATTGCAGACTGTGGAAAGCTGTAGCCCTCTCTGTTCCAACTACGTAGATACTGTAAAGGAATGTGAAAGTGCAGAAAGTATAGCTCACAGGAAGTGATGGGGGCTTTACAGTGTGATCAGTCTCACCACCATTTGAATAACATTTGACACAGCATTCACTTCCCTATTTTTACCGTAAGAGCCAGACAAATCTTCATGAGCTTAGTTTCACTTCATAAATCTCTTGGTGTGAGCTTGTCAAGATGTTTGCCTGATTTCTGTGGTAAGTGTAGCATTTTATTGTTCAGGCAAAGCTACCTGATCTGGTTCACATTTAAGCTGGAGGGAGCGCGTGATGCTGGCAGACATGTTTTATAGCTACCTGCTGGTTGTGGCTTTTTTGTTGTTGCTGTTGCTGCTTATTTCTTTTGTTCTGTAATCTTAAAGATACTTGTTTGGTTTATTTTATGTACAGCTTAAATACAAGCTAAAACACAACTGAGTATTTAGAGCAATACGGATTAATGACTTTCCCAAAGGGTAAACACAGAAGCCATATCTCCTGAAAAAGATAATCCAAATTTTGCTTCCACACTTTCACTGTTACTACAGGTTAGATTTATTCCATACATTTTATTTTAATCTGTTTATTTTATATTTTATGTCTTAATTGTTTTGTTTAGAAATTACATTTTTGCTGCACATGTGTAAACATGGTTTGCTTTACTTCCCGTATTTTCATTAGAACAGCCCATGTACTAAAAATGTGTATTCAAATCTCCAACCAGCAGCTTCTGCAAACTCTAAATATGTCCATATTTAGAGGCAGCCTCTGGCTATTTTAGCCACTGTGTTTCCTCAGGAAACGTGATTGGTCCAGGCACTCTTTTCTGTTTCACTCAGAAACAATCAGTTTTAAAGATTTCAATGCCTTTTTATCAAGTTTTAAATTGTTGTTGTTCTTTTATCCCCTTTAGAGTTCACTTATTTGGACTAATGAGGGATTACTTCCACATAAGTAAGTTATTTTACACTCTTCAACAGGTCAATGAAAATTTGACTAATTTTTTGATGAAGAAGTGGAATTAAATTGTTGATTACACAACTCAACCAAAAAAAAAAAGAAAAAACAGCAAATGATTAAACTCCCATATTCAACAGAGGATAATGCAGCACATTAAATGTTGAGTTAATTTATTGTTTTAATTTTTTTTTTTTAGGTCAGAATTTGAACCTGGGCCGGCTGGTTCAAGAAGCTGTAGCCTCTAGCTGTACATATGGGGCAGCCATTCAAATGAAACACCATCCCATAAATGTTCATTTTAAGCAAGTAGATACTGTAAACCAGGGATGTCTCAATGCTACTTTTTTTGCCGGCCAAGTACAAGTATGAGTACTGACATATAGCTAAGTACTTGTTGATATGGAGTAATAGAGAAACGTAAGAAGTGTTTTTGTTTGTTTGTTTGAGTGTTTGTTTTAAATAAAGAGAAGCATCTCTTTATTTATGGGCATGTTGCTGCCCTATTAGCTTACCGCGGTATTTACAGGTACATCGTCAACCAACAATCGGACTTCACAGAGGCAGAAATGGAAGCTTGCTTACAGGATGTTATAAATCGCCTATCTGATGCACCTGCGGTTTGCTGTATTTTAGCAATGCATTATCATAATTTTACATTGATAAATATATTCAAACTTTTACCAGCTCACCAAAAATTTACTTGGAAAAGGATGGGAAACAGAATTATCAGGAAACTTACCACAGACAAAGTGAATCCTGTATGAAATACCCGAAACTGTACTGTACGTATGCAGGAGTAGCCTACCACAGGTCCAGTGGGAGAGAGAGAGAGAGGGGAAGAAAATCAGCTCAGACTGCAATGTTTTAAAAAGTATCCCAGTGACATAATACGGGTATACATTTAATCTATCGTCTTGTTATTAAAAGCATCTTCTGATTTAAAATGAGACATAAACTCAAAGCCAGCGCCGCTCATATTGAAGAGTATTTTCCCGCCAGTATGGCGGCGTAAACACAGTGAGTCATGTGATGTCCGGTATTGGGTGCTGTCAGGAACGAGTATTTGATGAGTACAAGTACAGCAAAATAGACCAGTATTGAAATGAATACTAATACTGGCATCGGTATCTTGACATCCCTACATCCCTACTGAAAACCATCGATGAAACAAAAAGAAAAACTAAATGAAATTCTTTTTTTAAAACTTCCCTTCAGTACAGTTTAGATTAGTTATCGCCTCAAAGTTGGGAAACATTTCAGGTTTTCTTTCTTTTTTATGTTTGTTTTTGCTGCCATTGGGTTTACAAAGCATCTATGAACTCATGCAGATATTTTCATTCCAGTATTGAATCTGCCTGAAGGACCAGAAGACAAAGTATCAGATTTGAGAAAACATATTTTTCTGGATTCCAAGACTTAGGTGACATTTTGTGCTTCCGATGGTAAAATCCCCAAACTTTTTGCAAGTCAACGATATGAGTGTTTTACATGATGCAC
This sequence comes from Atherinomorus stipes, assembly GCA_023101725.1. Classification (NCBI taxonomy): domain Eukaryota; kingdom Metazoa; phylum Chordata; class Actinopteri; order Atheriniformes; family Atherinidae; genus Atherinomorus; species Atherinomorus stipes. The sequence goes on along the minus strand of JALJCO010014178.1, from coordinate 935,419 downwards.
TGAACCCTTCCACATCTGTACATCTGAAAAATGTAAAGGGGAGCATGTTTTTGGGAAACTCCTTTTTAAAATCATGCCACAGGCATGTTGTCAGAAAACATGATTTACTGTCAGATGTTCCATCAGTCAGGTAGTTGTTTTTCTCCAGTGTTACACAGCCTTTCCAGTTTTTTGTTGGCCAATTTCAGCTTCTTTAAAAAAAAACTTGTTGCTTCCATCAAATTCAAAATAATCATTGATTCTTTTAAAAACTATCAAATATCTTGATTTTAATCACCTGATATGTTGTGTTTATACTGTACCATCTCTCACGGAAATAATATTTAAAAGATTTGAAAAGGACAGGGCTCAATTTTAAGGCTGTGTAAGGCAATAAGAGAGGACATAAAAACCTATATTGACCGTGGAAATGAGCAAGTGTCTTACTGTGTTCTTTTCAGTATGAAGGTGGATCTAAACTCCTCCAACATGTCAGTGGAACCTGGGATTATGCAGCCAGAACAGGGGCCGATGGAGTACCGCGTAGTGGGCTTGGTCTTCTACTCCTTCATCTTTGCCATCGGAGTCACAGTAAACATCACTGCATTATGGGTGTTTGCACTGACCACCAAGAAGAGGAACTCGGTCACTGTCTACATGATCAATGTGGCAGTGGTAGACCTCACCTACATCCTGCTGCTCCCTTTCAGGATGGTTTACCTCCGCCAGGACTACTGGCCTTTTGGAGATATTTTCTGCCGAATCAGTGCAGCCCTCACTATTTTCTACCCCTGCATGGCTCTGTGGTTGTTTGCTCTGATCAGCGCTGACCGCTACATGGCCATTGTGCAGCCAAAACACGGCAAGGAGTTGAGGAATGTCCCGAAAGCTGTGGTGGGTAGTTTGGGAGTGTGGCTCATGACCTTGGGCAGCACAATGCCATTGTTTTTCTCTGAGAAAGACCCTGACCAAAGCTCAAACTTCAACACCTGCATCAAGATGCAGGACATCATCTACATGCGTCATGACAACCCTGTAAACTTTGTGAGACTCATCTTTTTCTTCCTGGTGCCCATATGTATAATGATTGGCTCCTACATAGTTATCGTAGACAATCTAATCCATGGACGCACCTCTAAACTCAAACCGAAAGTGAAGGAGAAGTCTATCCGGATCATCATTACCCTCATCATCCAAGTATTGGTCTGTTTTGTGCCTTTTCATGTGTGTTTGGTGTTTCGTTTGCTGCGGAATGACACAGATGGGGGGTTCAGCACTTGGGCAGTCTTTACCACATTCCTCATGAATCTAAGCACAGTCCTGGATATTATTCTCTATTACATCGTCTCCAAGCAGTTCCAGGACAGGGTGATCAGTGTGATCCTGTACAGGAACTACCTACGAAGTGTGAGGCGAAAGAGCAGGCACACGCATACAGGAAGCGTCAGATCAATGAGCAACCTGACCAGTGCTATGATATAAAAACTTCATTTCAAGCAGCTCCCTGATACTGTACCGAGTTGATGCTGTGCCTACTGTGCATGCTTTGGCACAATGTAACGCTGAATGCATCACTGTGTACTTTCCAGAGTTAATTATCAAAAGGATCCAAAAATTGCAATTAATTTTCAAGGTGTAATTTACACTCACAGTATGGGAGTGCTGCTGTTGTGGCAAAAAACATCTGTGTTCAGAGCTGATTGACTCACCCATGAGACTTGAGATGTTTTGCGTGCATCTTTTCTCTGGTACACAAAGCACGGGTGTCTGTGGCTCAGGTGTGATGCATGCGGGTGAAAATAAACCTCCTAATCAGTTAAAAACAGCTCACAGTATCTTAGCGTCTGCTTTTGTTATGCACAAAAATTGAAACTCTTCTCAACCTTCTCAGCGGGCCAGCTGAGAAGCATGAAGGGCCTTAAAGCCTCCACAGGAAACAGTGGTGGGTTCTTACACTGTGCTGCATTTTTACTCATTCAGCCACATTAGAGGCTCTGCTTCTGTGATGCCTCAGTTCCACAGAGGTGTAGTGAGCAAATGAAACCATCAGTGTTGCATGATGTCATGCACATGCAGTGAAAATGCACCATGCTTGCTTGAGTGCGGCCATTTCATATTTGTAGAGTTAAGACTACCCTCTTGATGCAGGACATAATTATAAAACACACCACAGGGCTTCTTGAGGTTGCTGTAAATGCATTGACCAGGTGATGGCAGCATGGCACAGCTAGATCCCATCCACCTGCCAGAGCTTGACTGCACAGTGCTTTTAAAAAACTTTTAAAAGGTGAATTTAGTCTCTTCTGTTTTATTCCGATGTAGCTTTTTTGGTTTCATTTTTGTACTCGAGCATGTTACAACTGGCCCCATGAAAACAATATCCCAGTTTTTCCAGTTAACAACAATCATTACATCTTCCTCAACCAGGAATCTGACTAAAATGTGTTTATGGCGCAATGTGAATAGTATTGATTAGATGTTAAATGATTCAGTTGCTTGGAGTGCATTTACAGTAACATGCTCAAGAGATGTCAGAGAGGCTATTTACTAGATTTACTGCAACCGTAACCTTTAAACAGAAAACCTTTTCAGCGCAGGGACATTTCAGTGTCAGGCCTCTGCTGCAGGTATAAAATGCAATTTAATCTTAATGTATTCTTCAAATAAGAGACAAGTAATGAGTCAGAGTTGAATGTGTGGCAGTCATGTCACAAAGAAGAGGATGTAAATGACAAAAATGCTAAATAAATTCCAATGTCATGCCTTCTTGCAAAAACTCCAGCCCAGAAGTCATCGCTTTGTACAAACATGGCAACTCTGAGGTGAAAAAACAAAACATAACACAACATTTCAGAAAAGACGAAAATTTCAGAAAACCCCAAAAATCAACAAGAAATTCAAAAATACAGCTGAAATTTTAAAACTGCAACATTTCACAAATGACAGCAACATTTCTCAGACACCATAAAATACAAAAACATTTCCCAAAACATAATGTTTAACAAAATGTAACAATATTTCACTAAATACTGAGAAAAAAAAATGGAAAGAAAACAGTTTGCAAAACACACCGAGAATTCAATGTTTCCAAACATAAAATGGCAACAAAAAACAAAATGTCAGGAAATGCAACTATATTTGTATAATAAAACAGAAAAGAAAACATCTACAGTAATTCCAGACAACAAAACATTTTATTTCATTTATTGTCTGTTTTGAAAAAACAACTTTTCATTTTTGTTATGCCGTCAGTTTTGTTGTTGTTCCTTTAAATATTTCTTGAAATTTAAATGTTTTTTGTTTATTATTGCTGTATTTTGTACCATAGAAGCAACATACTAACACAGTAGTACCCACATACAGTACAACATAAGTCAACGTAACTGGTTTACTGTGTAGTATTTCTTTCAGTTAGACAGTTGTTGACCTTGTGGGTAACCTTATGTAATAAAGCAGCACTCCCAACTGTCTGATCAATGGCAAGCAGAACTAAATAAAATGCACTGTACTGGGATATTCCTTTAAAAGATGCTGATATTAATTTGTCTCTCTTATCACAACATTTTACAGCAATTCAGTTCATTTGAAAGAAAAAAACACAGGTATATTCAGCTATTATAAAAACAAGTAAATCCAGCGTGTCTTTGAATAGGATACTATACAGAAAAAAATCCATATGGTGCTTTGCTGATTTGCACAGTATTCATAGGTGAAGACATGGCCACTGTATGATATAGAGAGGGTAGATTTACACTGTGTTAAATAAGAGGAGGCAGACTACAAGATTTCCATCTCACACGGAATATTGGCAACTGCAGTCCATCATACAGTGATAGGTTTATTGGCCAGTGGACTACAAGTGGATTTATAACCAAGAAGTCAAAGGTCGAATGAAACATCAGAGGGTCATCTATCTGTCCCACCTGTTAGACATCAAAGAAAAACCAGCCACACTGCTCACAGCAACTGGCATTTAAAACAATTAAGTTTCCTGTCAAGTCCCTGTGATGAATTATCCGGAAGCTTTACTCACTGTAATTCTAAATCTTCCCAACAAGTGCCTTTGTTGTAGAGAAATTAATGAAAACAAGATTGTCTTTCATAGGAGCTGATCTAACAGCACGACAGCCAGCTGCTCTTCTTTGGGAATAAAAAGAAAAAAAAGAAGTCAGCATTAAACACTGCTCACACAAAATACTTTTTTTCTTCCACTCGTGTGGAAAACAAATCAGGCGGCAGGCGCAGTGGCCATCTGTTTTGTTATTTGATATGTGTGAATACATGTTGTAATGACTTTGTTTGTGAATCACTCTGCGCGGCAGAACACACGAGAGCTCTCGAAGTGCTGGAGTGTTCAAAGCTAATCATATAATTGGACACAATAGTCGATGACAAATGGAGACGCTTGGAGCCAGCCAGCTGGGGAAGTGAATATGTAATCATTGTAAAATCATATCATTTTTGCATATTTGAAGACAGCTTAATAGAGTTTGCGTGTCAGCGCACCATCAAATGATGATCAGAGACAGTGTTGCTGCATTCGTTTTCCAAATCATCCTTTGTTGGGCTATTTATCTTTATCTTGATTAAAAGTGCTTTTCAAGAGTTTGTGTCTCATATGTTTATTTGTGTTTGGTTATATTATGAATGCAGAAGAAGTCTTGGGACAAATGACCCCTTTGATTTTAAAAAAAGGGAGGATGATAGAAAAGTAAACAGATTGCAGCAATTATTCCTAACTTGGGGTACTACTTTCTTCTCCTGGAGGTATACTTCAGTAGTTGCCAGGAGGTACACATGGAGAGATTTTTAGGAGCGCATCTAGACAAAAAGCGAAGGACAAATATGTGACCATAAACAGTAACACCTGGCTCACGTGTGCTCCAATGATGAAGGTAAGAAAGCAAGTTAGCAAAAAAGCTGCACAAAGTGATCATAGATGCAAACTGCCAAATAAGCCTAAACACTAACAGTTAAACTGAATGGAAAAATATTGTAATAGTGCTGATAAATAATTCAAATAAACAGCACAAACTGAGTGTGCTGCAGTTTTGGCTGAAGCACTGTTCCCAACACTTTTACCATACCATTACTCTTCATATTGTTCCCATTAGACATCACAAGAACATGAAAGACAGCCTATAATGTTATATAGATACAGTACACATCCAGTCTCAGCTGGGCCTCCTCGTCTACTGTACGGCATTAGCAGCAAGCAGCTGCCTGCATTTACATCATTTAGTGTTTCTCTCAGGGCACTTTAATATGCCCAACCTCTCCCCTGGTAAACTTTACAATAGGATGTTGAAGGATACTTCTGGGCTGCCATAGGAAATGAGAGGCACATGTGCATGGATGTAGCTTTGCGGCAGCGGGTTCCCCCTGTGATGCTGAGCTTAAGGGCTGCACAATGAGACTAATGGATTCCTTTTGCGAACAAAACTAGGTTAAGCACATGAGCTATTGTTTCTATCTGTGATGCTATCTTACAGGAACTGTGCAAGGTGTTCCTTCGGTGCACATATTTTTCAGATGCAGTCTTACCTCCGCATTGTCTTTCGTCTCCATTAAAAGGAGATAATCTGCTGCAAGGATTTCAAATGCAGCTAAACTGGCTCCAATTGACCCTGCATTTAGCAGCGGACTGAGGAAAAGAGGAAATGTATGGCTTTGATTACAGCTGCGCGTCTATTTTAGCAGATAGTTCTGTTGCTGATTCACACACAGCCAGCCACCATTAGCACATATAAATAATGTAAGGCCCTCATTTCTCTCTGTTTTTTTTTTTTCTTTTCCAGCTCTCTGCTCCATTAAGTGCCTGCATGGAAACCTTTGCCTCCTCCTTGTCATGTTCTCCATAGATCAGATTTATTTTAAGTCTATAGCAACGTGTACTTGACAGCGCTGCGCTCAATGCATGTAGGGGTGTTTTTAAATTGTTTCATGTGAAGTGGAATATGAACTCCGGCAGGGACTGTGTCAGATTATGTTAATATTTAATCCGGTCTCATTTCATTTTCTTCATGATCCATAGTAGTATAAGAAAGCAAAATGTGAAGGCAACATTACAAGATGGATGAATGAATATGAATAAAGGCATTTTAGCTCCAGGAAGTGGTCTCACTCAGGATGTAGTGTTGTGAAAAGCTTTTGAAGACACTATTATGAGATTCCACCTGCATCTGCCACAGGCACAGTGCAGCGCTGGCAGTACAGTAAGAGATATGATGGCAGCTAATACTAATGCACTCATTTCAACTGGTGTGCATGCAAGCTGAAGAATAGATGCAGCATGTGGATATGTGTGGAGGAAGAGTCAGAGACAGAGGGAGGGAATAACAGCCTGAAAGAAGAAGGAAAGGATAGAAGAATGAGAGAGGCCCTTGACTTCCTCTGTGTGCACGTCACGTCTGCTCTGCCTGAGCTCAATTACAGGATTGATACTCAGAGAGGAAACTTCATCATGTCGTACAGATGTCTTCACTGGGAGAAAGAGGGAGACGATGCATGTTGTCATTTAACGTGACATAGTCTGCTTGTTCAAAACAAACAAAATGAGAAACAGTTGGACTATAGGTTTCATAATGTACATGAGCACAAGCGTTAAGTCACAGAGAAGAATGAATTATGGCTCCCAGAGGTGCCAGAAACACAACAACAAAATAAAAAACATAACCACAAAATCAAAAACATAGTAATGAAATTAAAAACAAAAAAACTGCAGAAAAAAAAAAGACACACACAAAAAATCACAAACATAAATGGAAAACATGGCTGTATAATAATAACACAACTAAAAAGTCCCCAATTAAACCCAGTATGAACCTACTAGACCCCTCAGGTCATCTGGATCCGGTCTTTTATCAGTTCCCAGAGTCAGAACCAGACATGGAGAAGCTGCGTTCAGCTTCTATGCTCCACATGTCTGGAACAAACTCCCAGAAAGTCCCAGATCAGCTGAAACACTTAGTTTATTTAAATCCAGGTTGAAGGCCCACCTGTTCTCAGCTGCATTTACGTAGATTTTATTCAAAAGTTAAAATCCGCACTTCTCTATATTCTCTCTTTTTAATCTTAAATGCTTTTAATTTTAAATAATGCTCCTAATTTTTTTCTCCCTTTTGCTCATAATGTTTTATGTAAAACACTTTGAATTGTTCTGTACATGAAATGTGCTTTACAAATAAACTTGCCTTGCCTTGAAAAATCAACATTTTACAAAACTAACACTACAGCGCAACACAACTCACAACACTGCAGAAAATAAAATAAAAAATACAGCAAAACAACAGGGGCATCCAAACTTTTGATCGTGTTGTGAATAAAAAAAAGGTTTCAGAAAAAAAAACATGAGTAAAATAAAAATCTGTGAAAATGTAACAAACCCAAAATAATTCAGAAAATGCAACTGAAAAACAAAGTACTTAAAAAAAAAACTACTAAAAAAGTAACAGCCGAATAGTAGAATGTCTATAGAAAGCACAAAATTTCAGAAAGCTTAAAAAAAAATTAAACACAATATTTATAAAAAAAACAAAAATAAAAAAACACATTGCACTGCTAAAAAAAACCATCCACAAATTAAAAAAAAAAACATGACAAACAAACACAAATCTGGAAAAGAAGCAGATTTGGGGAAAATAAAGAAAAAACAAAACAATAGCATTTCAAAATGCACAACAACTAAACTGAAACAAAACAATTCAGAATACAAAACACAATAACTCACAAAACAAAGAATATTCCTGAGATTTATATACAATAAGCAAAGACAAACTGACAAAAGAATTTGCAACAGAGCACAAAACAATATTACATAAAAGTTTAACAACAACATGAAAAAGAAAAAGTTTTATAATACTGAAAACACATCTACGATATCGGAAACACATCAACAATTCAAAGAAAAGACAAACTAACACACATCTAAAAACAAAAAAAAAGCTTATTTTAGAAACCGAAACATTACAGAAAACACTATGAGAACAAACAACACATCTAGAAAACAGACATTTCTGAAAATACAAACAAATATTATACAAACAAATAACCAGAAAACAAAAAGCATTGCATTCAAGAACACAGACTGAGGAACAATGAAACACACCAGAAAACAGAAACAAGAACAACAAAAAACCCATTTCATTTGATAAATGATTTCCTGTTGGTTAAAACCACTTTTTTCTGCAATTCTATTGTCTTTTCTATTCTCTGAAACTTCCCTGTGCTTTTGTGAAGCAGTGTTTTTGTCGCATTTCTGCATTTGTTGCAGTATTTTGCATCTCAGGGGCCACCAGACAGCAGACTTCTTACTTCTAAAGATTGAACTGGAGGTCAGCGTTCCCATCGGATGGAGAATTTAACAATTGTGCTGAGTGAATTAATCTGAAACAATAACTTGTAAACAATAATACTCTTTCAGTGAGCCATTCAGCTCCATCACAGTAAACATCTTTTATAACCCAGACAGCTCTATAAAGTGCTTTAGGCATCATTGGGCACAACCGTCATTAGTCAGTGCCTGTGTGTAAATCTGAATAAAAGCACTGTGGTGGTGATGCTGCGCAGACACAAGCCCATATCTATTTTACACTGTTTCATTTCAAACGTGACACAAGCAGAGAACACACTCCACAACAATGGCCGTGTTTTGCTTTAATTTGATTAGGTTTTGTCTCAGCAAATGCCAAGTCCTGTTTTGCCTCAAGAACATATCTCTTAATCACGTTCCATCCAGGCTGTGTCTTTCATCTAAATCTCACAGCCGTGGCTCACACCCAACTTTATTTCGCTGAAAGGTAGAAAAAAAGCGCGCACACACATAAACAGACGCCAGCACACACACGCACACATCCAACAAGGGGGAATACAATGACAAAAGCGTAGCTCTCATCTCTGTCATATGAAGTGATGTTTTGTGTTTATCTGTGTGCACTAGACATGTGTGCACATGCTTGTGTGCTTGTTTGTGTGTGTGTGTGTCTGCAGGGCTCAGATCCATGTTGTTTGGTTTGCTTCTCCATTAAGAGAGCTGTAAAGGAGAGGGAACAGATGGCTGCTGGCCCGCTCTGTCCTGCATCCTCTCACAACTGCCACACTTCCTGTGCGTCCATTAATCTTCTCTCACTAGTCCTGCAGCACAACTTTATTAAAACAACTCAGGAGAGAGCGAACAACAAGCCCGCGCAGCTGTCAGGAGCAAAAGACAGAACCATTCGTCCACAGAAGAACGGCCTCGGATTTCTAGACGCATCTGTAAAACAGCTCGAGTAGAATCTGGTTGGCTTTGAAGCAGAGTCTGCACAGCGCTTGCTGTAGTCGAGGCACAATAAATGCTCATTAGAACGCTACTGGAGCTGCTGTTTCTCGCTGAGTTCATGGGCATAGTTTGTCAAACTTAAATATGGGAAGCTCAGGCTGCTTGCCTGGGATAAACCACTGTTACCTCCTGCTCCTGAGGCTTGTGGGAAATGCTGCGTAATACTGAAGTTTGGTCTGTGTGGAGGCTTTGACTGTAGGGAATCCTAAAAACACTAAACCTATTAGTCTGCCTGAAGTGCAAAGCTTTTAAACATGTTTTTTCCCCTTTTTTCCTTTTTTTCCTTTTTTTTTTTTTAACCTATTAGAGGGAAACCTGAATAACCTTTACATTAAAAACACCACACAAATACCTGATACCATAACTACACGTGACCTCATTTGAATGTCCAGCCTGATTGTTCACATGAGAGGAAATACATGACTATTTAGCCATCCTGGGAAAATTTGCATGTTGCATTGTGTCATGACAAATATTCTGAGAACACAGCTCTATTTGGCCCTGCGCTCTGTGTCCATAACAGTCAGCGAGTAAATTGAAAAATCAATTCCAATTTAAATTATTGGAATAAAGAACTCCAGGAGCTGGAGATGGGGGGAGAAAACCCCTTCTTCTTTAGATCCCCTTTAATTGGAAAGTCATTTCTTCTGGGTATTCTAATGGTTCTGAGGGAAGATTGCAAAATAAAGTTGATGAGCTGGGGGGAGGCTAATAGCGTGTGCTTGTGTTTGTGTGTGTTCTACTGACCCTGTGTGTTTTCTTTGCTCCGCCATTCAGCACTCAGTCTTCCCCTCCCTTATGACAGAGGCACCAAATGAAGACTAATCCAGCGGGCTCACACACACTCAGACACACACTCCCTCATGCCTGTGGTCACTCGTCTCATCCATCTGCTATCTGGGGGAGTGTCGGGAGCTCTCGGGTCAAACTAAATTAACCATCCCTCGCTCACAATTGTAAAAATGTAATTGGCTTAATATAACCAACCCTGGTGATTTGGATACTGTGGCTGTGAGTGATTTTTGCAAAAACCTTTCAGACGCCACTTCAAATATGAAGCATCTTCAAAGTCTGATGTTGTTTTGATGGATCAGGACGTAAATTGGCTGCTTAAAATGCTAAAGTAAGCTTTGTGGTTCTAATTCATTTTAAAAATGACAACAAGACTATTGTAAGAGCAGTGACTGATATTGGAATGTATCTTTAATTATTTAACTCCCTTTACTTATGTTTGCTGAGTTGACAGGCAATTAAATTAATGGTATTTTCCTTGCATTGTATTGTTTAAAACCTTCTTATTCCTTGGTATGAATAGGAGGAACCACTCTAAGGCATGTAATCAATTTTTCCATTAACAGTGGATGACATGGTTACTGGCATTACTACTGGCTTTTAGTAATGAACCCACACAGTGCTGTTGTCTACCTCATGGAAACACTGAAGCTCCCCTCACTTTTACTAAGCTGACATCTTTCATTCATCATTTAGGTTTCTCACTCAATTACATCAATGTTTTGGTTCATTCACAAATCTCATACGATTTTTAAGCTGAAAGCATTGACAATTAAACTCCACATTTAATCAAATGTGTGAAAGCAGGATCTGTAGATCTGAAAAGCAAAGCATACTTGGATCGGTCAGCACCTCTGGCCACTACAAAAAAATCCACAAAAGTTCAATTTGTATTGTCAAAAACAGGAAAACATGTTTTATTTGATGCCAACCTCATGCAAGATTGGCCATCAACATTTTTACCATTTGTTTGAAAATCGATCATTCATATCTATAAAATCTGTTTGATTTCTTGGCCAGATAAGGTGTGTCTCAGTATATTAGTGGTGACAATTTAAAAAATGAAATTTAAATATCTTGACAACACGCACAAGGAAACGTTGTAATATGATCTCAGCTCATTAAATAAAAATAATGAATGAGATTGGGGGTATTTTCTACATTTTTTCCTTACCCTCCGTTTTAACTTGCACTCCACCTACCTGCGGACCCTTTTTTTTTTTCACCGCAGCAGGTCCCCAAGCAGCAGCAGCGCAGCCAATCAATCTTAAAGGACAAGTTTCTTTTTTTCAACCTGGAACCTTATTTCTAGGAGTACATATGTGCATTTACTCACCGGTAAGGTTTCTGCATCACTTTGAGTCCTTCGGAAGATATTACGTTGAGTCGCTCTTCGGTGAACGTCCAGTATCATTGCGGAGACGGGGCAGCCACTATATAAGACATTATCTGTATCAAAACTCCTTCATTTCATCAATTCTTCAATTAGAATGAACGAACAAATGAATACTGTCCTGTGAGTTCAGAGTTTTGCGTTTTTGTTGTTGTCTGGGTAGCGAGCTGCTCGTCTCAGCTGATTTACGGAAGTGTGCATCGTGAACGCGCAGCCCCGAAAAGTGTGTAGTTCACCCTGATAACTAACGGAAAAGCTAAATCTGGACTCACAGGACAATAGTACTCGTTCGTTCGTTCATTCAACTTAGAATATTGGTGAAAATCAAGGAGATTTGCTGCAGATATTGTCTTACGTATATAGTGGCTGCCCCGTCTCCGCTGTGATACTGGACGTTCACCGAAAAGCGACTCAACATAATATCTTCCGAAGGACTCAAAGTGATGCAGAAACTTTAATGGTGAGTAAATGCACGTATATACTCCTAGAAATAAGGTCCAGGTTGAAAAAAAGAAACTTATCCTTCAAGTCAACTTCAGTTGTAATGATAAATCTTCTGTCATGTGATGCCTGGTCTACTTGGACGACTCAATTATAATATCCAAGGAATTTAAAATCAGTATTCACCCTTTATCTCCCAGCATTCTGCAACAGCACTGATCTTTTGCTTTACCTGACAAATAGTGTAGGCTGTCCCTCACACAGTGACAAACCCATCCAGGTGTGTTTTTTAAGGTTGGTGAAGGTGGATGTGGTGGATGCTGTGTCCCGGATTTTTATACCACAGACGTTGGAGTTTTCTGCTCTTATATTTATCACTTTTATTTAATTTTTAATACCCAAAGTAACAGTGGTGCGGCAGCATCAGACATGTTCACTGGCGCTGCAGTTGTCTTGATGTCTTGAAATCTTGACATGAGGAACTCTGGGGGAAATAACAGCAGTCAACACCAGCAGCAGACAGTAGATCGGACAGAGAGATCATGAAAAAAAAACACAAAAAAATAAAGATTGTGTACGAGTCTCAAACTGCGAGTCCGAGTCAAGACTCAAGTCTTAAGTCATTTGAGAATGAGTCCAAATCAGGTCAGAAGTCTCTGGAAATGCGACTTATGGCTAATTCATAGTCGTACGTAAAGTGCTCTACGTAGGTTACAGAGAGCCCTCTACAGGCCCATTTATGCTCGACGCAGAAGACGGATACACAGACGGACGGACAGTTTCGTCCATCATCTGCGTCGGTTATATACGTAATTTGGTGCGTTTTTGGGAGGCTTATTGGTCCATCACTCGACGCAGAAGACAGAGCAATACCACCGGAAACCGCAGGGTCAGTGTTGAACTGTGTAGCTGATATGCAGGAACAAACCAGAGAAGAACAGGAACCGGACGAAAACAACACAAAACCGCCGATGCTAAATAGCCCAATAAAAGCACCTGAGAAAGACGATGCCAAACAAACAGAGAAGAGCATCTGTAGACATGGCTGGAGCTTTTGAGGGGAGGTTGTGCGAGTGTGTACGAAAATACATAAATATCTACGTTACTGACACCAAGTGGTGTAAACTCACATCAAAACAGGGAAAATAACTCTGAACTCAGCACTGCCGCCTCGTAGATAAACTGATGAATGAACCATTTAAATGCAGAAGACGCATGGAAGTATGAAAACGACGACGCAGGGCAACATACAAAACGGACATCGGTAAGGGAGCATTAATGGGCTTTACATCGACGGAGATCCTTTCGGAGAGCCTCTCCGTCGTTTCAGGCTGTACAAAATATTTTTAAGAGTCTTTTACGCCGTCAAGGGACAATGGAGAGGGCAAGGGCTGTGATTGGTCTATCACAATGTAAAGTAAACACTGGCAGTGCCATTTTTAAAACACTGACTAGACTAAGAAGACAGAGATGACTCCAACAGGAAAACACTTGGCCAAAGAAGTGAGGAAAAACCAAAATCTCTCCATTGTCTCTATCATTGCACCCACCCCCTCCACCCCACAATGATAAACAGCCCCCCCCCCCCCAAAAAAAAAAAAATGCTGGCCCTTGTTCGTCTAGGCAGGCAGAGATTGAGGCAGACAGGCTTAAGTGTGTAGTTTTAAAGTGGAAATGAAACAGTCAGCAACCTAACTTTATTTACTAGACTGAGTCCTGGTCTTATCAACAATTATATACCAAAAGTGAAAAGTATAAGCATATAAAAGAAAAACATAGCAAAATTTTATGTCTTAAGGACTAGAGCGCCGCCATGTTGCAGTACTCTAAGCTCTGACATCACCGGGTTGGTTTGCGCTCTGGCTCCGCATTCAATCAATAGGAATCAGCAGCTACGTTTCACTATAATTAACAAGCTGTAACACATTTTAGAAGATGAATATAATGGAAAGCGAAGCTGGGAGGGCCAGTCAAGCATCCAGATCCTGTTGCCGATGCTTTCCAGCCATTACACCGTGTGACTTAGGAGAGAGGATGTGAAGCCGGTGCTGGTGTCGGGAGGGGCGGGTTGGCAGCACCTGTAGGTGTGGCTGCTGTTCAGCGATGCTGGAGGCTGTCTGGTCAACGTGGACAATGCCATGCGTGTAGCATTTTGTATAATAGTTTGGATTACACATATAGATTACTGTACCGGGAGGTGGACGTTTTGGAGGCGGTGCTGTCCCTGAAGGAGATCCGAGCGGAGAAACGGGAGCGTCCGGGTAAATGGCAGGTAGACTAACTAAGCTACGGTAGCAGTAGTAACTGGGGGTTTAATGTAAAATACAATAAATGCTATTTGTGAGACAGGGATACGATGGGAAAGATGCAAAGCATCCAGGCTAGGATGATGAGGGAGAGCGCAATGTTTGGTATAACCAGATTCTGCCGTAGAAAACGGGGAGAGCTGGTAAGAAAGTTTTTATGACGGTCATTTCAGAGCAACCTGCTACACAGACGTTCTCTTCATTATCAGGCTGTGGGGAGGATTTATGAGTGTTGCCGTTTAACATGTGTTTAAAGGAATAGTACACCCACAAAAAAGATGTAACTTTATTTTCCACTTACCCTCATGGTGAGCAAGACTCTGGAGCACTTTTTGATATCTCAAATGCAGCTGGAGATCAGGATGGCTTTTCCTTTTTTCCCCCCAACTTTCATATAATGGAGTTGGATTGTGCCCGAGCCAAAAAGGTCCATAAAAGTCCACAAAAACTTGTCAATATTCCTCCATACTGCTCATCCAACGTAATACAAGTGTCCTGAGTGGGTAGCATCCAGAATTTACTCGAAACAACATCATTTACTATATTTGTAGAGCCTAAACAGTAGTACATCTTACTTCCACGAAGCGCGCATTTGCGCATTCACGAAACTACGGAAGCCTGCCGATAAAAGTGTAGATGAAGAAATTCGCTGTTTAGATTGTGCTAAGAGCGACAGAGCTGCAGACAAACCGGGACAAACACAAAAGGGGTTGGATATTGATTTAAAACAAACAAAGAAAGAAAAAGAGAACGCGCAATCTCGTCTGCCGCGCCTTCTGTAGTTTTACGAACACGCATCGGCGTGCTCGCAGGAGATGCGATGTAGAACTGTTTAGGCTATAAAAATATACTACATGGCGTAGTTTCGAGTAAATTCTTGACGCTACCCACTCTGGACACTTGGATTACATTGAAACGAGCAGTATGGAGGAATATTGACAAGTTTTTGTGGACTCTTATGGACCTTTTTGGCTCGGGCACAATCGAACTCCATCATATGAAAGTTAGGGGAAAACGAGAAGTCGTCCTGATCACCGGCTGCATTTGAGATATTAAAAAAAGTGCTCTTGCTCACCATGAGGGTAAGTGGAAAATAAAGTTACATCATTTGGTGGGTGTAGTATTCCTTTAACTTTCCACTTTCCTGTGCAGCTTGAATAGCATTATATGTGTAAAAATGGTGGAAGAAGTAGCCTTTAAACAAATATGTGCAGTATTAAACTTAAGAGGAATGGAGGCGGAGAGCTACGTACTGATGTTTGATAAGGACTGATGTTGCAGACCCGCCGGTTAGTGGCTCAGCTTATAGGCGGTGATATTAAACATACACAGAGCAGCTTAAGGGTTTCGTCTGCAAACCTCTGGCTTACCAGACTCCAAGTATCCTGATAATTTTCCTAATTTTCTCTAGAAAATTGTCCCTTCATGATCTGGAGTCAGGGTCCCTGATATTAATCTTCTAACATGTGTTCCAGCTAGTTAATTAGAGTGTATTGTAGCTGCTGATTCCTATTGATTTAATGCAGAGCCAGCGCGCCAACCAACCGGTGACGTCAGATCTTAGAGTATTACAACATGGCGGCGCTCTTGTCCTAAAAACATAAAACTTTGCTACGTTTTTCTTATGCTTATATTTTTCATGTTTGGTATATAATCATTGATAAGACCAGGACTCAATCAAGTAAATAAAGTTAGGTTGGTTGACCGTTTCATTTCCACTTTAAGTGGTGAGTCGAGATGTCTGGCAAACTGCACCTCCATGTGGCCACACCTTTCAATGACAAAGAATCCTTAAAAAAAAATTGTTTGATCTAAATGGTGATCCAGATCAACACCAAAATTGAATCAGTTTTTCGTTGTACCTTTATCAACATTTTCTACAAATTCAATCTAAATCTGTTTGGCACTTTTTGAGTTATTTTGCTAACAGACAGAAAGACGGACAGACAAACAAAGGCCAGTGATAACATTTTACCCCCCCCCCCCCCTCCCCCTCATTGGGAGGTAAATTACCTGTAGTCATTAGTTTTTAAGAAAAAAAACTCTCAGTGTAAATGAGGTTCTAGGATTAGCAACAAACTTGGTTGAGTTTGGGTGCTAAAACTGAATCAGTTTCCAATCTTGCTAACAGTATTTAAATGTGGTAATTCAAAGCCTCACATGGACCAAATTTCTACAGTTATTTGACCATATTACACAGAGCAGATACTTACAGATGTCATAGTTGAACCAATTTAATTGTCCTCCAGCATCTGACTGCACTGATGCTCTAAAACACAATGGCAACCCAGTATTTCATTACTTTGTGTCAAACATTGTCCATATTGCCTGTAAACTAAGAGCGACGGTGTTATCAAAAGCAATTAAAAGAAGAAAAGAAGAGTAAAGCTATAAATTAAGACTTTCTTTACTTCTGGTGACATTTACTGGATGTGTGGCTGAAACTCTGGACCATCTAATCCCTTTCATGCATGCATATGTTTGCGCAAAGCTCTTTATCACCTCCAAGAGTCCAGCTGTTAAACCATTATCACTTCAGTACAGCAGAAGTGTATGCTTTAAATAAGCATGTCGCCCTTCACAGGAGTGAATAAGGCCAGGATTAAAAACAAAAATCAGATGTTAGAAGTTAATACTGCTTTACATTGTATCAAGTGGGTAAAGCACTCCACAAAATCTTGTGTAAATCAAACTAAATCTCTTTCAGCCCCTCTCCTGCTGAACTGGTCAGAGCCTTTCTCAGTCGCCTTGTTGACATTAAAGGAAGAGCCGTGCAGAGACATTTCCATTCAAAAAACTTGTTGACATAGTTATCAGACATCAAAGAGCCTGGTGTCATTTTGAAAAGGCCTTATGAGAGTAATGGAGATGTTAAAGGGCACGTTGGCCACAAATATCACAAAAGAATGAGAGGATACGAACAAGCTTTTGACTGAAAGACTGAAAGGGGAGAAAGCGTGGAAGGAAAAAAAAAAAAGGAGAAAACGCTAAAATACATTCTCTAGAGAGACAGGGAAGCGCTCGGCTCCATTTCCGCCTAAGAAGAGCGGAGTTAAAAGGTGGCCCCTGTACAAATGAAACTCAATTTCACGCCACATTATCCCTCCCTGTTCTCTCTCCTGGCTTTCATTTTCATTAAGACCAGAGACAATCATAAATTAATAATTACTGCCGAATGTCTAAGCGCAGGCCGTAGTCCTGTAGCCCTCCTCTCGCCTCTGTGGTCTTCCATGTTCATGCTTGCAAAATGTTAATTTAGGTAATGTAGCCTGGCCCTTGTCAGATAAAACTGTTTTGTAGTTTCGCTAATACGTAATGGTCGATCTGATTAGGTGACATTAGTCCTATCTTTCAGACAATCAGCCTGAACCTTCCTAATGTCTCCACAGACTCAGGGCACCACTGAGCTATCAAGAGACACGCAATAGTGCTGCTTTCACTAAATGGTCATCTCCTGGTTGCAACGATGAGCCAGGAATTAGCTCAGCTGGGATTAACAGCGCAGCTGACATAATGCTGGGGTAGGAATACAACTTCCCTTGTCTGTTGAGAAGCTACTTTTTCTGTCTCATGAAAGAAAAATCTCAGCAGTTTTTAAGATAAACACATTTCTTCAGCTGGTCAAGCAAGCACAAAAGAACAACAAATTGTGCAGTGTGATAGGTGAAGCGAAAGGATACAGGATCATGCAGAATAATCACATCTGGATGATGTCTATAAGAGCACATCTCCATGTGAAGCCAAGTAAATATAACACACAGCTGACATGGCTTCTAATGTTTTTGAATATGCAATCAGCAACGTGCATTCCACACTACAGCGCAGGAAGTGCAATGCAACAACACATCTATAATGCACATTTGGTATTTAAAGTCTTCGTGCCTCATGGTCATATTTGTACTGAATTGAATTTATTACAAAATGTGCAGTGATATGAAACATGTAGCTTCAGGGCCTCTTTTCTCACATGCCGGTGCAGGAAAAGGCATCAAATAGAGAAATAAACAGAATATGTGAGTAATAGCTGTGAACAGCCCACTTCTCACAGGCTCATTGGAGGTGAGCAGAGTGAATCTTTCACCGCTGCAAAAAAAAAAAAGAAAAAAAAAAAGGAGCCATGGAGTTATTAAATGGATGAAGTGGATGTGATGTCGGAGTTTCTTTCGCTCCAGAGCGAGAGCTGAAGTTTTAGAGTGGAGCCGCGACAGCCGGCGCGAGCCAGAACTCTGCGAGAAGCATGGCTTCATGATTGATTGCCCATTGTGTGTCATATTGTTCTTTCAAGGTTGATTGAAACTTTAACCTCATTTTTAATAAAAAGAAGAAAAGCTTGAAATATTTCAGGCCTTGAATTTTTACAAAGCAGCACTGAATTATGCAGCAATCAGTCAATTATTCATCTCTGTGGCTGTGTTATGGCCATGCTTTAAAAAGCATGCAAAATGGGAATGGGCCAGGCATGCTGTGTCAACACATTTCACTCAGAATTGCTTACAGGAGAAATTCTTCTCTCAATGTCGATTTCATATTTTCTGCGTGTGTTTTAAGAGCTGTACCTGCTCAGGAGTGATCCCTGTGGACATCTGTTGTGTTTCTAGAGAAAAACATATAATGTCACTCTAGAAAAGTTTGCACAACTAATCATTAAAGCTATGTTTGAGGTGACGGGAACAATGCAGCACTAGATAAAAGCACATATCCTCACACATGCCCCTTAGAGTGTATAGCTGGTTAAAGAAGTGTTGAATTTAGGATGATATGTTAAGAATTAGGGATGTACAAGTGGAAGTACACATGAAAAACAATTTATTTACAGTGAGCTTGGTCACACCCTCATTTACATATTTTATCTAGGATTAGCCTCTGCATTTAAAAAAAGAAAAGAAGAAAACACACGTACATGCAGGTCAAAGCGCACACACTCACACAGCTCCCAGAAAAAGGAAAAAAAAAAAAACAAAACAAGAATATTTTCATCATTTGACTAAGCATACTTTTTTTTTTTTACTGATAGAAAGCAAAAGAACAATATACTCATTCTTTTTACTACAGTACAGTATGCCTGCAATGTCTTCTTTAGGCCATACATAATACATAGAAAAGGTTTAAAAGACTGTAGGCTGATTGTAAATGTCTCAAAAATCACCAAAAACACAACAATGATCTAGAAAGAAAGCCTAAGGACTTCCATCTCCAGCATTTGGCCACCACACCTTTGTGTTAGTGGTCTCAATCTGCCGCTGGGATCTCACGTCAGTGACGTCAAACTGAGCTCAGGCAACATATTCAACTCACGTAAGCTTATCATCAACATGTTAACTTTATTTGAATTTGAAGTACAATGAAGAGATGATTCGAGAAGCTATATAAGTTATCAGTGACAACAGACCTAGACACTCCATTGAGAACAAAAGGAACAAACACATTGTGAACATGGGACACTCCTCCTTCTCCTTCTCCTCGTCTTCTTGATTGTAACACATAAGGTCTAAACTGTTTTGCAGTTAAAAGGACTGACATCAGCTTATGACTAGAGAATATACACAGGTGTTTCAGCACCACAATTCAAAAGTCTTTAAGGAAAGAAGTCATTTTCTCACCAGGATTATCATAAAACACTCTTAAAACTAAAAATGTGTACTTGTGTAGGTTAAACAGGGATTTGAGAAATGTATTTAAAGTATTCAGTTTTTAAAAGTTTGCATCCTCACTTGATTGTTTCTCAAGCTGGCATGTCATGATATTAGACCAGACACTTAAAAAAAAAGAGAGAAAAAAAAGCATTGAGAAGTGCTGAATTCTGAGTGTGTCTCATGACAAAAATGTACAGTAAATTCCAAGAAATATTACCTCTGTTACAAATATTACAGTACTATCAACAGCAAAAGTCTTCATTTTGAAAGTGAAATGCTTGTTAATTATGGTTTCAAAATCATCTGGGCTTGAGTGAGTCAACCCTAGTATTTGTTCAGCACAATATAGGATTTATTAAATATCATAATTCCAGGACAAACATTTACATGCCTGCATGCTTTCTCACCAAAATGGCAGCTATAGGAAAGAATGATGGCTCAGAGATAGAACGAAACAAAACTGGAGGTTTATATAAATGGTGGTATTGTTTGCCTAATAGCTCTACTGCATACACAATACCTCTTAACGTTATATACACATACCTTATCAATCCACTCGGGTTCGGTAGAGTGAGCTTTCCTACCGTTATCATCAGATCTTGTATGTACAACGATGGTAAAAAGGAAACTTGATTGTATTATCATCTAATTTAGAAAACATGAAAATCAAACATCAGTCTTCTCTTTAGGATGAACACGTGGATAGATTCACATTTTTTTCCCTCCCCCCCACAAGGTTCATCTCCACACGTCATATTTAGCTTCTTAGAATTCAATTTGAAATACAAAACAAAACTTCAGTCGAATTTCTATTTCGAAGCTTTCTCGCTGGCTGAGATACAGTATAAAAATCTTCAGTGCTGTGAATTTATGAGTTATTACCAACAATGTACCATGGGTACATTTTTTTTTTTTTTTTTTTGACTGTGCTCAGTAAATACGTTTATCCTTCACGACAGCCAACCTGTCACATCAAAACCTGCTTTATCAAACTATCTCACGTTGGTCTCCGTGATGAAAAAAGACTTCTTATTCTACATTCAGACTCAAACCTCCTCCAGCATTTGGGTGAACACAGCATTTCCACCTACAAGCAGCTTGACTTCTCTCCGCAACTAAATGGGCCTGGAAAAGGGCTCCTTAGAATCTTCATGGGTTTTCTTGTCTGTCTTTTTTTTTTCTTTTTCTTTTTAAATGAAATTTGTCTTCCCTTCTGCTCCTCGTGGGATTATCAGTACATCACTGTAGTTTTCAGGAACAGTCTTCCATCTGCAACAGAGGACAGACACACACACAGGAGCCAGAGATTAGCCAAAAGCTAACATCTTGCTGATGCAAATGCACTATTCAGGATGTGATTGTTGATGAAACGTAACTTTGAAATGTTGCCCTCTAGTCTTTGGATTTCAGCGGCGTTGCTGTGAATTCATGAGCTGATTTGCGGATAAGATAAAAGTTAGCTGCCATGACAAATGTGATTAAATATCATGCGGTGTAATTAACTTTATTACTTCTAAAAAATATAAGGAAATTCAAAGTAGCTTTAAGTATGCATTTGAGATGCTATCCTGCCTATCGTAATTACACCGTTACCTTCACGTTTTATCACCAACAAAGCTCACAATGTAAAAAGCAGCACTAGAAGCATCAGAGCTGAAGGCCACACATGTTTAAGACATCTCTACTAATCTGTGTGTTTGAGCATAATACCGCATTCAGGATGTAAAGTGCTCTCTAAGTGACATATCCTGCATGGAAATGGTGTTTATTGAAAATGGCAGACATTCCTCTGCCACGCTATCTCCAGACACCTCCAACCTAACGAGCTTTGTCCACCGCCAGCTCTACGCTCTTGTCTGGAAGTGTTCGCCTGAGCGAGCAGTGCTGCTCCGACGCTGAGCTGGTAAAAGCATCTGTTAGGCGCAGCTCAGGAGCCTGTTTGACGTTTATTACCTCCACACTTCCTCTGCCGGTGAATGCTACAGTAATGCCTTTAAGAAGCGCACCTCTCTGTGGCAGCGCCTGAATTATTCAATGTTAAAGAGAAACTCACACAAAGACATTTAGCAGCGCAGGTTGTTGGACATGACACAAGCGGTGCGGGACATCAGAGGCAGTGCTTGACTACTGGAGGATGCACTTGGTTTCAGTGTCATTTGAGCATCAAGTTATCTATTATTAAGAGTATTTTTCTTATTTTATCAGTCAGAATTAAAGCTTTGCTCAATTTCTAATCTATACCACTACATAGTAAATATTTGATCATTTAGTCCTGCTTAACCTTTCAGGCTGTGTTTTATGTATTGTGCACAGACAGAGGAGACAACAAAAGCTTGTTGTGTGTGCTTGAATGTGTGTACAATGTGTGTGGGGAGAGGGAGGGAGGGATTGAGGAGAAGGGGGGAGATGGTGTGTACAAACACACAGGCTAATTACCCAGCACTGCCGTAGGTCTCAAAGGCATTGCACTCTGGCTGCCTCTATTCAAGCAACAACCACAGAGTTCTGTGTAAAAGTCATTACAGCATGAATGCAGCGGCACGGCGGACGAAACGCCGGCGAAGGGGACCGGAGAACGCTGAGATAGGTGGGCTGGGACGCACCAACTTCACGCGCACGCCCTGCACGCCCCTTCACGACAGGAAAGGGATGAAACATGAAGCATCACCTCGCACCTCGACTCCCTGCTTTCCTGCCTAACAGTTGAGGCAATTTATAGGGGGTGTTAATGAAAACAAAGACGATTTGATTATTTGATGAATGATGACATTTAATGCATTGTCGAGAGGTTGTTAAATATTGCTGCGTTCGACCTCTAATAGATCAAATCATGGAGAAAAGGGGGGGGGCTTGATAAGCAGGTCTCACTGACTCAAACAGCAATCAGTGTGCGCAATATGAGCGCAAATGTTGAAACATCTGCTTTACATAGAGGACTGGAAAAAAAAGGAAAAGGGTGACGTCTTGACACACTGTTTTATGAAAGAATCTCATTAAAATATGTTAAAACTTTAGTATTTTTATATTCAAATCAAGATGAAAAGTTCATTAAAGAGAATAAATATTTCATTAGATGCTAAATAAAACAAAGGGAATTTTTGGCTTCTCTCAGCATAAAATTCCTTTGAAAGATTAATTAATACATGTAAATTATGCAAATTATGCCCATGCAAATATTTTATGAAGACAATTAAGGGATCCATTAATTACAGTCTTTTTTGCTTCAGTGACATTCATTCATTTAATTTTAATTTCACTTTAACTGTTTTGATGTTTAATCTTGCAACAAAGAACTTTATCTCTGCGCACAGGGTCGTGTAAACTTGCCGAACACATCGAGTGGGAAGCGGCAGGGAACCAGCGAAGATACTGGGGGAAGATATTCACACGTGCACCGTTGCCAGGCAGTACTGGCGAGGTGCAGTCCCAGTAGCTCGCCTGCCTGTGAAAAGAGCCGCGTTCCCTCTTGGACCCGATTCAAAACACTGTAAAAGCAATTAATAAACACAGACTGTGTTAATATCGCAGAATTAGAGAAGTGTGACAAAAGACAAATAGAAATAATTAGTTCTCTAAAATTATGCCCTCATTATTTTTTTTTTCCCTCCATTCGCCTCCCTGAGTTTGGAGTCGAGAATGCACCCACACATTTCTCTCAGCTTTCATGCGGGTGATAGGCTTGTTTTTTCCCCCTTCTGCTTGTGTAATTTATCAACATCATTTTTTGCCATTTGAGGTTAATTATACAGCGAGGCTTGCAGAGCAGAGTAGAGGAGACATGGGTGGCAGACAAATGCTTCTCTAATTGAACAAAACACAAAAGTGCAGCCTGTTATTCGGTTTCATTCCACTCTTTGAGGCAGTGATCAGAGTAAATAAGGAGCTGCAAAATACAGGGATTCGATTATTATTAAGAAAAAAATAGTTTACACCTCAACTTTACTTTAAAGCAGGACAGCTGCTGCTGTAGCTGTACAGTTAAGTTTGAAATTTTAACATATTAAATGTAATACAATTACACTACAAAGAGCCAGCTCTTCATAAAAGCACAGAAGTGGCTAAGTATACTAATTTGGTATGAAATAAGGGGCTATAATTACTCTGTATCTGCAAATTATCTTTGTATTTAAATGATGACATATGGATTTCCTTTTTTTGGACATCAAACTGTTTCAGATCCCCGCAGTGACTGAATGACATTTAATTAAGGAGGAGTCATCGTTTCTGTTGCTACGTTTTCCTTATTTTTGCCCTTTCACAAAATACCAGTTCAAGTAGACTAATCGCACATTAAAGAGTTAAAGGGACCTCACTTATTCTTGCATGCAAGGATGAATATTTTCCACTTTTCACAGCAAATTACATGCAGCATTTTCCCAGATAAATTGGGACCTCTCCCACTGATAAGGGCGGTTCTGAGCAGACGCAGCTGAGGCGTATTAAAGCAAGACGTTCGAGTAATAATGAGGATATTCAACCTCTGCAAGGTGTCTTGTATCTGGGTAAACACAGATAGCAGACAGTCTGCAGAGGTTATCACTACAGCGCCCTTCCCCAAACACAAACTGCACCCCCAAGGCTAACAAACAAACAAACCATTAAAAATGTACAAGGCTTATTCATAAAATGGATTGATTTGCCCCGATTATTGCTATCAAAGGAGGGATGGCGCTGCTTTTTGTAGTTTTATGACTCATTAATGCTTCCTGAATTGTAAATAATCAACTTTTTTTTTGCTTAGTCTTTTTATTTTAGCTGTTCTGCTGGCCTGCCTACTGTAATGTGTGTATTCTGACAAAGACCTGTCTCCTTAAAGCACTGCAACCACTAAAAGTCAAGCAAAAGAATAATATTATTCCGACAGAAAACCAATGATCTTGACCTAGTGCTGTGGCCCAGATGGTGGTGTATGTCTGAACAGCAGGCACAGAAGCACTAATGTTCATAAACTGAAGCTGTGTGTGTGTGTGGAGATGGAGGTGAAGGAGGAGGTGTGGGGGGAAGAAAAAAAAGAGAGCAAAAGTGAGAGCCAGGAAAAGGGAGAGATTTATTGTCTCATCTGAGCTCCTGTACCTTGTATTGTCCTTTCAGCATCTGTTCTTCCACTGCTGCGGTCACTTTCCATCTCAGGGGTCAGAGAGTCTGCAAAAAGAGAGGGATCACCACCGTTAAACATGCCTGACATCCACCTATCACCACGCCACTTTCACAGCATCGTTCATTCCAAACAAGAAGCCGAGCTGGGAGCTGCGTCTCTGCTGAATGTAACCGAGCTGGACGAATCCTCTCCTTCATCGTGATGATCATCAGTGATAAAAAAGAGACAGTTAAATCTTTTATTTAAAGTTTTTGGAATAATAATCCATCAAACTAAGACCCTAAATGGAATTGTTTGCTCTCATAAAGCTGTAAAAAGGTAGTTAAATGTTTTAACAAGTTCAAAGGAAAATCACTCCTAGATTTGAAATGAACAGTCATATTTTGTAATTGATCTAATAACTCCACACTGCATGCTGCTGGTGGCAGACCAATGAACCGAGGATGAAAGAGGCAGTAAAAATGTGGATATATCAGAGCCTGTGTATAGCACAGCTCTGCATTACCGGCTGCATTTATGTATAAATACTTGTCATCAATTAATTTTAAAGACTTGATTTGTCTACTGTGTTTAGTTTTTACACCTGAAGACATACAGTTAAAGGTGAAAAAGTGGTGCAAATATGTATAAATAACTTGACAACACATGAATGCACTCTACTCTGTGTATGTCAGAGCTCAATCAGTTAATGAAACAACCGAAAACACCTAAGTTTGATGACCAGTTATTTGTGAGGCATATTTTAGACATGCATGTCATTCAGTTTAGTTTTAGCTTTAGAAACCTGCATAACTGTCCCTTAAATGTATTGATGACAAGTTGGTGAAAACAAAACATTTTCAGATCTCTGTTTGGGCATTTTGGACAGACTAGACACACAGATTGCAGATAAAAAGATTATGATCATTTTCTCAGTTGAACAACGTCACGAGTGACTCAGTTCACTGAATGCAATGAGTAATATTTCATATTGTATATTTGCATTTTCCTCATTTGTACCATTGGAGTTCACACTAAATGCTGCGATGGGCAGTTGCAGGGTCTGACCGTTGAGTGAACGCATGCTGTCGGAGGGCGAGGGCTGCTTCAGCGTCTGTTCTGCCTGCTCTCTCCTTTTGGATTCGTACTCCAGAGCTTCTTGAAGTTTCCTCTTGGCCTTTTTCTCCTTCTTCAGGCGCTTCTGGATGATTGCTAAGACAAGGGAACGACCAAAAGGACAGTAAATGAGCTCTGGGGCAAATTAGAGTAGCCTTATTCTTAAACTGAAATCTCATTATACCCATGCTCTGGGAGCCAATGATAATAACCGTTTTTTAAAACCAAGCACGCCATTATAGAAAAGAGGAAATCAATTAAAGCTAAATATTTCATAATATAGAAAGATCCAAAAGAGAAAATCTGGGCAAATAGTGACTGTGACTTAGCAAACTGCTAGGGGGAATTAAAGCTAATTGAAAAATTTATTGGGATATTTTTCATGAATTTCTCTCATTAAACATAAACGATACAGTTAGCGTGACTCTGATGCATTTTACATGAGACTGAGGGTGAGTTTGTATAGGATGTGTATTTCCAATTATGTTAACAGAACGGGAACAGGAAATCCAAAGCTATCAGTTTTATGCGCAACCAAAGGCGAACACGGTAGCTTGTGTCTGTCTCAATCAGAAACATTAAACATACATGGGGAAATGTGTAAGTACATTCAGGAGCTATCGCATCTACATGAGCACAGGCCTGTGAAGTCTGAACGTGAGTACACGGCACACACTTACACGCATGCCTGCCCACCCACCTACACACACACACACACACACACACACATAGCTGACAGGAAGGATGCAGTGCCAAGAAGTCATCAGGTAGTACCTCTGTTCTTCTGCTCCATGGCGAGCTGCTTCTCCAGAGTCTCCCTGAGCTCCCTCTCTCTGAACAGCTCCATCTTCAGCTCTGTCTTCTCCAGCTGCACCTGCTTCTCCTGAGCCCGTGCATTATCAATTGCCACTTTAAGCAGGCCCTGGACACACAAACAAAGATAAATATAAATATATATTTATATACACTGAAATGTACAAATAGCTGGAATGATGCGGGCTATTAAAATGCTTTGAGATGACATGATGGTAAACCACACTGCAAGTGTGTCACAGCAGTACCAAAACCTGGCTGCTGCAACGTGATTCTTTTCAGTATGATTGCCACCTGAAGCCATCCTTTTGTTTGCACAGGTTGAGCACCACAGCTTCTACAAGATCTATTAAATCAGACCCCCAGTTTAAGCAATGATTGTTGTTTGATTCTTTATAAAAGAGCAGATATGAGACTGACGGGTTTGTCTGACCGCTTTTGACCGAAGCTGTGAAATACAAGTGTTGACGGCCTTGGTGCGCTGACGCTTTTAGAAGCATGCATGAAAGGAAAGAGAAGTTTGGTGATTTGAGAAATGGGGAGGAGAAAATACAACAGAAACAATGGTCAGCTCCTTCAAAGTCTTTCAAAAACCTCCAGCTTCCCACCGCTGATATCTGTAACAAGTTTGCTTTAAATACACAAAAGCTTCATAACATTAATGCTAACGATCTCATCACTTACTGTATCAATTACATTATTGCCATTCAGTCCGACAGTCTCATGTGATCGCTATACAGTAATGTGGCCATTTTCATCACAATTATTCCCCATCCACATGCAATTCCATCAAATGCACTGGGCTATAGCTTACTAATTGTTGATTCTTCTAACCCCAATTTATTCTAAGTTGCTTTATCTTAATTTTCTGCTTGGTTTCATTTTGTTGATTTGTATATAAATATTCAAGTCGAAGATCATTATCAAAGATGACTTAGAGGAGTGTTGGGAGCTTGTGACGGCTTTCCTTGTGGCTCTCTAATTACCACGCCGAGCCAAAGGAGAAGTCGGACTCTGATGCCAATGGTACAAGTGCAATGAGAAGGGCAGCAGGGTGCACACATCATTACACCCAGACAGAAGGCAAATACATTCATCTTTCTGATTGAGGGGGTTTGAGCTGAAGCCTAAATAGCACTCTGAGTAGATGGGTGTTGTTACAGACTGAGTGTATCTGTGTTCCCTGCATGCATGTTAAGTAAAACTGTGGGAGGATTTTAATGGCAACCTCTCTTTTTTCCCCACTAAATATTTGCTCTTATAAAGTCTCAAACGAGACGGCGACTCATAATAAA
Organism: Atherinomorus stipes; assembly: GCA_023101725.1. Classification (NCBI taxonomy): domain Eukaryota; kingdom Metazoa; phylum Chordata; class Actinopteri; order Atheriniformes; family Atherinidae; genus Atherinomorus; species Atherinomorus stipes. The sequence continues at coordinate 907,255 of JALJCO010014178.1, read as the reverse complement.
CAGTTCAATGTGAAAGGAATGAAGCTGGAGAAACTATGTTTCATTTCCCGACCGAGTGATCTGGAAGAAATAGCTGAGATTTAAGGAAGCATTTAATGTGTTGTAAAAGCGGTCTGCTACAGTAAGCTTTGTCATGGCCACGATCATGAGCAATACAGAGTATTCTTACTGATCTGAACCCATTCTTGACTAAACATTTCAACTTGTCAGACAACCTTCTAATGTTACAAATTGGTGAGCAAAGACGTTTCCAGACAACTTTAAACGTCTGGCTACAAAACAGCAAAGTTGCACTGTGAAATAATACAAACTGACAAGACGGTGCAGTTCTGTTAACTCAAGTTGGCGGACAATACCTGTATGTTGGTGAGAAGAGTCTCTATCGATGACAAACCATCTGGGAAGAGAAATGGCGAAGGGAAACCAGGAGGCAGAGCCTGCCCAGCCAGTGACAACCGCTCGTAGCTGTCTCTTGCTGTTGGGGTGCACATCGGGTTGTCTTCTGCAAAGAGCAAAAAGGATAAACTGATTAAGGACCCAGAAAACACACCATTTGTTTAACTTGGAAAACAGACGAGTAGCTTTTTTGGCCAAAGTGACAAATATTGAGACTGACACAAGCTGACCAGTAGCAATGAATGTGTTTGTATTGATCTCCAGAGGCCAATCCCAGCTCTCCCCACCTCTCAGGAAAATATTAGACTGACATGTCCCCCAGAGATTCCTTTGTATTGTTTCTTCCCAAGGCCTGTGCGTGAGGGGTTAAACAATATCAACCAGAACATAAATCCAGCTATCCCTATTTAAAAGATGTCATGTGGACTCCAAAATCAGGAGCAGGCCGGCAGTTGACCCTAGAGGCTCGGGCTTCCTTTGTGTATGCACGCTCGGGTGCCTGTCAAACCTAAGATGACATCATCCTCCATTCATCACCGGCAGAAGGGTAAGGCCCTGCCATCTGCTGTCCAGCCTCTCTCCTGGGCCTCAGAGGAGGGAAGAGGAGCAGAAAAGGGAGGGAGAGAAAGCAGGAGGCAAACCGGCAGACACATGTACAGTCCTCTTAAACTAAAACAGTATGTCAGACACTGCCGTTTGTTGCCCCATCAGATCTGACACATGTTTTGGTCCGATGAGCTTTTATCAGGCCAAGAATTTGTAAGCGCTACCATCTTGAAGAAAGCCAGTTTATTAAACACATCCAGCGCAGGAAAAAAAGGGTCTCCACAGGAAGTCTGCACCATCAGCTGTTTAACAGTTAATTCAATGAAATGGGGGGGAAAGTTTTATTTGTAATGTGGAACCCTGGCTGCGTGGAGCACAGCACCTCTCTGCTCTCATCCACTATTCATATCTGTTTATGTGGCAGGCTGAATCTTGTACAAACAGCGAGCAGAGCTGAACAGCCCCTGCCTCTCCCTCCCATCAATATTCACCAACGCCAGCCAAGTGCTGGGAACAGCTGGTCTTACATTAATTAGTTTAAAGTATTTATTTCACCCATCCTCAGAGCAGATTGAGCAAAAACATTGGAGATTATTTCAAGCATCTGCAAATGCCCTGGAAACATCCCGGCGCCAAAAGTCGAGTGTTAGGATTCACAGTTTAGGTTTGTAATTTGGAGAAGGGTTTTTTTTTTTTGTCTGAATGGGGGAAGATGGTGAAATATGCACCGCTGGTCCGTGGAGAGAGTAAACAACCTTTCTCCTTTTTCAGATGAAGTTCACTCCTGTTGATTAATTAGAATGGATGGTTGCCTAATGGATTAAAATTTGTTTATAATTTGACTTCATAAAAATAATGAATTGCCTACTTTTAAGAAGCCACTCCTGTGGTAATTCATTTTGTTTGGTGCAGTCCTGTCTGCGTTTTGAGGTGGGCGTTTGGGTGGAGATATAAAAAGCACTCTCCTTAAACAGTGGCACAACATGAAAGTCCCATTTTATCTCAATGAAATAACTAATCAAAGATCAAAAGCATTACAGCTGGCTCCAGCTCAGGTTGATATAGATGTATTGCATGCATTATATGCATGCATCACCCACCTCCAATAAAATCACCATAACAACTAGAGACGTTAGTAGACCTCGGGGAAAGGTCTGCCGTTGTAGCTTTGTAATTGATTTGTACTGTAGGCACTTTGTCCCTTATTTAGTGTTGGCATTAATCATAAATCATTGCTTTAACAAACTCCGGCTTCCCACTCAGCAGGCCTCCCCTTCCAACACAATGTTGGATCACAGAGAATATTTGATGGCTTTGTTGCGGGGGAAACAACCTGTCATGCTCTGGGAAAAGCAAACAGCGTGTTTTGTTCGACACACTCAAACTACCCTACAACACCTCTTGTCAGATAACATTTCCACCAGGAGCGATGCATAAACACTGGCGTTTTTAGAAGGAAAGGAAACGCAAGGCTAATACATGGCTAATTCAATCAATGCAATCAAACGGCTTTAATGAAGCTAAATGTAAGTTCCTGTGGAACACGATCTAAATCTTTAGTTTCTGTGCTTCTAATGTTATTGCCACCCCCCCTCCTCTCTCCCCCTCCTTCTCCCTGTGCCTGGCTGCAAATGCTGGCATGTGTTTGCATGTTTATTTCTCACCATCGCTCCAGAATCATTGACTTCAACTTAATTACAGCGACAGGCGTTGGAGTGATGGGGGCCGGTGGAATGGAGTACTCTGTTTCCAGGTGATATTTCTGCACTAGCAAAGCTGCCAACAGCAGCTGTGACAGCCCCTAGTGCTTACCGTACGGTAAAGGTACAGTTAAGGCCCTGACTATGAAATACTGTGAGGGAAAACACTCGCAGGTCACCCCTGTCACAAATAACATTTCATGCACAACTGTTTCGGTGGATAATAGGAGCCACAAATAAAAATGGGACGCTGTAAATACAATGCATTTTGAATGAAATGCCATAATTTAAAACAACACCCCCCTCCTCTCTCTCTGTCCTCCTCCACCCTGTTCTCAATAGCTGCAGAGGGAGTCCTTGACAGTGTGCTAGCAATGATGAATCACCTATCCAGTTAATTTTCTCACTCCTCATGTGTTGTGCTGCTAAAACAGGGGCCCAGGAATTGACTTGACAAACTATGAATGTAAAAAATATCACTTGGAGGGATCTGGGCTTATCTCCAATTTACATGTTATTAGATTTGTGTTGCAAGCGGCACTTGGTCTTTGCAAAGCTGAGGCAGAAAAGATGGGGCACATGATAACCAGAGATAAAACATGTCCAAAACCCACTTGAAAGCCTTTGAAATATTTGATGGAAAGTCACAGGGAGTGGGGAGAAGCAGAGGAAAAAGTGGCCTGATTTAAAATGTGACAGACACACATTGCAATCTGTGGTAAATCTAGAAGAAACCTTGGGAAATTTAGCTGCAATCTCTGGATAAATAGCTGTAATTGACCTTGGGAGTTGAAAATGTGCCATATGTTTCTGGTTCCTGTGTTTGAAACTGGCTCCCTCAGGACATTTCAGCTGAGTACTCACACAGACGCAGGGAAAGCGGGAGGAGAGGAAGATACACGGGGAAAGAGAGCAAGAAAGAGGGCCAAAAGAATGCCAGGAACGGCGGATAGACGGCTGAAGACACAAGACGGATGGACAGATAGGAGCAGCATCATCTCAGGTGGAATGGGTGTACACAGAGTGAAAGACTGACAATGAGAAAGAGAGATATGGGAAAAGAGGGGGAAGAGAGAAGGAGAGCAGAGGTACATTTGGCCAACCAGTCAGTGTGATATATTGACAGGTGAAGCCTTTGTCCTTGCAAACCTCTGTTCCACCCAGCAGGAGAACTGAATGCTAAACCTAGAGGTTGTCAGCAGAGCCAACACAAAGCAAAGCTCTGCTTTTCACTGCACAATTACATTTGATTTGACCTGCCAGGGCTGCAGAGAAACCAGCCTCCTACAAATGGAGTAGTTATGACCTCTCGGACAGCCATTAGCAGCCAACACAGCATTATTCCACCTGCACTTAACATTGGATCTGGAAAATCTTGTCTTCTGGTACAAATGCAGTAATGCAGAGCTGGGCAGAATGGGGGGAGGGGATAGTTTTTCATGTTTGAAAAAAACATGAAGTTAGCTGATCTTGCAGATGATTTCTCTGAAGGGTCTTTCAGGCAATAAAGTGCTTGAAGGAAGTTTTATATGACTTATAACTTTACATATTTTCTGTCTCTCAATCTTAAATTGCAATCACTACAGAGCTGCAAAAGCATGTTTATACTGTAAGTTTAATCATGTCAAAATATGATTATAATGGGTTTTATTGTAAAATTGTACTGTAAGATTTACTTGCAAGTAGGCTGCAAAATGATCCATACAAGACAGATTCCTTTGGAATGACTATCACTTGCATGTGCTGGGCATATGTGTGTGTAATACATAGTATACACTGTGAAGAAAGATAAAACACACATGCACTCACAAGTATGCAAACAAAGAGCCTCAAATCATATACACATTCATTACGCACATGCACGGCACATGCACTAATGTGCCCTCATCACATTTAAGCTAATTTCCTTTTCATCACGGAGAGAGGAAAATGAGTGTTTGCCCCATCCCTGCTGAGGGACAAAGTCAAGAGCCCCGGTCGGTTTGGGCTAGATTAACAGGTAACATTTGGCTCCCACTCTCTTATCACAGCATGAAAATCAAACCGCGTGTTTTCCTCTATCGCTCTCTCTTTCTCCCCTCCCTAATGTTCCCTTCACTTAGAGATGAAATCGCTTGCTGCACAAACCCATTTGGAGAGAGGAGAGAAGGTGAGTGGGATAATCAGGCTGGCCACTGGGCCGTGTTTCCTAAATGCTCTCCAAAACATTACTGTGCACAGGCATAAAATTAGCACCGGGACCTTAAAATGTTGACATTTAGCATGACTTTTTGGAGAGTGACACCCTCATATTTTCTTGTAGGATATCATTAAATTTCAACTGCCCTATGGCTGTGCCTTTCCATTAATAACCAATTCAGTGTGTCACTTCTCCCTCTTTTCTCTCACTCACTCGCTTGCCACCTTTTTTAAAGTAATGAGTCCATTGCTTTGCCTTAATAAATTGAATCGTATTCTCAAGGCCATATGAAGATAGAGCCACAGATGGACAGGCTGCATGGAGGAAATAACCATAAATCCTTTACTGTCAAAGAGGCGGTCTGAGGTGACAAAAGGAGACAATCACAAACCTCAACAGGGATCACACGGAGGAAGGTTAATCCTCTCGGTTACTGTTTTTTGATAGCATGGCTAAAAGTAGGTATTGTTCCTTTAATTGGTGATGCTTCAATCTAAGAATAATTCAAGACTATCAGATTGTCTACATCGGCAACAGCAGAGAAAACCAAGAACTTTTATTTGTACTTATAGATTAGCTGCATTGATTGCAATATCGTGCTTTAATTAAAAACAGCCAGGGCAGATTTTTATCATTTCTTTAACAGCCAACTTGGTAAAAGAGGAAGAGGAAAAAAAAACAGTGTGTGAGAGAGAAAAAGAGAAACAGATAGAGCAAGAGGCGAGGGAGCAGAATCTGTGTTGACTTCTATTCAGGAGGAAGATATCTTGTCTTTTTATGCGGCCCATGTCATATTTATTGCATAAAGGTCAGAGTGTTCATTTGTTCAAAGTCAGCGTTTTCCCTCTCTCCTCTCCTCCATGTAATAAATGCAGGGGCTATGTCATTATCGGACCTCTGAGGATTACAGGCTTGGCTGACTGTGATGACTGCATAAAAGCATGCAGGACTTTTGTTTCTGCCAGCGCGCACCTTCAAATGAGCTCTTAAAGATATCAGGAGTGTGGACAAAAATGGCATTTCGTGGAGCAACGGACCCAGTTAGAACAGAGGGAGGTGGAAAGAAGCAAGCCGGTTCGAGTGAGACACTGCGGGGCTGAATCCATGACCTTAGATTAAAGTGAGATAAGGAAGGTAAGGTGCACTCGAGAGGTGCAAAATAAACTTGTGGCTCAGGGGAGAAAATGGCAGACTTGAATAGATTTCCGTAATTCCCCTATTGACTATGAGCCCAAACTGTCAGGAAGATAATACTTGGAGAAGGACATTATTGTGAGGCACTTTGAAGGTGCTCAGATTGTCTTTGCATATTGACCTCCGTTGTCCAGGTCCATTTATTGGCAGAAGAATCCCAGAGATTAAATTGGCCTCAACTATTGATTGGACATTTTGCTAGAATCATTCCCATTTCAGAGGGGGGATCATTTGTACTGTATACCCCACTAATCTGTCTGACCCACTAATCATCAAGCCATTTATGTCTCTCTCTTTGTTTAGTTCCCCTTTGTTTAGCGTTTATTAATTCATTAGAGCAACTTCTCATGCAGCTTAACTTAGACAGTGACTGGGGAGTCCTGTTTCCACCAGATAGCAAAGTGCATTCCAGCAAAATATGCCACCGAATATGCACCCAACATCACAATACACATGCCAATTACATATTGATAATTAAGCATTCAAACAAACAAACAGAGAGGAAATCCCCCATAATCACCAGGTTTTAATGGAACAAGTATAAGCTTGGTGTGGTTGGCCAGATAGTCTGCTGCTAGATCAGAGTTTCGCTGGGTTTGGGAGGGGAGAGGAGATGGGGGGGGGGGGGGGGGGGGGCAGCAGGCAGACACATTGGTGTCATTGCCTGGCGTTGCAATCCTACAGGGAGAGGCTTCGCCGTTTCGTTGCTGGTTGAACGAAAGTCGACGAAGGCTGGCACTAATCCAGGCTGGATATACTGAGCTGCTTTTAAATGAAGATGAAACAACAAAAGAGGAAATGGGGAAACATAAACTTTAAACGGCCTGGCTTAGGAGCACTTGCTCCGTGGCTGGCTGGTGTAGAAGCTCAAAAACTGATGCAAATCCATTTGTACGTAGTCCTGTTTTCACAGTCATAAAAATACTTAAGGGGTTTAAATAGGAGAGACGTGTTAAACGTGTGGAAATCTGTTTTGATAACATTATTCATAACAGTGGCTTTGCGCGGTGTGAATTAATAACACTTCATTTACAGACGGAAGAAAGCTGGCATGGTATTTCCAGTTAAAGAGATTAATTTTTAAAGACCTAATTGACAGGCTGGGGTTAGGCAGGATAAGCAACAGACTATGAGGCTGCAGCTGCAAAGTCAAGGTGACTGCAATACTCAGAGAAAGGCTTTCAAAAAGCAGAATAGAGAGAAGAGAGGGAGGGAGTGAGGAGAATTAGTCCTCAAGCACTTTTCCCTCCGCCCCCTATTCTTCCTCTCTTTATTAGGAATGATTTACTTTCTCAGTGAAAGGATATAAAAGCTCAAGTATAGCAGCGTAATTATCGCAGAGTGAAAATTTAAAGGTTTGACTCACAATGTCCTCAAGTCAGCCAGCAGACTGCCAGACGATAAGAGCGACTGTGTTCAACACTCGGCATCCAATTGGTTGTGTTTTATGGGCTTTGCCAAGGAAGAGAACACAAACAGCACTCAGCTCTGCAAGTCTGTAAACATGATGGACTGTGGCAAACTACTCGGGCTGGTGTTTACCTTGGCAGAGCCTGGCCCTGGCATGTCGGCAGCATCACTTAATTACTGTTTACATGTAAATATTAAATTATACAAACAACCTAGCAGAATGTCTCCAAAAATACAGAAATACACACGCAGGGTCAACCTTATCTGTCTGCAACAGTTGCAAGCTGCAAGAGTGGGAATCGTTTTGAATCACAAATTTGCCGCATTGTACATAATCTTCATAATTGTTTAATGCTGTTGTCCAAGGGCATTCAGGTAAATATGTTCCCACAATCTGCATAATAGCAGATGCTCAGATATGTAAAACGGGACTTGTGTTCTCGGGGAGAGACAAGAAAAAAAGAAGCCAAGGTGATCGGGCCAAACAGATTTATCAGGATACAGGACTGTGATCATTAATGTCTTCAGTCAAGACAGAGAGATGATTGCTTTGATTGCAGACCTGTTTTCCTGACAGTCCAGAGCAGCACATATAGAGAAGCACCAGTGCCTACTGTGCATCTCTGGTATGGCTGAGTAAAGCACTTGTTCATTTGCAGTGAAGGGTAACATGAAACAGGCCTCAGCCCTCTGATGGACAGGGAGATTTCACCTTCGCCAGTGAATGATAATGCATTATTAAATTTGCCTCTCTGCTCACTAGATACACTTAGCTGACCACAGCATATTTATCTCCCCATCCGAGGCTCACGTCTTGGCAGGAGAAAGCATTCTGTCACTTTTGAGGCATTTCAAAGATTAAAAAGAACCTCTCTCTTTTCAACGTCCCTAAAAGCATCCCCCCTTTTCAGTGAAATGTGATTAGCAGGAGATGGTGTCACGCAATGGAACATTCATGAGGGGGAGAACAAATATCCAAATGAACTCCCATGTCCTCGAGGAATAGCCCCTCTCTGCACCATCAGCAATCTCTCTCACATGGGCTGGGGAAATTTGATTGATCCTCTATTGAATTATTTTTTTGCACTCTTTCATTTCAACAGGACGCACTGACAAGTTGTTTGATCATAAAGCATTATTGTCTGCCAAGTCACATTTCAGGGTTGTGATGGCTAATGATCTTGCCTCCTGACTTAGGGAAAGTCAGGTAGTCAGCATGTGTTTGAAGCTCGCAATGCCAAGGACACCGGGAGGACTGAACAAAACACGAAGCATTAAAGTCAAAAAGATGAAGAGAAGGAGCTTACACTCAACATCGAACTTTTAATGATACTGTATGGAGATACCATCAATGTCAGTAAAATATTTACATCGCAAAAAGAGCACAGAACTCGGGCTGAAACTTTTGCTTGACCCAAAGTCCCCCACCTGCCTTTTTATCATCGCGAATGCATATGCAAAGAAGGAGCAGAACAAAGACTACAAAGGCTAGAAATCACTTTTTTGTCTTTTTCATCTTTTTTTTCAAACTATATCCCTCCTCTCTGCATGAGCCCATCAGCATCCACAGGTCTATGCTCAAAGCAGCAGTATGGTAATTGAAAGTGATGCGGGTACCCGCTCCACTTCATCATTCAAACCATACACTAGGACTGCAGACAGTCCAAGAGCACTAAGAGCCTCAACTGGCTATCTATATGCAGCTTCCTGACTACAAAAGAGGCGTGGCAAATTTGTCCATTGCGGTCAACATGGGTGCGAGATGCATCAGCGATTCGCTCGGATGATAGCAAGGTATGAAAAGATGCACCTCTAGGTGACATAATACACCGAAGCCTTCCATTTGTGCTTCGGAGGAGATTATGAGTGCATCTCCTGTTGTGTCAACAAGTATATATAAAACATTTACCATGGAAGTGCAAATATCATATTACCAATGATTCATCCGCTTTTAAAATATAGTTTACAGAATCAGTTTACAGACTGTAGTTGCCTCTGATTGTCCTGTCAGGCCTTTTAGCTCAGGGTGAAGGAAATTTCCAAATGCACTGCGAGTGCTCATGTGTTGGTGAGATTTCTTGTCGAGAAAAATGCTTTAACTGCCACATGTTTTTTGTTTTTTTAAAAAGGAAAAAAATAAACCCTGAAAACACTTACACTGCAGCATCTATACTGTGCATATGGCTTGTGTTTCAAACACCTTTTCCTGAGGAAATAAAATGATATCCAGTGTTTGATGTCCAAAGTGAGTTTACAGCCAAAGGCTTCCGTACCTTTCAAATTTCCCCTTGTTTGTCAGCTACCTGCTGTTTCACGAGACAGAGGCTTGTCGGAAGCCATCACCACAGACTTTCTGTTTGAAGCAATTCAATTAGTCACATGTGAGACAACATTAAGCTTTCTACCCCCTCCCCCCAAACACATCATCTAATCTCCCTTTTTTTCTCAGGCAAAATTTGGACAAAAAAATAATCAAGTTCAAACAACCCCCCCCCCCATCTCAAAAAAGAAAGGAAAAAACTACCATCTGGTTTTTCTGCACATGGTGACACAAGTTTGGAAACTGTCTATTTTTCCCTTTTCTTTTTTTTTATGACAACAAACAGCCTTTGTCCTTCATCACCAGAGATGACACAAAAAAGATGAGACGTGTTCATGGGATGTGAGTGATGAGACATTATAGCGGCTGTCTCTGAGGTGTCTGGCTATTTAAATAGTCTCCATATGAGCTGAGGCGCTGCATCCTTCCTCTGCACCCACTGAGCTCTCTTCTAAGAGTGCATTGCAAGAGATTAATTTAATGCTCTGCCAGGATCATAAAGATCAAACAAGTGGAGAGATATCATTAAACTATTGGAATGTTATCTCATTTATCTAAACAAACTGATGCGACGAACAAGCCTAATTAAAAAGCTCACCATAAACAAAGCTGCGGATGGCGAGGCCTTTTCCCTCTTTAACAATGGAACGCATTTATTTTATTAATCTAATGCATCGTGTATCATATCATTACAGTTCAATATTTCTATCATTAATTTTATTCCCTTCACTTAAAGCTTTTATTGGAATTACTTTGGTTATTAGTTGGTTCTAATGTATTGGTTACCTCTGTATCTTGCTGCTACAATCTCTCTTATCTCGCTGCATAAACCTGTGCATGTTATTCAAATTGCCTCATTTATTATGATAGCTTCCTCATGTAAATTGTGCTGACTGCTCGCCCTTGCACAGTCCTCATTAGACTAATGAAAACCTTCAAACGAAAAAAACTAAACAACCTGCCAAATAAAGGTCTGGGGTTATTATGAAAATTACAACTGTGGGAGCCGGGAGAAGCTCTCTTCATTAATTCATGCTCAGCAAATTGGTAACTAATTTAGTTGCACTCCTCTGCATTAATGGGTTATTTTATAAAAATGTTTTCCACAGACCGAGACCTCTGGTGCACACACTGGAGAGCTCAGAATCCTAATCAAGTCCAGTGACATATTAGGAATTGACAATCTCAAAGATAATACAGCGTGTTTGTGAGTAGATGTGCGGAGGTCAACTAGTTAGAACTGCTGCCGATTGCAGGGTCATTTGCTTTTTCTTCTAGTGTTGCAAAGAAATTAGAGTCATTTGTGTTGATTATCTGCGTATGGAGGAGGCACTTCAGCTTAGATTTGTAGAAACATTCAACTGATTTATGTATGTGGATCCTTAGTAAAGCCTCCTTCTATATTTGTTTGCATTACACTTTGTTCATGTAAGTCCCCTCTTTTTTTTCCCCCCACACAAACACTTTAACACACTCACATGATCACATACATGCAAACACAGCTAGACATTTTGTGACCCTTAGATTCAGCTCATGATCCTGCTAATTATTACTATTCACTGCTTCACACCCTGTGTGTGAAGGTCTAACACTGATCTTCACGTCAGCCTGAGCCAACAGGGAACACACGGCCCGATGATTTCCATAGTGGGTTTAATATGATTATCAGCTTCACCCCACCCTGTATCACCCAGAACAGCACAGCTCTGCCAAAACCAACAGAGAATACTAAAATCTATTATTTGCTTCATTTTGTATTAAATCCACAATGCTAAGTGAGATTTATATCTGTGTACTCATGTTTCACTTATTGCTTTTTAAACAAGTAAAACAGAACAATTTAGAGAAAAGGAGTATTGACAGTATGGATAAGATTCAACATGGTCAATTATTTCAACAGAGTATATATATATATTTGTATATATATACTTATCTGAGAAAAAAAAGAGATGAAAAATCACATCATTTAAAGCCCATTTTCATGCTGGCAGTTTTGGTTTACCTGGACAAAGTTTTTCTAGTTGATTACAGTAAGAGAACTTACAGGGTGCCATTAAAGTCATCACACTTGATGCCATACATGTGCTGTCAATCAAAACTTACAACACACACACATTCCTGCACATTTATTCAAATCCTGTTTTTCTCTCATCTTACAGTACATTCACAGCTGATCTTAAGGCTTCAAAATTACATAAAACCTCAAAACTTTAGTTTGATGAGCGACTGTATCATGACACATTCTACAGCTGGGATAAAGCAGACTTCTAGAGATTTACGAGGATATCTTTAAATAAAAAGAACAAAAAAACCCAAAGAAATTGCTTTTTTTAATCAGTAAAATTCCACAATGGACCATAATGGTGAACCATTGAGTGGTTCACCGTTGATTTTTTTATTTATTGTTTATTTCCCCTTCAAAACTGTTTTATTGCACCTTACAGTGACTGATCAGTATTTTGAGCTGTTGTTGCCACGAATGATATGCAAGGATTGGATCTAACTGAGATCAAAAGGAAATTAAGCACCTCTGTCCATAACAGTCACCCATCACCCAAAGTAATCGCCTCTGATTTCCAACAACTATGAAACCTTGATACATTTTAACTGGTACATTATAGAAACATTTAATCCCTGTACAGTTGTTATTAATGCTTTTTTTGTTTGTTTGTTTTTACCTGGCTCTGCACATGTCTATTTCTTCTTTAAAGTTGAGTATTCCCACTCTGAGGTAACAGGCACTGCATTGGTCTGAGTCAAACCCCATGTGGCCATTTGAGAAACTGCAGTTTTGGCCACTTTAGTGTCAGCTTTATTTTTCAGCCCCAGAGATTTCTGTTGATCGAAACTGATACAAAAATCAATGTAGTTGATCGAATTGAGCTGCTCCGCTTCTGTTGACAAATGTGGCCACTGTGGGCTTCTTATCTCCACACTTGGCTCACTGCATCCCTTTTGTCTGCTCAGATGTTTTTAGCACAAGCCTCACTGGGTTTGCCGTCTTAAAATTGTTTAACCTTCCCGTTTGTTATCAGACACAGTTTCCAGAATTGTGTTTTTGGATTATATCTATATAATCTGGAGCAGTTCAGTACAGCTTTAAGTGACATTCAGTTAAAAAATGTGTTTTGTAACAGACATTTCAAAGCGTTTGGTATTGCTTATTGTGTTGTTGATGAAAACATTTTCCCTGTAAACACTTTGGCTCACCTTTGTCAGTGTGCATCCTCTTTGCTTCATGGCTCATGTCGTGGGCCAGGTCTCCTTCTTTAGGTCCAGGTATGATGTTCGGAGATAGGCCTAGCAGGGCTTGGTTCATGGACAGGCCATTGTGATGTGCTGCTGCAAAGAGGATGACAACATTTTGTCATTTACCTGTGTGAATAATTGTGTTGTTAGGTTTGATAAAAGAAACAAACAAACAAAAAAAAGAACGTACGTATCCTGTCTGAGGAGCTTTCTGTGTGGGCTGGGGAGCTGGACACACTGCTGCTGCGGTGGGACGATGGGTGACTGCCCGGCCTCCTGTTGTCTTCTAAGGAAGGAGCAGGGGAGGGACTGTCCGGCACACGTTCCTGCAACCCCAACAGCCACAAATGCACACACCCAAAATAAATCTCCAGTGCAGACTGAGGCATTGCACTAAAAGGAAAATCTTTAAACCATTTAATGAAATGATATTCCTGATTTCTGTTTTAAAAGTTACCTTTATAACAGAGGTGACCATTCTGGAGGGTAGGCTCTGGCCCTGTGCTGCAGCGGCCATGTTTGCAATGGTGCTGAGGTGGTTCATCTGGCTCATTGCCATGGTGACAGAGGCTGGGGGCAGGCTGACTGGAATCAGGGGGTGTGGCATCATCATGAAGGGGAGTTCCAACCCTGAGACACATGAAGAGGTTGTTGGTTACTCAATGATGCATATTATGAGTGAGATATTCACAGGGGAAACTTGTGAAGCTCTGGCTGAAAACTCAAAACCTGATGGTGTTAATTCAGCAGTCAGTAATTCCCACCACTGCGGTGCCCTTTAAAATGGGTGTCCAACAACCCTAAAGCTTTGCACTGGCATCAATTAAAAAGAGAATTATTTAAATGAATAATTGCTTGGGTATCTTACCATGTTAACATAATACACATAAATATTTTACTGCACATGTTAATAATAGATACTGCTGCAATAATAATAAAGAAAATAGAGACAACTATATAAACAGACCTTTAAAGACCAAAGTTTACGCTGCAATAAAGAAACATAAATTATTCTGTGATGAATAAAAAGCATACATTATGGAAATTGTCTCAATATTTACGTGCAAAAAAAGGATGTAAAAACAAGGGCAATCTCAAAGCCATTACACAAAATGACTAGTTAAATGTGCTAATGACAAACAAGACGACTACAGTGAAGCAATGACTTCAGGCTAATTATAGCAGCCTATAGACCAAAAAGAGTTCAGACTCCACAATAATAAGATTTCCAATTTAATCTTCTTTTATATGCACACAAATTATTCCAACATCAGAGATGTACTTCAAATGTTTTAAATTATTCAATTGCTGTGTGGCAATAGTTGCCTAATTAGGAAAATTGAAAACATTAGTAGTCTGAAAATGTAAAGAATGTCCAATAAAGATACCATAGGGGTCTAGCAGTTAGTCAAACTGTGGAACTACACCGTGCTTTTCAATGACTTAATGAAAACAAGGCAACTTTCAAAGGACATGAGCACAGACAGAAGGTCAAAGCTAGGTGTCTGTACCTCCCTCCCCGACCATGGCACCCCTTCCTTCCCCCCTCTGCTCTGTGGGGACTTTGAACAGGCAGGATCAAAAGTGACTGCGAAGAGTTTGGTCTCGTTCCTATGCCGCTCAGATGCTTTTCCTCAAATGCTTTAAAGAAAACCTCATAGACACTATTGGATCTGATTGAGCCTCTCTGTTGATTTTTCGCTCCTTTTTTCTCTCTTTCTTGGCAGCCTGGTTCAAGGTAAAAGAAAAGAAAAAGCTGCGTGAAAGAAAGAGGGTGGATGAAAAAAAAGGGAAAGAAAAAGAAAAAGATACGGCGCTACAGAACGTCATCCACAAAACAACTCCGCTCTTCTTTTCTGACAAAACATCAGTAGCCAAAGGGCAAGGAGATCTGCGTGGCGAAGCCTCTAAAGAGAAGGACACTGGTTGAAAATGAAAGGACATGAGAAGTACTCCTCTCTGTCATTCCACCTCCTTCCAAAAGAAGCATTGATTTCCATAAGAAAGATGGCATGCAGTTTCTCAGTGGTGAGTATTCCCAAACAATATAAAGCAGGGGAGATTAAAGAAAGGCGGAAGCCAACCAGCACCTTGTATCAGCGCCTCTGCTGAAGCTCAGACTGAATCAATTACCACTCAGCAGGCTAAGCTCAATTAAAAAACACCACAGAGGGCCCTGATTGTGGGGGGTACTTACTGTAGGACAACATTGGAGAGGTCTAGGCTACCGATCAGGCTTTCAAGGCCACTCAAGGGCCAGAGTGAAGAGACTTACTCTGCCTTTGAGGTAGATACATTACACCTATTCAATCAAACACAGCTACACACATTAAGGCAGATTTTCACCATGTTAATAAAGTTTGAAAAAAGGATGAAGTCCTCAACATAAGTACAAGCTGCCTTCTGTGATTCCAACAACATTCCTCTACTTATCTCCTTGCTATTTCTTGTACTTGATGATACATGAATTTCATGATGTTACTCTGCTGGAGTGACAGCCTGGCGCAAGAACACTGGACTTCTGTTCACTCTAAGCGGGTATTAGTCTCGCTTTCAGTGCCTGTCCAGCCCCTTTCATGTCACCCCATCCCAAAGCAATGTTTCTTCCATAAAGACCCATTCAGGCCGCTGTAGGGGAATGTGCCACAGAGCAACAAGGGTTCGCCAAATCCCTTTATTTGTTGCTGAAAGGAGCCAGGTGAGGAGGAGGATATTTATTTATTTATTCAAGGAATCTGGCTTTTCTTTTTTTTTTTGCAAGACACTGAAGTGTTTTCATGTCATTCATATGCAATTTCCCCCTATTTGTCTTGTTAATGCCGCACACTGCCTCAAACACTTTTTTTTTTAACTAGCATTTAATAAACCGTGTTTTTCTCCTGAAAGAAAGATAATTAACCAACACTTGTTAGACTTTGTATTTTAGGATACCGTGCAGATATTCTGGTCGGATTGCAGCTAAAAACGTATTTATCAGCTTCTGTTTATCTCTAACACAAAAGTTCAGACCTGATGAGAGGTGAATTCCCACAAGCCCCCATCTCTCCTGAAGGGCATAAACAATAGATTTGGAGTAATTTACCTGAAGTAAGCCGGAGGGACGTGCAAAGGTGAGCTCCTATTTACCATCATTAAAACTACAAATCACTTAATACCAATATAAACAGCTCAGCTATTATGTTGTGCAGTGCTTGTGAGTTCACGCATGGATAAGCAAAGATCTGAATCGCAGAGGATGAATTGAATGAATTAAAACAGCCCTTGGTAACAACATGATTAAAAAGCTGTTACATCAGGACCAAGCCTGGCTGATGCTAGTTTCCGTTACTTAAACGAATCCCCACCCCCCCCCCAAAAAATATGATTGAGTGTTGAATGCTTTAAAATGATTAAAAAGAGAGCAGTAATTCATTCTGATGACAAAAATGATAACTTGCAGTGATTTGTGCTGCTGTTAATCTTCATCGGAACAGAGCTGCAGCCTTTCTGGTCATCTAAAGGGAAATAAGGAAAAAAGAAAGAACCTTAAGCCGTTGAAAATTGTATGAGAAAGCAACCAGCCCCTTACCCTTAACTCTGTTGTGGACAGATTTCCCCTGACAAAAATTAAACTAGCTCCTACTTGGCACTTTATTATCTCTTCAACTGAATGATTTATTGTTTGTGGAGCGAAAGAACCAAAGAAAGGGGGAAGATTACATTTCCAGCCAAAGCTCAGGCTTGATCTCGTTTTTTACTCCCTCTGTCCAGGAAAAAAAGCTCCCGACAAACAATAATGTCAGCTGTAATTGATCGGAGGTCGCTGGCTGGGCCTGCAGTAAAAGCGCACTATTTAAGCGACAATCGGCCCCGCGCTCTTCAGACGCTGGCTAATGAAGCTGTCTGTCTGGGCTATTTACCTTCTCTTAAATGGAAGGGGAGAGATGTACTGTAAGAGACAGGGCTGGAGAGGATCTGCCTCTCGCTCCTGTGAAATAGGACCTGCACATGCCTGAGGAATGTATAATTGGTTGGCGCAGCCAAAGCTGGGGATCCGGTGCTAATTAAATGACTTGTTTAAAGCCTATCTGTCTTTGTTTGGGAGGCTCTGGGCTTCAGAACAATGCATTGTAAATGCTGTTGTCAAACAAACATTCCTGGTTATCCTCTGATTGGAATTGAACAAGACAAAGGGCTGATTTGCTCTATGCTAAGCCTTTGGTTTTCATAGTGTTGAGATTTTTTTTTTTTTCCTGCTTCTGATCTGTCAAACTGAACAGGGCCATTCCAGTCAAGCTGCTAAATGGACCAATTCACTGCACAATGCATATGCAGTGTGCAAAACAATCTCTGTTTTCCTGCTAATTGTGCCTGTAAAAATGCCCCCATGTTGTGTATGCATGTCTCCAACAAAGGTGAGACGGACGTGCACGCACACAGAGAGTCTTTGTTGTGGTCGTATCAAGGATTTGCACACCGGTCCCAAAAGGAAATGAATGGCTCATGAAAAAGTGGCTGTCAAGCCACAAGACATTTAGGGGCTCTCTCTGTGGCACTAATCAGCTATTCATCTCTTCCATAACTGTTAATCTCCAAAATCAGAGGTCTTGGATGTGAAATGGAGGAATCCTCACACCCATTAGATCAAACATAAGACACAGCCTCCATAAACATGCCGCCTGCCATCGCGGTGCCACGTAAGACAACACAAGCACATGCTTACATGTGCACAGAAACAGAACTTCTCCCACATTCATATAAGCGTACACACACAAATGCAAACAAGAAAAAAAAAACATACACACACACACACAGATGGCAGGTTCAGTCAAGGCTGGTGAGTCCTGTTTCTCATTAAAATGGGGGGAGTGAGGAAGGTATTGAGCTTTGATGTAGCCACCCACAGCCCTTCAGTGTCATTGAATGAAACTTTGAAGCTTTTTGTGTTTACGCAGTTAATGCTGATAATAAAGCAAACATCTTGTCTTTGTTAAATACCTGCTTTACACTCACGTATGCACACACACACACACATGCACGCAGGCAAACAACATAAAACGGACACATAAAAGAACACATCACGCACCAACAAAGAGAGGTAAACATGAAAACACACACTCAGACAATGATGCCGCATAGATGATTGTGCAAAGGCATGAACACACAAAGCCAGCTAGACATAAAAACACATGCAAACAATATGCTTTACATTCCAAGAGCCGCAAGGATTGGATGCATTTCAAGCTAATTCACATCAACAAACAAAATGTGCTTCACATCCCGGGATAAAGACACACAATGATTCAGGTGGACAAAGATTTCTTGCCAAACTGCCTCATGTAATGTGAGAGATAGCATGATAGGAAAACATTTCTGGTTTGATGAGGTAACATAATTGCTTTCCAACCCAAACCACTGGAGTGTAACATGTGGTAGAAATTATCAAGGAGACAGACAGAGGTGTTTGTCCTTTAAGTGTATAAAATCGAAGGCAGGCAACTTTTATAGGATAATTTAAATCCTCTGCTCTAATGGCACGCATTCCTTACGAAAATTGAAAGATCAATCATCTCTGTGACAGATCTGTTGTGAAAGAAGTTCTTCCTATCTTTGAAGAGAAAAATGCTAAACACGTTTCAGCATGACACCCCCTTCTCTACCCACACTAGTCCCCCTGTTTTAGCTGTCTATTTGTCTCTTTGCTGAAAATGTTAACGAACAGGGCAATAATCAGGCCATATGCTTGCATGTGGCAAATCTCATTACAGTAAATGACCTTTACCAACCAATGCCAACATCCTTGTGCTGGATAACGCAGGGTTTACAGAGCAGAGGGGTGGAGGGAGTGGGGGGAAACAATAGTGGGCTTAGTTAACGCAATCATGCACGTGAATAGGGCGAATGGCCAAGAGAGCCAGGCCCCCTTCAGGACACATTAGCAAAACAGGGCTCGCTTTCCTAATTTGGGTCGGAACCAGGCTCACTTTACATTTGTCACACATCACTCTTGATAAAGCACACAAAAACAGGCGCGAGAGCCCTGACATCCGAGCACTTACAATAAGCCGAGGCGCGGAAAGTGCTGCGAGCCGAAGAGGAGAGCAGAAGGAGAGGAGATATTACTAGCAGCTGTTACTACTGCGGGTGCAATATATTCAAGTCCAATCAATAAAGCTCCTGCAGACAGTGACACCCAAGCAGACAGAGGAATCATTTTCATCTGATACTTAGCAAAGGCTCCCCTTTTAAAAAGATTGCTTTCAGTCAATGACAACCAGTTGTCATTTGACTAAGGCTCCCGAAATGAAATATATTGACGAGTGTTATCAATCACAACCCACTCTACCCGTCATATCAGGTTAGCTGGAGAGGTGGTGGAGGGGCGAGATGGGAGTCAGTTTGCATGTGGTCATCAGATCATCTGTTTTAATTACAAAAAAATTAGCATCACTACCTCCTGCGCTCTTTGCTTCCTCCATTCTGGGGTGCAGCCACAGCGCTAATGAGTTCAAGGTGAGAGTGCGATGTGTCTCATTGTAACCTGACTTTTACATAATTACTTTTTTTTCTCTCCAAATTATTTAGTTGGAGTGAGCATTTTTGTCAAAATTCTAAAGAAATACTTCCGTTTGATTGTTTACACTTCTGTGATTGAGAAATTCCTTCAGACTGTTTGAACTTGCTCACCCTCTCCTTTATCTCCATCCCAGAGGAGAGGCGTTGCGATGGTGAAGATGTCTGGGTTCAGTATGGCTGATAGCTCTATTTGGGAGAGGGCTCCCACGTCATAATTGAGAAAGAAAGGGGAAAAAACACTTTTCGTTTCAGGCAACTAACAAAAAAACGCTTTTTCGGAGCAGAGGCAAGTATTTCTATGTGAGTCCTGATTGCTGCAGAGCCAGGCAATGGGATGTTTTTACATTGTAATCACAGTAAAAGAGATTGTCATTTTGTTGCTGTCATCACAGTATCATTACTGTTATTGTGTACACTGTAATATCATTACTCTATGCTAATGTGTCCTCTTACATATAATCAGAGTGAAATGAGAGCACATGATATCTAATGCAGCACCATCTTAGCTGCGTATGTGGAAAACGCTCCTATTCTATGCAATTACACGCCATGTATATTTCACATTACTCCGACCTGCGAAAGCTCATCATCACTGAAAGGTTGAATGTCATTTATTACACGTATCACATTTACACCAAGTGACATTGTCTTTTCAAATTGTGTTGATCTCTTCACTTTCAAAGGTCAGCCCCTTCCCTGGCTAAATTCAACCTGACAGAGAATAGTGAGGAGGGGACAGCCGAACACATGCATCACCCCCGCATCAAAGCGCTCCAAATTAATCTATCCAATTAATGAAGAATGAGGCCTAATGTTGATGAGGGATGACAACTCGACTGGTCAGTTGTTTTTTATAGCTCAGCTCCTGTTATTGTGAACTAACCGCAAGAGACAATCAGACAAATATTTGCACGCTGCTTATCCCCGTATCTCCTCTCCTCTGCAACATTGCGACTCTGCTGCCACTCAAAGATGATAGAACTTGATATGGATCATTACGGAAATAATGTTTAATCAATTCCCTCTGTTATTGTAATCTATTTCTGCAGTTGTCTGCGTTTGTGTGTTTTGCAGCTATACAGCGCCTCGCAATTTCCCAATCATGCATATTCAAGTGTTACGC
Source organism: Atherinomorus stipes (assembly GCA_023101725.1). Taxonomy (NCBI): domain Eukaryota; kingdom Metazoa; phylum Chordata; class Actinopteri; order Atheriniformes; family Atherinidae; genus Atherinomorus; species Atherinomorus stipes. Next base: position 886,583 of record JALJCO010014178.1, on the reverse strand, counting down.
CGATGCTTAACAGCGGACGCAACTAGAATTAGAACGAGGACATTAGACTTCATTAAAGAGAGAAATGATTATCAGGTTTATCTTTTGAAATGTCTATTAAAATGTGTGTGTCGTTCTTCACTTATCTGTCACCTGGCTCCCATGAGCCTGGCAGACTAATAGAGAGATGGTGAGGGCCAAAGCCCAAGAGAGAGACAGAGACCCATCAAGCTCTTCGCTCAGGCTGGAAAGCTGCCTGTCTGCTCTGCCACTCTCTGTCTAGCTCAGTGTGTCTGACTCAGTTAACACCACTATCCCCATTTCCCCGACAGTGGTGGCTTTAACAGACCATGTGTTGTCCAGTGAAGCCTTGATATCCCAAAAAAGAAAAAAAGAAAAGAAATCAGACAAAACAATACCTGCAGCAGCAAAAGACGTGTTCTGATATATTCAAGAAATTAGCTCTTTTCAGCCTATGGCAACAATCTAGTCTCTCTATAGAGCTTTGGCTGACAAAAGCTCCCATAAGAGTGTTGGAGAGGAAGATGGATGAAGTTGCCCCTAGACACTCATATCAGGTCAGCGTGTGCTTTATCCCCTAATGGTTAAGGTTAGGATTGAGTAGGGGGTGATACTAGATCTGAGCCCGAGGGCTGGTGTTCTGTCTAGAAGAGCAGGAAGTTGCAACCATCCTCCATCATGGCCCACATTTAGCAGCGCTGGGCCACCAGCACCAGTGCAGCTAGCAGGTTGGAGCGCCGAGCTCGCTTGTTGGATGTGTCCTTCCACCCAGAGAGCTTTATTATTAGAAAGGACATAAACAGACTAATTAAATCGCAGCAGTGGAGCTGAGCTGACAGCTGGCGCAGAGAGTGTGACCAAACAGATCCCTATCAAAGTGCAGGAGTGGTGTGTCTATATGTGTTCTGCTTTTGTGCGTGTCTGCTCACATGCATTACTTTGTGTTCCATAAGTACGCATTTGTGTCATCTTATCCATGGTAAATAATTATACACTGTAATTTCCTGCACATCCACTCTCATCTTAACATCTTATCAGTCTATCATGAAGCACAGAGACTCACTTGGAAGGTCCAAAATGTTACAAATGCTATCCAGCAGAGCAGTAAACACTCCAGTAATTAGTGCGTGGTATCTGAGCTGACTTCATTCAGCTCGGCAACATGGCCAAGCATGGACCCCATATAGAGAGGAGCCTAGTTATGCATTGATCTTAGAAAATTAAGGCTAACTGCCCCAGATTGCAGCGTCTTGATGTACCTTCTGGGTGAGCAATGTACTGTACTTGTATTGTTTGTAGAGTAAACAGGAGGATTTTGACTTGCTGTGCTTTAAAAAGAATACATGTTGAATAATTAATGCTGCGGGCCAGTAAAGCGTCGTTATCTATGTGCACAAACGTAAAACCACTGATGATGAGAAAATATGGTTTTAACAAGTCAATAATGGTGAGTGCAACAAGAACAGCCTAATCAATGATGCTGCAACGTTTGCAAACAAGGACTTGAATTATAATGCCAATAATTGATCTTTCCCATTTTGCCTCTCTCCTTCATGTGATGTCATTGTTTATCGATCGCTTCCTGCCAGTGAGGGATGATGGGAAGTTTCAGAGTTTGTTTTTGCTATGACTTTTGGCGCCCCTCAGCCTCCCACCACGCACCTCCCCCCTCCCCCTTCCTCCATTTGAAATTTGCAAGCTGTAGCACCAGCTTAACCAAAAAGGATTAAGTCCCATACCCAACTGAGAACACAGATAATGCTCAGTAATTGGTAAAAAATGAAGATGAATGGGACAGCTAGATAAGGACCAATTAGCTGCTGGGAGTGTACAGCTGTGGTCTCCTCACAGAGCGCTCTCAGGGGCCAAGGCCCCCTCTTTCTCTCTCATGCGAGCGTGCACACACAGACATCCACATCCACACATGCAAACACCAGCAAGCGTGAGGGGTAGGGCTCGCAGAAATTAGCCTGATGACCCTGGCAAGCGAGAATGATGCTTCCTCATCATCTCACCCAGAACCTCTTTTCTCAAGTCTTAGTGAGGCAACACTCCAGGTACCTGTCACCACCCGTCCGACTTCAGCCTAGCATGTGGCTTTCCTCTCCCCTGTTGGGCACAGTCAGCCCAAGATGAAAGCCTCACGTGTGAGACAAAGAGCTTTTGCATTTTTAACAGCTTCTACAGCTTATGGGGTGTTACAGGTGTGGGATAGACTGAAAATGTACAGCACAATCTGAAAGGAAGCAACGATTGTTGTGCCTTCTCCTTTTCCTGCGGTGTTGTCTTTCGGTGAGTTGTTTGGTCGGCATGTTGTGGCATCATCTGGCTGATGACAGCGGAATTCCCATATCTAATTACAAACAGGATTTCAGCTCCATTAGAGTTGTGTGGTGAGGAGTCAGATGAGTGGCAGGGCAGCACCCAGTGGCCAAAGAGAGACAGAGGGTGAAAGACAAGAGACGAAAGTGAGACAGAGCAAAAAAAAAAAAAAAAAAAAAAAGGAAGAAAAACAGACAGAAAAGAGGACAAGGGTGAACCATGGTTTATCCTTTCTTCCCATTGCTTTTATGCGGGTCGGACAAACTCTTTATTTTCCTTCTGTGGCCGAAGAAAGCAATTCCTTCTCTTGAAATTGGCAGGTGTTTGTTAGTGGGCAGCTGACAATATTTTTTCTTCCAGTAATGAAGGTTGTGGCTGGGGTCAATGCACTGGGAGGGAATGGCGGGCTGTTTATCCCCCTCAAGGCCAAGCGCCACACGTGTTTTGCCTGGTCTGTGATCTGTAATTGTGGCATTTCCTGAGAGGCGAAGGAACAATCCACAATGTGCTTTGAGAGGGCGCCCGACTACAGAGTGTGAGGAGGAAAAATCAAAGAGGGACCCTCACCACACACCTCTGCTTCAATCTCTCTTTACAATTGCACATGTCTCTATCTCATTTATCCCCCTTTTTTGGCTGTCAGTTTTTGTTTTGTTTTTTTAAAGACAAATCTATATATTTTTGTCTCCATCTCTCTCTGATGTTTGGTTATTTTGGCAGAGTTAAATGGGCTATTTTTTCCTCCTATAATTAATAACACTGATGCAAACAGGAAGGTCTAATTGTGATGAATATTTAATGAGAGGGAGAAACATTAGCCTGTTCAATTTACATCAACACAAAGACAGCAACGAGCAATCCAACTCCGCAAACAGTACAGGGTGTCCTTCACTAGCTGGCTCTGTTGTGCTTGCTTTAAGCGCCTCACAATACGAGATCAGCTTCAGACAAACACAGAGATGAGGCACCTGTATTTTAGCCTGAGGAGGATTTTTTTTTCCCTCCAATGGGCTTATGTAGAGGCTCCTTCTGATTAAATGGATCCACATCCTTAGTGGTATTATCAGACGCATGCTCATTATCATATCAATTCCTGTCTTGGTTGGTAACATAATTTGTTTAAGTAAACACATCCGTTTGTATGGCTCTGTGCTGGATGATTATAAAATGTCAGTCCATTTCCTCGGAGCAGCTGCGGCCTAAAGTCTGTTAAAAACAGCATGAAGTCATTCCCAAGTCAGTACTCTGAACAACAGTTAGTCCAGTCCCAACAAAGCTGCAGCCAAAAACATTTCCCCTTCTGCCCACTCCTTTCTATATCAGTCAAATGATTTATACATTCGGATTGCTGTTGGATAATAGGGCTTGAGAGCTGAACATATTAGGCATTTTCACTCCAAAATGCTCAGACTCATAAATCAAAGCGGAGTGAGGCACTTTTGGAAAGTTGAATAATTCTGTAATCATGCTTCCCAATGAGACGGTTCTTATTTTTTTGTAAAATTCAAATGCCTCCATTAAAAACAAACATGTAAAATAATAATAAAAAAAAAAAGACTCCGGGGGCAGATGAAGAAGACAGCATACTGCAAGCTGTGTTTCATGGCTCTACAGTGCAGAGGAGGCCATATATCTCCAGCGTATTATCAGGATGACTCCTGCTGGCCACCCTGTCACAGGAGAGTGCTTGATATAAACAAGAGATTGCTGCGACACCCAGTAATCAATATTAGGATGGTTTCAGTACCAAACATCATTTGTCTCTGCGACCATTCCTTTGACCAAACGAAGCATTAATTCAAATCATAAATCTGAGCTGATTTAAATCCGAGGAGAGTGAGGGAGAGAGAAGGGCCCCTGTCTGACTGCCTGCCCCTAATGATTTATTTTCTACATTTCTGCGAGCGAGAGATTTGTCCATACTCACTGACAGGTCACCTTCAAACGCCAGTGGCAGACTGTTCATCACCATGCAGACGAGCATCTCATCGCTGCGAGTAAATATTAAAGGAAAAGAATCCAATTGATTGTGGATGGGGCCGAGAGGCGTCGCTGCCATATATTTCACTCAGAGAGCTAATGCTGTGGCCCATGCACCCACACCTAGAACTGCTCCCCCTTTGCCAGAATTATGATTCTTCCGGGAGCCCGTGTGGCTGGCTGTGGGCTCAAGGTTACAATTTAAATTGTAAAAAGATAAAACAGTTTCTTATTAGCTCCATTGCCACAGCCTTGCTGTTGGTACTCACATTTATCTTTATTTCTGTGACCTCGCAGGCTCATATTCTCTCTTTTACACACTCCATTCTCTCGGAGTGATGACCTCACACTTTATGCATTTTGCATTGTTAAATCTGCTTTGAAACACATCCTGTTTTCATCTCGCACCCCACAAGCTCCGCTGTGTCAAGTATTATTGTAGCAATGTATTCAGAAGTCAGGCCATTTATTACAGTCAGTGAATCTAAACCTCAATGTAGTAACAAAAAGCTACAGGGATTACGTTGGGTTTTGTAATTTAAGAGGGGCTCATGAATCCACACTAAGATACATTATTATTCTCTTTAATTCACTAAGTGGTTGTGTGTGATATAACAGAAATCCTTCTGCATTCTAGGACTAATAATTAATTGAAATGGTGCATAGTGAAAAACCAAAGCTCTCACAGAAATTCAATTAGACCCTGTTAAAAAGCTGATAGCTTTGGGAAGCTGTTCACAGTTTCTATTAGCTATCAGGTTTACAGTCTCTCAACATCAAATACTTCATGAGAAAACATGACTTCATTCATTTTATGAAAGTTAGTGTTTCTAGTGCATGCAACCCAGCTGAACTAATAGTTGAGTAATTTTATAAACAGAAAAAAATGCAGTATGCTTATTATGTCATGCAGATCTTTGGCATATGTGGAGCTGTATGTGCAGGGTTCAGCTTGAATCCTGGCTGGAACTTAGACAACTGCTGAGAGACAAAGTGGTAAGTTAAGGGAGAGGTAAGGATAGGCAGAGATGTAGAATTAGTACAAAACAAACCTGTTTCAAGTTGAACACATCTTCCTTCCATTACTGGATAGAAAAATGCAAATGTTAAAGAATTAAAGATGAGCATGAGTTTGATGATATGGTCTCCAGCAGAAATCAAATCAGAGATGTAGATGATCATATAAGAGCCCAAAAAATGTAAAAAAAGAAAAAAAAAGAAAAAAGGGGATTTGAACAAAAGTTAGTTTAAGTTTCATGATATAGCTTTGCTCATTGAGCCAACATGTGCTTAACAGTTCATCCTTTAAACAATTAAATGAAACCAACTCTGGGTGAACAGTACCCCGTCTGGTAAAAGTTGACACTTCATTGTTGTTTTAATCAAACTCGACCATTTTAAGTGATCATTACCTTAAATTTTATTTGGTTTTCTGAATCATTACCTTTAAAATAAGCTTTAGTTACAGTATTTGTCGTTTCTAAAAGTCATGGCTATTATCATTTTATCTGAATTATTTCTTAATGATATGTTTATTTTCAAAAGTATGAGTCACTATTCAGATTGAAGGGTTAATGTCTTATGATTTATCCATTATTAGTATAAAAAATACAAAATCGTGAAGGCCTAAGTGAGACAGGAGCTCTGCAGGTAAAGCCGCCCTCATGTGTTTGTTTGTGTCTGCAGTGTAATATAAACTAGTTTTCAGCTTGAATTTAAATTCCATTGCTGTAAATGTCTATAAAAGAGTGTGTGTGTGTGTGCTCTGGGTGTGTGTGTTCCTGTACTTGCTACACTGTGAGGACCATTTTGCATGTTTAACCAGCAAAGTGAGTACATTTTGGCCAAAAAAGCCAAAGAAAAATCCATTTTTGAGGGTCAAGATTTGGTTTTAGAGTTTAGGTTAGAATAAGGTTTGGGTTAGGGTTAGGGCAAGGGTTAGGTTTAGGCAATCAGCTGTGATGGTTAGGGTTAGGGTAAGGGGCTAGGGAATGCATTATGTCAATGAATGTCCTCACAAAGACAGAAGTACAAGGATGTGTGTGTGTGTGTGTGTGTGTGTGAAGGGCATCCTCACCAACACTGGAGCTGAGGTCTCCATTCTCTCCATCAGCTCCGTGGTGGTTGGCGTTGCTGTGGTAGCTGCTCATCGCCTCCAGCTTGATCTTCTTGACCTTCATGGCCTCTGCGATGGCTGCGTTGGCAGCTGCTGCCGCCGCCGCTGTCAGGCCTGGAGAGAGGAGACAGAGCGCTTACAGACTGCTACAAGTCTGCTGAGGCTGAGCCGCAGCACCTGCAAAACCTTTCAGAGCCCTGCCTCTGTGAATAAAGAAAACAAAGCAAAAGGACTTTTGAAACACCAAAACTATGAATAATTTTACACACTCCGGGGAATAAGCTCCTAAGAGATCATAACTTGGTGTTTCATCTTCTGACAGGGGATATCTTCACAGCAGGTTATCATGCTGATGAGATGGGTCCCTGTGTGTGCAGCAGCATATGATTTTTATGAATGTTTCACGGACTCCAGCAATCCTCGCCCCTGTTATTGATGTATTTGTCCCTTGATGGGAGCAGATTCAGTCAAGATAACAGTACATGATGCAAGCATTTTGTGTGTACAAGTTATGAAGATGCAAAGTATGTACGAGTATGAAAGAGGCTTTGTGATACAGTGTGATGCAGGGAGAGCTCAGGAAAAAGTGAAAGAGGTTTCAACACGTAAGCAGATCCAGATAGAAAACTGCATCTTATGAAGATTGTTGGGGGGGGGGTTCAATAATAACTTCTGACATATTCATCAGATCTAATCAACCAGAATAATGCCCAACACTGGTGTTCAAATTACTGGCAGAAATGTAAGAGTGCTCTTCTGGGTGTCAAGGTGAGTCTTCAAGCACAAAATTTATTGAGGGGTATGAGCCATTAAAAAGAATGGCATAATTTGGCATTTTTATGTTTGTTTCCGTGATACCTTGAAGACTATCCATAAAACATAAAAAGCTCTCTTCAGAATCAAACGAAAACTCTTGAGTTATCGAGCTTTCATCACTATGGTGACAATACCATCATTTTGTATTCATATCACTTGCAAATTTTTGACAAATTGCCAAATAGCTCTGAGAATTTTACATGCGTTCCCCTCCAGCCCAAGGCTAGTGTTTTACTTGTGGAGGCTAAATGACAATTGACACCACATTTTAAATAATCATTCAAATTTCCAATGCAATTTTCTAATAGACGCAAGAAGAGCATAAAAAACTCGAACATAGTCGTCCACATCAATCAAACTCAACTTAGTATGATTGATAGAGTAAGTCTGAGATTATAGACATACATATGCTGGGCACACTGCAGAGATCATAAAGCACTGGTTTGTCATTGTGGTGGTTCCAGGGTTCCAGTGTATTGAACGTGACTGAAATCTTTATTCATGAGGCCAGTCTCAAACAGCAGGGACAGATAGTGCTAAAGCTCCTCCAGGCCCTGGTGTGTCTCAGGAGAGTCCCACGACTCTTCCTGCCAACCCCCAGCATCAAAATCAAAAGATGCATGGCAAGAAAAAGATATGCAGCCATTACTGTTATAACTCATATCCACACTAGGGCGTATCAGCTGCCCCTTTTTACAGGAGCTGTTTGTACTTGATATGCAGGTTTGCATTACGTCTAACGCAGAACAAAGCAGCGTTTGCGTTTATCATCACTAAGCTGTCACTTCTCGGCAATGGGACTCAAAGCAGCTATTAGCCATGCGTTTGAGGAGTGCCACGAGTACAAGGAGAGGTAGAAATCAAACATGTGGCTCTCAACAGATACTTGTGAGCCTACGTGGGCACAAACACACACACTGACAAACATGCACACAAGAGCATACTGGCCTGGACACCCTCTCCCCCTCATCTCCAGCTGATAGGCAGATGGTGGGAGTCACTCTGAGCCACTGACATGGAGGTGCATATAATTTAAAGCCTTGTTTGCATCTTAAAATACATCAGTACCATATTGACGTACAGTATACATCATGTCAGCGAGGGCCCTCTCGTTTGCAATGGGCCCTGTCTGCTGTTCCATATGCATAGACAGGGTAGGAGGGGGGTAAGGAAAGAAAAAAAAAAAAAAGCCACTGCCTCATAAGAAGGTGATACTTCTTCACATAATGAATGTGGCCTCTGCCCAGTCTGAAGGTCAGCCTTCATTTGTGTATAATGGGCAAGAGTCAACTGTTTTCCAAATGAGACGTATGCAGAACAGACTGCCGAGTAAATATTGAAATCACCTCTGGGCTGTTTGTGTGATAAATTCCCCTCACAAATCAGGTGCTGCTCTAAGGAGTGCCGCAGTGGAGCTCTCTGATGCTCTCTAACTTGTATGAACAACATGCTTTATTGCACTGCAGCCAGTCTGTCCCCACCATCTATTTCTTTTTTTTCTTTTGTACACTGGAGCAAACTGTAGCAACCATAAAAAGAGAAGAGAAAAAGAAAAACGGAAATTAAAACATGTAGGAGAAGGTAACATGTTTTATCAAATACGTATTGAGTAAATAAGTGCTGAGAAATTGATTTGTACTATTGTGAAACAGATGGAATGATCACTTTTCCATTTTTCATTTATCATTCAGCTGCAATCTCCCTCCTGTCTTTGACTAAGTGACACACTCCATAGATCGAAATCTTTGTTCTGATAATTGTTTCATTTCACCAGATCAATTGTCATATCCACATAACGCGCACTTCAATACAATGGCTGTAATAAGGAAGCCAGAGAGACGTGGTTGCCCTCCAACAGGTCTATTAGCCACTAGAAGTCTAAACGTCAACAAGACCAATCCCGCTCCGTGCTAATCTGCATTCATTACTATGCAAACAAAACAATCCAGCCTCATATATTCTTTCAAAGTCACCTTTAGATTCAGACACTTTTCTGATATTGGAGCACAGACGAGTCCGAATCCTCCTGAGCATAAAACAAACAGCGCATCACGGTGGCATGTAGAGAGTCACACCAGCGAGTGAGCAGAAAAGAGAACATTTCAACAAATAGAGAATAGCATGGCACTGTCACATGGGGAGCACAAAACAGCAAATAACAGAGACAAGGTCTGATGGTAGCCCTTGGAGCAGCTGTCATATTAAATAATAATGAAGGATCTATTAATATGCAAAGGAAGCAGCAGCCGACTGGCTTAACGCTGTCATGCCTCTGCATATTGTCAGGATCTTCATCATTAATTAACATGCTAGCTGCCCCATACCTGCGCCAATGTCAGAACATTCTTACAACAAACACCCCAATGCCTGTGCCCTCCGCAACTAACTCGTATAATTAAATTAAAATCAGATTAACTTCACATCAGCACACAAAAGACAGACTTTTACGACTTTCTCAAGCACTGATTACGCACACACAAAATAAGAGAATGCAAAGATAAAAAAAAATAAAAAATAACCAGAGCTTATCTGCTGTGTTTCCGTTGTTGTTCTGAGTTAAGGACTGCACCATGGGCAACAAAGAAAACACACTTTATTTATCAGGGCAAAGCTGGATAAATAGAGAAGAAACACTCCATGTCAATGAGCATGGCCGGCTAATTTTATGCATGGACTGGTGGCAGCACAGTGACGGCAAAAGCAGGGATGGGAACGACGCGACTCTTAGGTACACTAAACCACTTGAACTGTGCTATCCACATCATGACAAATTTAGTATCAATTACAGGGTGTGCTAACCTTATGACAAGCAGCCAACTGGAAGAGGCGGGGCAGAGACACAAGAACTGACATGAAATTACCTGGTGCGCACTGGATCTATTTTAAACCTGCTTGAAGCGGCCATGGATTAGATGATCCACTCAATGACGGTACAAAATGGCACACTAATTGTATATTGACAGAGTATAAATATCAAGCTTTGTTTCATCTCACAAGATGGGAAGAAGCAGCTTGAATCGGAAAGCCAAGCCAGGCAGTATCAGAAAATACAGTTTTCATCAGTGAAGAACAGGATGCACTCCTGTAAAAAGCAGGTGACATTCATTTCTCTAATGGTAAACGCAGTACTCTTGCGTTATTCAAAAGGTTGAAGCCACATCCAGGACATAAATGAATTATATGGAAGCTGCTGCTTAAGAAGTGGCCAGAGTGTGAGCGGAGTCCCCCCACCCCCCACCCCACACACACACACACACACCCTCCCTTTCCTCTCCACTTTAAAGGAGATGTCATCTCAGTGTGGTGTCAGTCCACAGCAAATAATCCGATTTGGGGGCCAATCTGCCTGTAATGCATCAGCAACTGGAAAGGCTCCAGTTGCTGAGCCCCCCCCCCCTCTCGAGGGGCATGAACGCAAGCATTCAGAAGAACACACACACATGCATGTGCTTTTACACACATATGAGGGTATTTCCTTAAGTGGAAAACTAAACATATTAAGATGTCCTTTTCTAAAAGGAACTGGTATCAAGGGCAAAGATACATATGTTAACAATATGTTTCACATCCCCTCTCTGGTCCTGTTGAGTGTAAATAAGACATTTTTACACTGTGTTTCTATAAGCAATGATGCTAATAAGACATGATTTGAATCTACGTCTTATCCCTTCCCATATTTGGTCTCAAAAGAAAAGTTTGATTAGTAATTGTATGAGGAAATCACAACTAATGAAATGAAATTAAACACTTGATGCTGAAGACTGCATCAGCATCAAGTTTGGCATGTGTTGCATTTCTCTACTTTAGGTGAGCAAGGGGGCGGGGGGAGTCATTTCATGGAACCCAAATTTAACTCTGTAGCTCTTTTTCCCTTTTACTTATCTTGAAAAATTGGAGAAGCTTTCGGAAAAGCCGCCGGCCCACATTCCATCTGTGTGCGCAGGCGTTAGCTTGTCTGAAAAATGAACTAATATAACATGACACAATAGTGCAACTATTCAATGTCATTTTTTATCATCTTTCAGAACATTTGGATATGACAGGAAGATCAATTAGTCGCCTACTTAGATGCTAACGTATGTGTGGTCAATTATACGTAATTGCTAATCTGTCAAAATCTGTAACTTTTGAGACATTTAATGCTTAATAACATCATCAAAACAATAAATGGTTTAATTACAAGACAGAGAGTGGTGTAGAAGTTCGGTCTTACCACAGTTAGAAGCTTAAGGCAGTTATGAGAAGACCAAAAACCTCAATTACTTTATCTCTGCCCCCGAATACCCTGACTAAATGTCAAGATCACAGAGTCCCTCTGGGCTTAAAGGGGATGATATCAAAAGGCTCTTCTGTTGCTTTATGTTCCACTAAATAACACGTGTCTTTCTCATCATTGTCCTTCTTCTGTGTTCTCTTCGGCCTTTAAGTTCGTCTTCTATAGTAGAGCACCGATAGCCAGTGACCTCACCCTGTTCCCAGAGTTCAAAGCCCCAGACTGAGCTGTGAGCCTCCATTGTATCGAAACACATGGACAGAAGTGTTTAATATTGAATTTCAAAGTCTACTCAGAGATGCTCCTTTGTTGCCTCTTGTAAAAGGAAAAAAAAAGAAAAACTTTGTCTATTCTGTTTTTCAAAATGTGTCTGCTTAGATAATTACCAGTCTGTTGAATTGCTAAATAGAAATATCGAATTAGAGAACAATCAGTGGTGTTTTTTTTCCTGGTTAAGTAATACGGTTAATTGTTAGTTAAATACAGTGTGCATTGTACGCCAAAAGAGCATTCATAGAGCTGCTTTCGATAGTTCGATATCATTAAAGACATATCAAGAGGGACAGCAAAATATGCAAATTAGAGCACTTAGAGCCACTAACATCAAAGCGCCCACAATGAAGCCAGCCTCAAATAGAACAAAAGCATTAGTTGCAATAAGACTTGGCCCAGGGCTAAGTTAGGGCACAAACGGTTGTTGTTGATTCTTGTGGCGATAAGCTTGCTTTAGCATCACCACTGCCTATGTACATATACCAGTGGAGTGGATTTAATCGCACTAATTAGAATGCACTCAAGGCAAAATGCAACATCTACTTGAATAATCTGAGAGAAAAGATTTCCAGTCCAATTTATCCCCCCCCCCCCCCCCCCCCCCCCCCCCTTTGGTTTCCGGGCGTTAAGCAGAGGATCTGTTTTTGGTAAACGAGAGAGCGGCTGGTGTCTGGTGGTTGGGTGCATGTGTCACTTTGGACTGGTTGCCATTTCGAGGACAAGCTGCAGGGAGGCCACTCATAGGGAGGCCTAATATGTGTGTGTGTGTATGTGTGTGTAAGAGAGCGAGAGAGACCAAGACAGAGAGAATCAGAGCCTTAGCAACAGCGATATTTGGCACAGAGCAAACCCGTACCTGTGGGAGGGATCATGCCAGGAGACATGAGTCCAGGGACCGAGTGGGGCATGATGTGGGGGTTCTCCGGTGATGTCACGCTCTGGGTTCTTTTCGGAGGCCGGCCGGGTCTGGAGCTGAGAAATAAAAAAAAAAAAAAGTGGGCGAGATATGATGAAGAGGAGACTGGCAGAGGGAGGAGGGGTGGTGTGGGCAGCGGTGGCGGCGGGGGAGCGTTAACATTTGGAGCACTCCAGAATGCAATTCCATTCCAAAGAGCTAACATGTACTGTAAATAAATTTCTTTTCAAGGACAGTTGCTTTCTGCAGCTCAACATAATAGACTTCCATAACTAATTAGATTACACGGTGAATTCATTTCCTTTATTGAAGATCAACCACTTTTTGATGCATAATTCATAACCTGTACCTCGTTACCTGTTCCTCCGTATTAATATCCCCACACTATTTGAATTGCCTCGTTTGCATATGCTAAAATCCAGTGCGCGGCCCTCGGCCTGGAAATTACATGTTAACTTGTTATAATTATTGCAGTCAGGCCACTATTGATTTATGAGACTTTTAAAAACCAAATATGTGTAGTTCTGGTAATGAATGATATTTTAAGGTTCTTCAGGAAATTAAAAGGCAATGGCTGCCTTAGGAAATGTTCTGCTTGCTTGATTTAATGCGTGCCTTAGCTGGAAGGTGGTGTGACAGAGTGATTCAGACCTGTTGGACGGTTCTGATGGGGGAGTTTTATTACACCAAACGAGGGGCACAGATCCAGCCGTGATAAATGACTGTGCCACCTTACTGTGGAGGAGAAAAGGCCTTCAAAGCAGATACACCCCTGACTCTCCACACATCTTACTCATTCACTTATTAATACAGCTTCGAGTTTCAATCAATACCTACTTTACTGGCTTATAGTTACAAAGAAAAGCCTACAGGGTGAAAAAAAAAAAACTAAACACAATGAGCATGTAATGGGCCGAGATTCTGTGGAGGCATATTCTTTATGAAGCAGGAGCTGCACGTCTCAGCCGAAGATGAATTATGGTGACTTGACACAGGTGACATATTGGCTTCATACATTATTTCACATAGTAGTCCATTTCAAGCTTTACCAGGATACCAGGTTCGCTCTTAAATGAGTTAAAGCCATCTTTAAAACGCAAAATGGCCTCTATAACTTGCTGTAAGTATTGTATGAAGGGGGAATGGACAAACAGGAGGAGGTTGTACACATTATATGTTTTTCTTATAGAATGTTTTATGTCTTATATATTGTAAAGCACAGACAAGAAAACCAGACATGCAGCAGATGTGAGCAAAGTGAGCCACCCAGTGAGCAAAAGGAAAATTAATATAAAGAAATATAAGGAAGTGGTTATTTTTGTTGCATTGTGTGGTCTGAAGAATCATATTATAGCATTTTATTACTTTTTATATCAGTTTATTATCTGTAGTTAAGATTGCTTATAACCTCTTATTTCCTGGAGCCATCTGCACAGAATTTAGTTCTATTTGTTATTTTAAAAAAAACAAAAAAAAAACTACTGTTTTTTTTTAAAAAGTTTTTCCAAGTATGGCATGTTCAGATTAAAGAGGCTGCCTCACATTACTTTGATTAGATTGGGTGCAGCTTGTTATAATTCATTCGTTGGTCTCAATAAATTTCAAAAACAAAGTTCTACAAAAATGTTTAATGGAGTTTTTCCATTAGCTACTTCCTCTGGCTTGCTGCTGATATGGAAATTTAATGCATTCCAGGTTTCTCTTAAGTGTTCAAAGCTATACCGTTGTGCTGCCTATACTAAATGAATCTGAGGATGTTTTCAAAAGGAGCAAATATGTTGTTCATAATTACATTTTAGATTCATCCAATGGAACCAGCAGGCGAGCCAGTCTGACTTAACAATAAAGTCTTATTCTGGACTTTATCAACCAGTACAGTGTATGAGGGTGTTTGTGTTACAGTACATTTCACTACATTTCCCAAAGGCGGCATCTAAAGAGAGGTGGAGTGTCTTACTTCAGATAGCACACAGCCTTAGTAGGTGAATTTATTCAGCCATGTCTTTTGAGGTTTATTTACCTCACTACTGCTAATAGAGTGCACTCAGAATCTGTCTGAATGTGCTGACTCTCTCATATACCAGCTCTGGAGGTTTTAGGACTAAAAGCAGACTTTCACCGAACTGTGTCCCTTTACAGAGGAAATACACGAGAGATAGCAAGAGTTATCAAGAGGGAGGCAAATGGCAGAAAGTGAGAAGGGCATTGAGAGAGACAGAGAGGAGGAGAGGGGCAGAAAGAGAAATGAGTGCCCGTTCAAGCCAGAAAGGTCTGGAAACGTAATTCCTATTTCTATAGAAGCACCTCTTTGATCTTATGAGAGGGCGAGATCGCAGACAGTTTTGCTGTCATCACTTTCACTTGTACTCTGCCTGAATTATTTATGAAAGACCTCAATAGAGGATATGTGATGGGTAAAAGGCTTTTTTTTTTACTAACAATACTAAAAGCAAAAAGGCTCTCAAATGGACAAAAAATGTCACATCAACCTTAGATCATGTCAAAGGATGTGAACTCCGGCACAAAGGCCCGGTTAAGTAAAGGTAATGTTTAGATAGGCTGCAAGAGAATCTGTCCGTGTGTTTAAAGGGATAGCATTTCAGCTACTCCCTGCACACAAATAACGCTAGCCAGCCATGAAAGCAATACGGCAACTGAAACAGAGCTTTGAACTGAGGAACCTCCGAGCAACAGGAAGGCCTCTCAGAAATGAATGTTACTGTCTCCTTTCCTTATGGCTGAGTAGGTGTCTAAATTTGCAAAAATAGCATCCAATTTGTTAAAGAGTGGGAGCAATGACGACGTTCCTCCACTGCTGGATGTTTTTTTTAAGGATTGTTAGTCCTGTAGTTGTGCATTATGCTCTTTAATGATATGTAATTTCTTGCTCTGAAACGCCACAGCTGAGGCATGCAGGCTAACATCTGAACAGATCCGTGATGGTCAGAGCCATCCAGGCTAATAAGCTGGGTCCAGAGAGGAACTCAACCTGGCCTCAAACAAAAGAGCCGGGCTATTTATCAAGCAGCAGATGCTGATTCCCTAAATAGCTTGGCACAGAAACTGCTCCAAACTAGGCCATTATTGCAGACAAAGATGAGAATTTTGCTACGTTTGGTGTATTTCTTATCTGCTGTTGTCTTTTCTAATCTTACTCGCCTTCTTTTTAAATTTCTCTTGTCTACTTTAAGATGTTAAAGAAAATATGAACTTTTAATTGGGCTTGTTTGGACTATATTATTCCTGTTCTGGAGGTCAGTCATGAAAGAATTTTATGTCATGCTTTATTTACATTTATACTAAAGACATTTAGGCCCCCTCGTATCTCTGGCTTTAATTAAGGAAGCAAAATAGGCCCCACCAGCTTTTGGGCTGGGGCTGCAAATATGTTACACATCTATTCTCTTTTTCTTGTTTTGCTGCCATGGTGAAAAGAAAATAGTGGTGAACTTTCCCTGAACCAGACTTCCTTTAATGGCCCGGCCGTGTGTTGACCCAGCAGAGTCGGCTGGAACCTGATACTATCCAACACACTACGCTGCGCAGGCAATCAGATTACACGGGGCCCAACAATACACTCCACACGAGTCCAATTTCAGCACTACAATGCAATAAAAGCAAAATAATTAAATTCACGTTCTCACCCCGTTTACAGGAAGCCAACAAGAGGTGATCGCTATAATAAGAGGCATCATATCGCCTGAGATATCAGGATGGTTTTTGATCTAATGGCAAAATTCTGACATCTCACTATCAGACTCTTTTTTTTTCTGACGACGGAAGCAGTGACTGAGATCTTATTACCAAGAACGCTGTTAATGCAGTGATTATGATCTGTTATAAATCAATTGAAACCACAAATGCGATGTTTAGCCCAAGTGAGCACACTCCCTTAGTGGATTTAGTTACACACAAAAATCATCTGCTCTTCCCATCTTGGGATATCTTTAGGAATTCAACCTAATTATGTCCATCGTGGTTCCAGTTTGCAGAGAAAGGGCATAATATTATTTCCTGGTGGTTATGATTGAGCCATTAACCTTTTATCTCAGTCTTTTGTTTGACGTTTCTAAAAGGTAAGGATGAAGATATTTATTCCATTTCCGCCCAGCTGGCCAAAACAAGCGAGTGAATCATTCGTCTGGGGCATGTGTAAACAAAAGGCCTCCTCAGGTCTCTGCCAATCAGGCCTTATAAAATATTAACCCAATGTCATTGCCCTTTTAAAATCTCTCACCTAGAATTCCCTAATTGTTCCTTTTCTTTATCTCTGCAGTGCAGAGAGTAAATAAATTAACAAAATAGCTTTTATCGCCCTGAGTAACCTTTTAACTGAAGGATTATCTGGGGTTTATTTTTCATTTCTCTCGCTGCGATAGCAGAGCATGCCCCATTGATTGGTTTGCTGGGGTGGTGACCAGCCATGAAAACAAGGTCTTATTGATAAAACAAAGCAGCGTCTTACCTTTTAAGTGCCAGGTCAGGCAGAAATTCAGAGCCCCCACTCAGACCATCAGGGGCCTGAATATGCTGAGCTTATAGCTTTTCTTAAATTTGGTTCAATCAAAAGGTTTAAAAATATGCACAGAACTCCCCCCAAGAGGTTAACCATGTTTGTTGAAAGACAGGGATAACATGTCTGTGGTGTGTTCCTGCTAATTTATAATCCCCACAGGTGAGATAACAGCTTTGACTGAAAGGGGAAAAAAAAATATATATATTTTTTTCGCACCTTAAGAACAGAAACAAGTTTGTCCAGAGACAAATTCTGCAATTTATTTGACAGGCTTTTTTTTTTTTTTAAAGGTGTAAAGTATGACTGACTTGCAAGTACTTACACAGATATTCTATCTAGACCAGAGTGCAAAGAAAGAATGAACAAATATTGTTTTTCCAGTGTGAATCTGTGATGATAACATATATGTCTAATTAATTATGAGCTAATTAGCATGTAGTCTTTGCTCTCTAGCTCCCAACCTAATCAGCTGCGGTAAGATCAGTCATGGATGATATAAGAGTAACGTGACACAATCACAACAGGAAAGATAAAATCACTTCCAATACAAGCTAAAAGATAAGGAAGCAGTGAGTATTTTAATATTATCTGCATATTTTCATTTTAAAATGTTCACCTTTAAACTTTTCACAACACTGAGAACTCTCAGAAAAAACTCTTCTTTTTGACTAAAATGCCGACAGCTACCTGTTCCCTGCCTCTTAAATAAGAATACTATTTGTGTTTTGGTTTCAGTTCTGTCATTCATGTTGAAAATCTTCGGGTCTTAGTAAAATTAAGCATTCAAAAGTCTCATTTTGTCTGTTTTAATGACTACAATTCAAAGAAAGATGCTTTATCTATGAATGCACACAGTTAATCAATTAATGAATACAATGATTACACAGTTACCTGAGAGTAAAAGCGATCCTGAGTTGTAGTTCATCAAGATTCTCACAGTTTGGCAAAACAAAAACAGTGAAAATGACAGGAATATATATTGCCTTCAACAAAAAGGAAAAAAAGGATGATTTATATTTCCTGCTGACCTTGGCAGTCTATTCGTTGTGATGATCATAATCTCAGAGTCACAGTGTGATACATGAGAATGTATTCACTCATCCATCTTTTTCATGCATCCATCTATCCTTCCCCTCATCTTGTATCTGTATTTGCATTGAACCTATTCTTGGATTATCTCTATCAGTTTCCCCTTGCACCTGTCAAACACTGCCTCGCACAGGTAGCCACATTGCGCTTATCTGATCTAGATAGCTGGATTACAGCGAGTTTGTGGAGTGCATGGAGAAAAAAGAGAAAAGAAAAATAGACACACACACTTTTATTTATTAAGGTTAGGAACAGCTGCATCCGCCTGCAAACTGTGAACCTTTGTTACGGAACAATATATCACAGATCAAATGGTGTGAAATCAAAGGCGGGAGAGAGTTAGCATCAATCCCACTAAAACCCCTTTTAAAGTGCTGTCTGTGCTCTGATCCCTGGGTGGACTAATGTGCAGGGTTGAGATCAGCAGTAGTTGGGAGAGTAGTGCCTTCCTGGTGCCTTTGTCTGGGCTCAGGGGTGATTAGACCCACGCTGGGTCAGACCATCACAGTGTCTGATGGCGAGGAGGAACTTGGAGCCAGTCACGCTCCCTCCAAGTTTGTGTTATGAAGCTACAGCCAGGCTTGTCGGAGCAAACCGCTCTTACAGTAGCTACAAAGAGCTCCGTCTTGTAATCACATTCTATTAGAGCCGTTTGAAGCCTCTCGGCTGTGAAATAGAATCTATAAAAGATCTGAAACATGATAAATTGCTGATTATTCCCATGCATCATTAATGTTAAAAGCTGATTTCATAATTGTATGTCCCATAACTACAGAGTCTGAGATTGTTTAGTATCACATCAACAGTCTGATAATGCATAAGCAGACTTCCTACATCACGGGAACTGATGAGGAAAGCCTAATTGGTTGACTTTTCCATGCCTAATGGATGGTTCTCTTAATTAAAAAGATACTGTACCAAATGTTAGAAATCAGATAGTGCTTAAAGTAAATGCAGTTAATCAAATGTATGAGAATGAGGAGTTCCAGGAAAGCCTAAACGAGATTGGTAGATATGATTTTGCTCCAATATTTATTAATTGCAAGTGCCTTTGGTTAGCAAAACAGAACAGGTCTTATCTTCAAACTGCGAGGAAATTTCATCTAACCACTCTCACTGATCTCTCTTTTTCATGAACTGCGATGCATATGAAACAAGTCTTCAAAACAAGGCTTTAAAAACTTACCCAGTCAGGGTGCCTTTGAGGATATTTAATTAAAATCTAATCCTGCATTCATTAAGGCTCACATAAATTAAGCTGTCATTCATAAGATTTATGGATTCTCATTTGCATATTGCATACAATTCATCAATTACTCAAGTATGAAAGGAGCGCATTTCCCTTGGAGCTGCCTGCTAGCCTGCCAACATTTGAAATGAGAGAAAGAGCACAACTGTCAGGCATTCACTGCAAACTTTTCCCCACAATGTCTGTGCACTGATTAATCTCATTTTCTCGGCATCCCTTACAAGATTGTACACAGTCCAGCTGCACTTTTCAATTATTTCTCCTGTCCTCTCAACTAACTTTGAAAGCAGGACGGGCTAAATGTGGACTGGGGGCTACTTTAGTCTTTATGTATATAACATGTCTTTTTGCCAGGGTAATCATAAATTAGAGAGAGAGGTTTTAGAGATCCTAATGGAAGGGAACTGTAGTAATTTTATTGCAAATCCCATCAGGCAAATATTCTGCATGCTATAATAGCATATTTCCTGTCACATTTAGAGAAGAATACATCCAGCAGGCATTCTGACAGAGAGAGAAAGCTCAAAAAAAAAGATAGAGGGGGAGGGTGGATGGGATGAGAGTGAGAGTGGCAGAGAGAAAACAAAAGAGAGGGGGAGAATCTTAGTGCTAAACACATAAAAACTCCCTTTTTTGGACATGAGGCTATGGGAAACACAGTATGGAGTAAGTGCTTAAAGCAAGCGAAGCGTGAACGCATCTAAGATAAAAGGTCAGGCAAAAACAAACAGACCACTTGCGAGGACGAATGGAATTAATTGACTCATTAATATGCATGGCTAATAAAGCCCAAAATCCTAAAACAAAAATCATTGTCAACCATTCCCTTTTAATGGCTCTTATTTTCAGCTTGAGAAGAGCTAGTCTACAGGGTGTATCAATCTTAGGAGGGGTGGAGTTCCTCCACCAAACAGGCTTGGGGTAACCTCGGTGTTGTACGCTCATGTCCTCCCCAGCAGACAAAGGCAGAGTTGTTCTGGTGGAGGGATTAATTGAGAATTAATCCCAGTTTCTGGCAGTGGAACAGACCGGCAGTTAGAAGTGAAAGTCATCCTGAAGGGTAGTTAATTGGTTCCCCATAGCAAAAGCTTTGGAGAACAGAAATCAAGCTGCATTTTCATTAATCCTCCCTATTGTTTTGCAAAATTGTTGTGGAGAGTGACTTCAGATAGAGTCAACAGTTAAGGCTTTTAATTTGCTTTTAATTCTGCCAGTGGGGTGACAATTAACAAACCCCAAAGAACAATAGCTGTGAAAATTATGCATTCGATTGACTATAAATGACTCTGAAATCAAAAACCGATAAGCAATTAATACACTGTACACTACAAATGGTAAGTACCTCAAACATGCTTGATCTACCCCATCTCACTCTGTCTCTTCTTCCATCCCTATACCCATATATATACTGTATAAATCCTTCCATCACTACTGTGTTTGAACTTTGGGAATTGCACCACCAGATTGCCGGATGTGATTAATTTCAGCTCCAAATGGACACAAAAGACAGAAAGGGTGATGTAATCATAACATGAGGAGACACAGTGGCTAACAACAGAGATGGAGGAGGAAGAGGCAGTGGAGAAAAAGCGAGTGAAGAGGGTGTAAGAAAAAAAGAGGGAGGAAAGACAGAGCAAAAGACACAGCTCCCAAACACTCTCCAAGTTCAAGCAAAACAGGAAGACTGTGGTGATTAGCATTAATTGCACTGAGGATTGGAATCCTGTGTGAAACATTAAACAAAAATTATCTTCTGTTTATTCGCTTTTTTTCCTGGTTTTCTTTTTTTTTTTCAATAATTAATGAAATGTAAATACTTGGAGGAGTCCAAAAATGATCTGGGAGGAAAAGAGATGTTTACATAATCAGGAAAAATGTTCCTGTCCTCCTTCTCGTTCTCTCTGTATACATGCAAAGGTTAGGGCTCGGGCCTGTTTCTCGCCGTTTCCCCACCAGAAGTAGCGGTGTCTGTTCCCCTGAGTGTCGACTGCTGGGAGAGTGTTTGCATATTTAGACACAAGCAGCCCTGTTTATGCAGCCCCACTCTCAGCTGCTCGAGTTCACTCCAACGCAAGCCCTGATCAATTTGGCCAGCTGTGCTTTAAACGCTGTTTACAACAATAACATCCCTGCTAACTGAGCAGGGCCTAGCGTGCAAGCATACACACTTCCCAGAGAAAAAGAGAGAGAGGGAGAGAGAAAGAGAGAGAGAGAGAGAGAGAAACAACTTCAGAGGGAGCCCCCAGCCTGCGCATTCCCAGACGAGCATTTGTACTGAGTTAAAGACGAATCAAAGCCTGACTCCTCTGCGAGACACGGAAGAATTGGATTCCGTCTGTGTACATCTCTGTGATCCTTCCGGAAGGATCTCTGACTGCAAGCAGAGAGAGGAAATAGCAAGAACTCAAACTAGGGTCCCACCCTGAAGCAGGCCAGACTGGAGGTGGCAGTTACAAGCTTTATGCCTCATCAGTGATTGGCACAGACAGCAAAATAAAATGTCAGGCGCACACATACACGACAATTGCTTTCGACAAGCTGCTGCGCATTTCACAAATACCCCTGTTTGGGTGAGACACCACATTCCTTGAGACTTGAGATTTCTCTCAAAAGCTAAAACTCCATTTAAGCCTGGCAGGGGAGCAAATAGGCCTACTCAGCAGATAGCAGTGGAGCTGCTGGTGTGCTCTCGCTTGATGATATAATTCTTAATGTACAGCTTGACTAGACATAAATCTTACCCAAGCATCACCTCACCTGAATTCTTTTCTCTCCCTCCTTTCTCTCTCTCTTTCTCATGATGAATTGTTTGCTACATCTCTGAGACTAAAACCCTTCAACCTCTTCAAACCCGGGTTTCTAATAACGCGTAGGTGCTGGGGAGAGGTGACAGCATGATGAATATCACAACAGACAGCTCCAATATGGGACAATTTTACCAGATCGATATCTCACTGCAATATCAGAGAAAAGGAGCTGATATTAGTCTACACAGTGTATTACAGATGGGGTACATTTCTTCTCTCTGCACTCCCTGTGAACCTAGGCTATATTTCATCCATGTCGCCAATGGTTTACACACTCACAAACGCCCTGGAAACTAATCATAGCATGGTAGCCACGCCAGATGCATCTGCTTAAAATTATCCATAAGTGTGATGCACTCATAACCCCTTGTTCAACACGGCGATGGACTTGCAAATAAACTGTGAATCACATTAGAGGATGTTACAGACCATTATTTCTAGTGAGAACAAATGTTTTGTCACATTCTAATAGAGAGATCAAAGGAATCATGTGGGAGATGCAGCTTTTTAGAAGAAAGCAGAGGCAAAGGGAGGTTCTCAGACCTGAAAGTCATCGGCAAAAAAGTTTCTTTCTCTTAAAAACAGCAACTTTTCACTGAACCAATAAACAATTTTAAAGACGTACAGCAGGGTTCCCCAATCTGGTCCTACAAGGACCGCAAGCTGCAGGTTTTACAGGTGTCCTTGCTCAAAATCAACTGACTCAAATTAAATGGATTCAGCAGCCAATGATGTTCAGGACAATGACTCAGTCAGGTTAAGCAGGGATACATTCAAAACCTGCAGAATATTCATTTCTGAAGGAATTTGCCGACCAAACTAACAGAAAATCTCCCTGCAGCTCCGTCTCCTCATCAGGAGGTTATAACAGCTTCCAGCCACCACGAAGAAACACAAAGTTTATAATAAACGTTTCTTATTATGTTCTTGTCTTTTATCTCAGAGGGAAACTGATGTTTGTGATGATTCCAGTTTATAATTCTTCCCGTTGGGCGCGAGTGTTCGGCTGCGGACTCAGGTTTGCAATCAGGCCATCATTATCATCATCACTGTTTCTGTACCACTCCGGTCAGACGAAGACAGATCTAACGAGCAGAACTAGTGTAATATATCTTTAGTATTAACTATTAACTTAATTCAGCTTGCTTAACTGGGCCCGATTCAGACTCAATCGGAATCGGCTATTACATCCCGATCAGGTATCGGATAAATGTTTTCTTTACAGTGACACGGCAGCAGTGGGCTGCCATGGTCGACGTTGCCCCTCTCTTTGGCTAGGGATGCGCCCCAACGACAACATCTCTTTTTTCTCTTGATTTTCCTGTCAGTTACGGTATTATGACCTGCGGTGTGTTTGATTCTGCCTCATATGAACCGCCAGAGTCCCGCATGCAGCTCAGTGCTGTATGATGCAGCAACACCGGGCAGTACAGGAGATAAATGTAACGCAGCAGCAGCTGTTAATCCAGACGTTGAAGTGAAGGGGGAAGGTTTGATCCATTCATCAAAGCATACAACAATAAATTAATCATAATATGTAACACACTGTTCACATTTGGCGACGCAACGCGACAATGTGTGCTGGTTTAATGTTACTGGTACAGCGCGTGTACCAGTTTGACAGGGTGCTTCTGTGTGACGCGACACGACAGGCTCGGACAGGAAAAAAAAAGAAAAGAATGCTAGTTAAACTGTGTTTGCCGTTACATAACTGGGTAAAATCGAAGCACACATTAAATTATCTGTTGTTTCACAGTTTATTTAAAATCTACTATATTGGTTTTATTTGCTGTCCAACAGATAAAGAACGGTCCATGCTTCAGAGAAATGGAGAAATAACCAGTTTCCTTTGTGATTTCCACAGACACTCATAAATGATCAATTCCTCATTAATTTGGTGTTAGTTGGTGTACAAATGTATGCTAAATATCTTGTTTTAAAAATGTGACTGGAAGAATGTAATTGATTAGAGGTGTCATAATAAAGTACAATAAGAACAAATAAAAGGAAAAAATATATAACAAATCTGGCACCTCCTGACTCCCCAATTCCACCTTCAAACTATGATTTAGATTAAATAGGATTCAGAATCAGATCAGGCTAGTGTGTTGATGATCCCCTCTCCGACCAGTGGTAGCCTAAGGAAACACTGTATCTGTCTTTTTCACTTCAATTTTTATTTTATTATAGAAGTATTGGATCGGGACTCAGTATCGGCTGATCCTCAAAATCTGATGACTCGGACTCAGAATCGGGGGCCAAAAAACCTGATCAGGACATCTCTATTGCTAGCGATGCACTGCTTCAAAAAACGTGACTCTTTGAATCACATGGCGCACGACGCCATTTCAGGTAAACGAGTCCGAAAGCCAGCAGCTGTCAGATCAGTTTATGGCAGGAACATTGGCAGGTTTTATCTGAGGCTTCGGCAACATCAACATGGTGAATACGTCCGTTTGTGCAGGACGCACAAATTTAAGTCTCTCAGGACCCCAGGAAGACTAGCGGCCATGAAATGGGCAGCTAATGGGGACCCCAGTAAAAACAATAAAACAAAACAATAGTAGCCTACACACTATTGTTTTTCAATGGGGGCGGCCACCAGGGGGTGTTCAGAGGCCATCAGGGGGCGCTTGGGGCTTTATTCTTAAAAGGGGGCGTTGAGGTGTTCTAAGGGGGCATTGGCAATCCATTGATTAGATTTTGTTTATTGACCCTTAAATCAGCCAATAGGAGTCAGGAGAAACAAGGGCTATTTCCCAAATTCACACTAGAAACACTAATGAGGCCCCAGAAGTGCTAGCAGTAGGATATTCTGTTGTCAGATATTTGCTATGAACGTGAACGCAGCTAACTAATGCGTGGTGGAAGACGGAGAGAAAACGTGGACCTGATGATGTGAATCGCCCATAAGGCTTTGAAGATGTCATAAACTTCACAAAAAAAGAGGATAGTGTTTTTTAGTGGATTCAGTTCACCATTTGATCAGACCACATGTTTGCAACTAGTCAGAGGAGTGGATCTTAGCAGCGTTTCCACCAAGAATGCCAGTTTTAACTACAAACAGAAAAGGTAAGACAGTTTTCATGATTTAAAAAAAAAGTTTTTGTGGTTTTATTTGTGCTTTGTTCTCATGCCAATGTTCAGTAGAAGTGAGCTTCTTCCATTCATGTTGTTAGCTACTGCAGGATTTGGTGCTCAAAGCTGCACATTAGATGGTTAAAGCTGCATTACTGGTGCGGCGTCTGCGTTACATTGAGCCCTTAGCTGACGCAGAGGTGTTTAGGGGTACAGTGTCGTGCTGCAGGCTTTGTCCAGATCTACTGCAGGCGACAGTAGGGCTGTTAACCGGGAAACTCCCCCCGATTGTTCGCTGCACCATCATGACTCAGTCAAATCCACTGGATGTAACCCAGTGCAGCATCAGCGGGTGGTGTTAGATCACCTGGTAGCGCAGGTGTTGTGTTCACAGAGTTGTCCACCATTTCTCAGCTCAGACTGACCCGGTTCTATTCTGACTTTTAGATGTACATCACCCCCCGGTCTATAAAGATGACTGGATTAAATCTTTTTCTTTTTTAAAGAACCGTAATTACATGGATTTGAGGCATCAGCTGTACTACAACTGAAATAAATGTAGATAAATGCAGTTAAACAACTATCAGAGATCCATCAGAGTTCATTAACTTGGTGTGACTCATGTGCAGCAGCATCTCTGGTTTCTATGGATGTTTGTGATGCTGATCATAAATAAAACCTTGTCTGATTCGTCAAATGACTTTAGTTTCATTGCATGATTTTTATGATGTAACTCAAAATAATCAACATTATAGATTTTGGGGAAACACTTAAACTACCTTCACACTACAGATAAATCTGACAAGGTTCTTTATTAACTTTAACCAGGTCTATTCAACTTTGGCCAGGGATCATTTTTATTTCTATTTAGGTAAGAACATAGAGCTGGAGGTTATTATATTAATATCTGTGTCTGTTTCTGACTTAATTGTCCACAAAAAAGAAAATTTTAACTTTTTTTTTTTTTACTCTGATCTTTAAAAGAATCTAAATCGAGAACCGTTAGGAACTGGAATTGAAAGAAGGGAATCGAATCGGACCCGGAATCATTAAAATTCAAACGATGCTCAACCCGTACAGCATCCATGACTGAATGTGATCATAGAGTGAAAAAAATATTATGCCCCCAAGCTAAAAAGGGACAGAAGTCAGGCCCACAAATATGAAAGTTGATTAAAGAAAAAAAAAAAAAAAAAAAAAAAAGGCTGGAAAAACACTGAAAAATTCTCTTACAAGATTGTGTTTATCAGTGTTTTAGTCAAGGTTAGCAAATCACTTTTAAAGTGTAACCAAACTTAAGAAACTGAAACTAATTCCATAGAAAAGTTTCTACATTGACTTTAGGGTAACAAAACTTATGATGTTACACAAAAACACCTGTGCACTCTGCAGCTGAGATACAGCTCAGATCCTTAGGGGTCAGGTTATACTGTAATACCACTTTACACCACTAGACAGGAACATGTGTCACGTTTGAGTCTGAAAAGCAAAGAGAAGAAGAGGACTACCCTGCACTATTAGCGGCAAACAGAGCAAAGAGACCAGCAAACATTCAGTATTTAAAATAATGGGGGAACAAATGTTACCTTAACCTTTTTTTTTTTTTTTTTTTTTTCTTCTGGACTCTTAAATAATATTGTTGACATTGTTGATGCAGCTCATGTTGTTGCAACAACATTTTTCAGCTGGTTCTGCAACACTGTACCGAGACTCTGAGGTCAAGCCAACTCAAAGATGAATTTAGGTGTATCTGATCATCTTTTAGACCAACTAGATGTTTTGTCTACATGGAAATAATGACATTTCAGGATCAGAAAATGCAAAATGAACAAATCTCAAAATCTAACTGACTAATTTTTTCGTGTTTACATCTGTCCTGAACCAATGACATAGTCCCACTTTCCTCTGCTTGGCATGCACAAAAGCTACTACAATGATGCGTAATGATGCTGCATTCATGCTGCAGAAACTCCCATCTAAAATACAGCTTTTAATACTTTTACTCCTTCTTAATTCAATTCTTCATCATCTTCTGCTTCATATGTTTATTTACATCACATGGTTCTTTTTCCAAGCTTTTTCCTAAGAGTTTGGCACGTGTGAATTACCTAAGCAGGATGGTGTTGGGTTAAAAAGGAACAATGTTTACTGTTAGTGCTAAAAGCTAAACTAATGCAATAAAGTAAGTTGTGCAAGAGTAAAAGTACATCATGAGCATCCTTATGGTTGCTTGCTTTATTGTTAATAGGCCTAAAAATGGTTGAAATGAGGGAGCCAGTGCCGAAAATCACAGGCAACAGCCCTGATCTAAAAAAAAAAAAAAATCACAGTCTCTTATGGTTATATGTTAGCTACTTTAACTAGTAGAAAATTCATGTTAGAAAATAAATAGACATAATTTGGTAAAACTCTTTCCCCTTGTGGTCATCATTTTTGAGACCAAAGCAACAAAATCCACTTCTCCATCTATTCTCTTACGGTCAATACAACACATTCTCTTTCATCTCTTTCAAGGTTCTGTTTCTTGTTTGTAACTGCTACACCTCCTCTACAGTATTTCTTGTTGCCAAGCCTAGCGTAACCTATTCCACTACCTTCTGATGATATGATGGAAGTTAATACAGCTTAGTTAATTACCTCCAAACATAGGAATATTTCATAGGTTTGCTTCAAATTGGCTAAACAATTATTATGGAAGCTCTGCTACTGTGTTTCTAATCTAATGGTATATACATGTTTGTGTGCATATGTGTGATTAGAGGTTTGAGTTTAATTTTCGGAGAGAGTAAATTATGGTTCAGGGAACTCATCACAGTACAAACATTTGTTGAGGCATAGATGAAGAAATCAATCACAAATGGTCTCTGACAAATTAACTGACACAATTCTCTTTGTTAAACTCTGCTGAACGGCATGGTCAAGTAATCTGTGGATGAAGAAATGGAATGAGACACCTTTTACTTCCAAGGGAGATGGATGCATATAGAAGGAAAGAGAGCGGGAGAGTGAAGGGATGAAAAAGAGACTAAAGGAGGGAGTGCAGACGTTGCTAACGCTTAATATCTTCACTCTCCAGGGGGCCGGGGCTGAGGGCCCCACTGCTGTCAGCTGCAATAGGACCAGTCTTTTTGTGAGTGCCCAAGGTTCGTTAAGGGCTATTAATGGAACACAGCATCCCTTGTGCAGGGAACTTGTCAGTGTTTCATTAGAGACTGATAAACATATAATGCATAAGTGTCAAACACAGTGTGTGAGCAAGTGTGATGGGGTCGGCGAGAGAAAAGGGATATTGGGATTGCAGTTTAACAGTCACCCCCATGCTTTGCATGGACAATACTAAAGATTCAATGACAAAAGAGGGGACAGCAGACACATCTGGACCTGTTGGCGTTACAGAGAGGAAGTCTGTAACAGTGCTACAACATTTTTCACTTAGTTTGCAGCCAACATAAGACAAGCTGGCACATTTCTGCTTTTCTCTTTTCTTACAGCCTGGGCCCAAAAGTGCAAGAAAAGAAATACATCAAATTCAATTAAAGTTCTTTTTTCACCACTACTGAACAAATCTGCCCACAGCTGGGACTCTGGGTCTAGTTCACAAAGTCTTTTTGATCATTTTGTGCTAGTAAGAGAGTTTGGAGTCCCATGGAGAATGGGACCAAGCTGATCTTATTATGATAATTGGGATACATCAACTTCAGATAGCACTAATGGAGGGAGATTTCAGTGATCAAGAGCATACATTCAACTGTAGAAACAAGTTCACTTTTTTTAGAAGGAGGCATTATGCAATGTTCTGGTTGTGTTCCCAGTAGGCAGCTACTGAGACTGCCAGCACAACCAAAGTATGCTTTTAGCTTTGGTGTTGGAAGCAATGTTACACTGTGTGACGTTTGGCGCCGAGAGAAGTGTTACTCCACTGAAGTTAAATCTATTTCCCCATGAGTGAATAATTGGTTACTATGACCATTAATCAGTTAATCTCTTTTTTTTTTTTTTACCCCTCTCTTCAACAGAGAAATATCAGAGGTTCAATAATTAAAAACGTGTCAGGTGAAAGTCCAGTGTGCTTCCTCACACTGTATGTTCTCACTTTCCCTGCTTTGTTCATCTTATTAACCTCCTCTCTGCTCGCCGCGCCTTTAAATGAAATCTTTAGCCCCTTACATGTGAAATTAAAACTGCCCTCCCTTGAGCGCTTTTAATTATTCTTCTTCAGGAGAAACTTCCACTTCCACTTTTGCCAAGGCGGCCTTCTTTCTTCCCAGTCGCCCTTTCCTTTACTCCCACTCACTGCCCAGGTCTGTCATGCTTCACTCCTCCCTCCAGCCCGTTGCGCTGCTTTTTTTCCCCCCTTTTCTCTTCTTCTGTGGGTCTGTTTAATTCTCACCTTGCTCTGCCCTTGTCATCAAGCCATTGAAGCACAAAGCCAGGAGCAAGGGAGTGTTTACTCATTTCCCCACTACATTACCTCTCCTATTAATCACCGCATGGAAACTTCTGGACACTGAAGCATCTCTGCAGTCGCCGCCCCAGCTGCCCCCTATGCTAACAGGGCGAACTTTACATAACTGCTATTTTAGAAATGATGTTTTGTTTTAAAGTTTACGAACACAGCCCACACTATGATCGCTCAGGCATGACTTACGAAAATATCCTCAAGCTGCGACTTAAGATTAAGAGCTCAATATGTCAAATATTGGAAAAGTATTTCTTTAATGATACAAAATGGAGCTTTTGCTAAAAGCATAAATATTATCAGGGCTCTTGGAAAATCTGAGTTCAAGAAAACATCAGTTGGTTGACATTGAAATGCATGTATGTGCAGATGATGAGCAGAGGTTAGTGTCTCTAATTAATCAAATTTAATTGCATGTAAATTGTATTTTAAATGCAGATGAGGGGGGAAAAAAACAAAAAGCTGGTTTTTGATGAGAACACACCCTCTTGTTACTCTTCATTTGTTCTATTTGTAAGATCAGAGAGAAGAAAGAAGCGAGATTTGTGCATCACCGCAGTCTCAAATTTGTGAAAACATTTTTTCAAAAAGGTCTTTGAAAGAAAGAAAGACAAAACAGTTAAACAAACAAAAGTTTACCAGTAGAAATCTAAGCAAGCCCATGTCCATGCTGTCCTGTGAACAGGGAAAAGCTTGTTCAAAGGATTCCTATGAAATTCAATTAACACACCAACTGCTTTCCTTTTCTTTCCTGCCCTAATTCCCACATTCCCGCTGAAATGACTGCATTCCCGGCGATTATGCTAACCGCTTGGAGTGCACCATAAATTCACAGGTCTGGGAAAGGCTGTAACGAGAGCTCCTTAAATATGGGAAGGAGACGTTAGGGAAGATGGATCGCCGTGGGCTAGCGGTCGACCAGCAGTGGGCAGGGGGAACTTGTTTGCGAAACACATGCTACTCGCTGCTATACTGCTTTTAATGAGGCTATGGACATAAGCAACATTATCATTAATGATTGGACCCCTCCTTTTTTTCCCTTTCCCCTTCCCTGCCACAGACCCCTGTCCTTCTGCAATTATTGCTTTACTGGTTGGCCCAAGGCTGCCGGCTGCATGTGTGTCGGCTATATATGGCGAAGAGAAAAGACCCAAAATATTTGAAATGCAAATAAATGAGTAATGTAAATAGTTTTGAGAGAGTTTACTCAGTGAACAATGGCCCCTTATGAGACACAAGTGCAACAGAGGGAGAGAGAACAGGACTGCTGGTGTGGGGATCGGAGTGGTGGGGGTTGGAGGGATGATCCAACACAATGTGGCCCTTCTCCTAAAGCAACTTGTTATCAGGCGCTACGCAGAGCCCCCATTCAATCTGCATTTAAATACATTTCAGTTCACTCACTCATTTGCATTCATTTCTCCCATTATATCTGAAAATGGCCAAATGTCTAGCCAGCACAATGTGGGAGCCTATCACCAGCCAGGGAAGCCCACACCTGATGCCAATTTAGCCTGCTTGGATCTATTCATTGCTGTGGCCCGATCTGACAACTCCAGCTCTTCCCCATCCAGGAGACTTTTCAATTGGATCTGCTTGTTGTGACAAAATTGTTTTGCTCATTGAGTTTTTTTTTTTTTTCCTCTTTTTCTTTTCCTGTGTCCCCCACCCCCACTTTTCCATCTTGCTCTCCTCTCACATCG
Source organism: Atherinomorus stipes (assembly GCA_023101725.1). Classification (NCBI taxonomy): domain Eukaryota; kingdom Metazoa; phylum Chordata; class Actinopteri; order Atheriniformes; family Atherinidae; genus Atherinomorus; species Atherinomorus stipes. The sequence goes on along the minus strand of JALJCO010014178.1, from coordinate 854,986 downwards.
TAACTCCCTCTGTCTCTGCGTCTGGGTGTCTGTTTGGGAGCCATGGGAAAAGGAGAGGCAAATGATTCTCAGTGGCTTCTGATTTCCACTATTTGTTCAGCATTAGGCCCACTTATCTCTGAAAGAAAAAGCAACATGTGGAGAGAAAGTGACAGGCAGAAATTCAGCCTCACTAACGGGCCTATTGTGCGCTGAAGATCTGCATTCAAACATGAGGGGCCCTCAAACTCTTTCTGTGTCTCGTACTCCCGGTCTTTCTTGCTATAAAAATGCGCGCATACTTGTGCACAGACCTCTGTCACAGTCAATTACTGCTTCTAATCTGTCCTGCAATGGAGAGTAAATATTTCATTACTTTTTCAAATAAACAGTTGGTCTGAGCCCATGAAGTGTCATCTATCCTGTGAAAGGAGCTGCGACGCTCACATTCAATTACACCATAAAACCTCCAAGCCTCTGAAGTAGAGTTTTTGTGCTGAGAGCACACTACTAAAATCATTAGACTTGGTAGCAACATCTTGAGATGAAAAGCTGAGCTGAGAGCCCAGCATTTACACTACACCACCTTTTCTTTGCCTTCCCACTCCAAAACTCCACAAGCACTGCCTCCACAATGCCACAATGCACTCCCCTTAAAGAAAAGTTGGTGCCTTGGCAGCTCAGCACAGACGTGCAAAACTGTTTTCTCTGTAACATACTAAGTAAGTCGTGTTGTGTGAGATTAGCAGATGAAATAATGCAAGGAGTGGGGAGGGCAAGGCGGGGAGGGGAACTGGCGGGGGGTTGACAGAGAGATCCCAGAGTCTACTGCTCATTAATCACTGCAGCGTCTTTGACCTTTCATTTGCCAAGGGCGCAAAGAGAGGAGGAGGAGGGTGGCCGAGGCTGCCCAGGAAAGAGGGACGGCGAGGAGAGCTGGGGTGGTTGGGGTGTGTGTGTGGCGGGGGGGGGGGGGGGGGGGGGGGGGGTAAGGAAGGGGCTGAGAGGTTGTGCAGTGGCACCGGAATGCTCTTGAGTCAGAGAAGTCGCCACAACACAATCTTAACGAAGAGTGAAATTAATCAGCTTCACGGACTGTTAGATGAATCAGGCATATCCCAGCCCTTAGGTGGTATCAGCTGCTCTGCTCTGTTCGCCAGGCCTGATAAAGACCGATAGGCCCCTTTCCTATTTACACATGTTATTAAAAGAATTACAAAGATGTCTGCTCGGCTCCCTCCCTCCACACCGGCCTGTTCTTTGGGAACCGGGTGCTGGAAGTGGCAGGAGGGGGCTGTGTGACATTAGCGTCGTGGCATATTTTTAGCATCTAGATGCTCAGCTCTTAGTTACCAGGTGGGATGGGATAACTGATGGCAGCCAGGGACAAGTGGTGGTGAGAAAAGCTTGACACGCCACAGCTACTGAAGACAAGTGTGTGTCTGTGTAATTGTGTGTGAAGAAAGAGAGCAAAGTTGGACAGCTGTAAAAGCTGGATTGTGGATGTGCTTTAAAGACTTGTGTTGATTGAGAAACTCACTCCTGTAATTAGATAATGAAGTCTCAGTGTTTCACAATGAGAGTTGTCAAAATAATTAAGCTACAAATAAGCTTGAGAGAAAATAAATGATCGTGCAGGCTAATCAGGCAAATGTAATGCCACTTACAAAATCAATACACGGGAAATGAGTGATGCAAGAGTTGTAAAGTTTCGCATCAAACATGCTGAGCAGATATTAATATACATTTAAGCTTATTTTTAACTCAAATTGATGTTCAAGGTTAATCTAATCAGACCAATTGTACCTCTGAAGAGCCTGCTCCAGTTTAATTGGCTATTTTTATTGCCTCAGCGAGATTTTAATTGAAACCAAAGGGGATCTAACAACAACTGTGACATGTTGATGTCTGGGGGATAGTTATAAATATGTGACAAAATATGTGCATTATTAATGTGATTTCTTAATGCATTATTGTAATGCATCCCCAGAAACACAGTTATTACTTTACGCAATGACAGAGCGGGGGGATGAACACTCAATTCATCCTGAATATGTCAACAAAATCACACAAAGACATTTTCCTTTGACTCAAGGCAAATCAAGATTTAAATCATGAACACTCAAAAAAAAAAAAAAAAAAAAGTCAAAAGGTAGTGGCAGAAATCTGCCTTCACAGTGAACAGCTTGAGGCTGCTGAGAAATGTAGCCTTAATGGAGTTTGTACATTTGAAATGTTGATTAAAGTGTTAACTCACATGTCAGCATATTCAGGGCTTTTTGCGAGCTGCAGATGATGTGATTCAAGAATAATGTTACTACCTACGCTGGGAAAAGCGATGAGACCATAGAAAAGAGTCATTGATCCAAAAGAAGAGATTACATTGTGTCTGACACCGGCGTGAACATTAGCATGAGACTCCTGGATCAAATTCTGCACGGCAGCAGTAGCCATTGATGATATCGATCAGAATCACAGCTACTACGATTATACATCAGTTGGCACTTTAAAAATGGGCTTCCTCTCTTCATGGACATTTGCAGAAATTTTCTCTATATCCGTATGAATGGCTCTTCAGTTTTCCCATTTGGCAGCACTGTGATGTTGGAGATATAAGGCTTATTAATTGCATGCCTGCTTCCTGCTGACAGATCCAGTGAGAATTTAGAAGCACACAGGATTCAGCGCTGCTGGAGTGTTGTTATTTGTCCTCTAAGGGATGACAATCACTCCTTAACTGTGCTTTAAATATCAGACCTATTTCCAGAGCTGAAATGACAGAGGTTAAGATAAGAGAAGATACAAGGAGAGGCAAATAGACTACGAGAAAGACCGAGCGGAAGTCAAATTTAGTGGCGCTCTGTCATCTGCGAATAAAAGGAGAGTCCAAGGGGGCTGAAGTCCCACAGTAAGAGTGGAAAACACCACCTACTCAAGCCTGACATCTGTATAAAAACAAAAATAATCTGCTGTCAGCAGAATGTTCAATGACTCCTATCACCCCGGTGCTGATAAAGACTGGGCCGCTGTAAGGATTGCGCTGTTATGCGAGGGGCTCAGTGGATTGGAATGCATGCTAATTGCCATCAGAAATATGTGGTGAGCTTTACAATTTCTGGCATTGCTCCACACCTTGGCGAAGGATATGCCAGAAGGGCTCTGGCAAAACAAAGATTAATGAACAGTGTTGAATCGCTGTAATGCCATGTCAACAGTACCATACAATTCATTACAGAGGTCACCAGTGCTTCTGTGTTAATGCCATGCGAAAAAAATTCACACAGCACAAGTCTTAGTCCTTCTATCCAGCTGTAAACAGGAGATAAATATTTTACTTCTATGGATTACATTATGCCATCCATGGCATTACAAATACCCCTTTACTATGCACATTTAGTAAGCCAGAGGTATAAAAAAAGAAGAAAATGAGGCATTGAAAATGGAAAAGTTCAAAGCACTATCACAGTGATGGCAAAAAATACATTAAACGTGTCAGTATAATCCAGAGTGTCAGTAAAACCTGATGCTCTAAACAGGGGCAAACCTCCCCCTTTAAATAATTGATATTTTCTGATTAAATGTGGCAGTTTGGAGATAATGAATTCTTTATAGTGTGCCTTGAGCAACTCAACAGCTTTGCCCTGCATGACAGCTTTATGGGGCGTCTTTTTTGCCCAAATTTTGAAAGTTTAACCTATGTAGATCAATGTGCTTCCTTAAAAGAGTTTAATAAATTAAAGTGCAGGGGGCTTTTTTTCCTCAGCGAGCAGAAAAAGCTGATGAGACAGGTTTAGTTTAATCTCAGGCAATAGAAGTCATTAACCATTCTCCCAGGAATTAAAATATAGCTTGCCCTTTTCTTCTCTCACTTATCATTAGCATCACTTTAATCTCCCCGCGTTTCACACTGCTATTTTAATCATTACTTACTGCCTTTTGACAACTGAAGAACATGGCTTCTACCCGTTCAGGCAATATCCTGATTTTAGCTGACAAAATGTAGGACATCATTTAAAAATATCTAAATTTCCTCTTCCTTTTTATTCTTCTAACTTCCACTCTTTAGACCCCCTGAATGTCTGTCTATTTATATCAAAGACGGCACAAAGGACGAGGGGAGATTGAGTGGACGACATTCAAAATGTCATTCCAGTTAGCTGCAAGGGTAACAAAATGTATGGTACGGTTTATTTGTGCTTCTCGTGTCATTCTAATAGACAGTGAGTTTCACATATTGCACTATATGGGTCATGTGGGGTATTGGGGGGTATATCTGTCTGCCCTTGAATCAATGAGCATTTACAACAAAAAACATGTATCTCAGGAGCAGAATATAAATAAAGTATTATGGCCAGTCTCTCAATGACAATGACAGATGTAGGGCAGACCATTTCTTTAACTTTTGTTTCTTTATTGTTACTCTTAACAGTGAAATTGAACAATGGGAGTGGATTTGGAGCATGATTAATTTGGAAATGGTGAAAAAAAGGACAATGGCCTTCAGCTGATAGTGGATTCTACTTCTAAAATTGGTAATGTGTTAAATTTGTAGTTGGGGGGACTTCATGATCTAAATTCATCAACTTAATTCATTTTTTATCATTACCTCATTTCGTCTTTTTACAAAATATTATATCAAGTGTGGCTCCTACATCTCATATAATTCCCACGATTCAGTTATACTCCACCGAGAAAGAGCAAAGCTTCATGTTTATGCAAATAAATACATTTTTGCATCATTACATTTCATTTTCCTGATTTAACAGTAATCCATCTAAGCTAGTGTAGTTCTCCTCTAAAATACATGAAATTGAACTAATCTGCTTTTCCCTCAGTGACTCTCTCCTTCACTGCCTTTTCTAAAACTGTGCCAAGATTAAAGGCATTACCAAAGAACAGAAACCTCAAGTCCTTTAGATTAGTGTTCAATTACTTAATCCTTTAATAGAATTTGAGTTATGTCCAAAACAACAAAGTACCTAAAATGCACATTATTATTGCAGTCAAAAGCAACAAGCTGATTAAGTATAACTGCTACAGGATGGTTGAATTCTTCAGATTCTCTGCATGTGCGGCTCTTTTACAAGTGGGAAAACTGATATAATGATCATTTAGTGAAACATATGGATGGCATATTGTCCTAATGAGACACACAAGCAAATGTGGAGCTCGAGACTGTAAAGAAACTTGAAGACCGTATCTAAGAAGTCTACTCTGTTGAGGGGAATAAAAGCCGCTGTTTTGCTATCCTTGTCATTGGGTGCATGTGAACATGAAACCAACACCCTCCCTCCTTTCTTCTTTTCAAACTCCCCGTGCCTCCCTCCCTTTCTCCTGCCACAATTTAAAAATCAACACCAAACTTGTTCGCTAAACGGTTGGAAGCAGTTTATGAACATTTCAACAACAAAATCCCCTCCTCTTACATCAAAAAGAAGCTCGATTCATTTCTGATCTCGGTCCAAGTTCAAAGGCTAAGTTAAAGTGATACTTCAAAGAAGCGTGTAATCAAAGACATGCAGCTGTTAAAACAATCTTTTGTTAGTTCATTGTCTTCAAACCAGACTCTTCACAAAATCCCCAAATGAAGGGAAGCAGAATCAAATAAGTTACATTCAATCACTTTGAGTGGGAGGCTTTGGTGTCATGCTAGAATAAATGCAACACTAAAGATTTACTACTATTTACAGCAGCTGAAGCCGTACAATAAGGTTGGTATCCTGCCGGAGGAAAAACTACCATGGTCCTCTTAAATATGCCAAGGGCTCCAGGCACTGTAAAATATGCCCCAGACAAAAGTAAGGCATTTTGACAAATTAAGCACCTAGTTATGAAGGCTACATTGTTATATTTGATGTTGTATCCTTGCCTTTCTCCTGCAAGGCTCTATGGCTGTCTGCAAGCAGTATAATGTCCTCTCGGTCATTCCTCCGTGGCCTGCTGCACTGTTCATTTGATTTCCTCCACAAGGGCAAGTTGCAGCTGTATTAACAAGTCCCTATCACTACTTTATGCCATTGAATTTTAATGCCAGGCCATCCAAAAGAAGGTACAATGAAAAAGAAGAGGGGAAAAAAAGGTTAGAAAAAAAGGAGCTTTACCAGTCCACTGGCTTGGCTTAATTTTTTAATATGCGTTAGCACCTTGCTTTAATCCGACTCTAATGTACATCGTCAGGGGTTACTGTTGAGATAGAGAAAGGGGCTGTCAATCAAGGCTTGGTCAAATTATAACCAGACTCCATTAGGTTTAAAATAGAGCAATGAGGTCTAGCGTGAGTCAATCAAATCATTTAAGGATGGCTGTTACGGTTATTACGTTCTACTTGTTATGGAACCTGCTCTTACCTTTATTGCCATCAATGGCAAGAGAATGTGAGTTGTTACTGAAAAGCACCTGTTGTGTTCAAATTAAATGTTACGTTAACTTTCCTGCAACTCAACATTACAAAAACAAAGAAAGAAAGAAAAGTCATTTGCAAGTCATATATCTTGCAAACATTGCAGAAGTACATGTTTTACATTACCAATTAATTTCTGTTTTCTATATAGTACTTGTTTAGCAAATATCACATAAATAATAAAAATGGTAATGAAAAAGATAGTAAAATTGACAATTACGTCATCTATTAAATAGAAATGAGCATACTTTAAAATAAGAAATAATTATTAAGAAGTAAACATTTGTTGATATTAACATGGAAAACTATAGAATCATATAAGGGGATTGATTCTACAATGCAAAATTAGTTGTACGTGTTTGCATTTTGGTAATTTAAAGATTACTAACCTGCATATCACCACATCCAAACAGGAACAGTGCAGGACCCCACATGTAAAAAAGAGAAAAAAAAGAGGAAACATACAAGAGGTTAGAAAAATAATAAAAGAAGTCTTTTTTAGTCAGTGAAAGAAATCATGTTTTTCATTCTCAAAAGAAAAAAAAAACATTGTCTTCTGCTTTTCAGGCAGACCTCCTTAGATCACTGTAACAGCACTTTAAATCAAGTCAGATGCATCTGCTGTGTGAGGCGTCCAAAAATTTTTGAGCCAACTGACAATATGCAGAGAATGAGAAAACTGTTGTGAAAGATTTCCATTTGGACTGTTTGTAAACATGGCATGAGCTGTGTAACTGCCTGGCAGCTCCAAACAACCACATTTCCAACTAACAGAAAAATAGGGGAAGACAAATTGCTAAAAAATGACATTATCATCTCTGTATATGTCACAAGGCAAGTGGATCTACGTCAAGAAGAAAGTGTGTGAACCTGCCTGTGAGTTTGTGGGTGAGCGTGCATGTCTGTGCTTGTGTAAGTGTGCGTGTGTGTGTACATGGGTGTGTATACTGCTGTGTATGTTCGTAAGTCTGTGTGTGTGACCTGCTCCATCTGGAGGATTCAAGCACTCGGGGGCTGTCACACAATGGGGAGACGAAAGCCCGCTGAAGGATAACAAATGACTTCATGGCAAAACAGCCATTGAAATTCTTTCAGTATGTGGCATTAAAAACAACTGAACAAATAGAGATAAGAAGGAGGGTAGGATTTGAAATGAGATTTTTTTTTTTTTTGCTCTCCCCTCTCCCTTCCTCTCTCCCTCAGCTTAAAAGCTAAACAAAACAAATGGAGCTTATTACTGCAGATTACCTTACACTGGACAGATTCACCGCATGAGGCCTAGTGTAAACAATGTCTTTCTCTCCGTGTACTAACTATGTGCCATTTATAACAGTGAGCAATCATATCCACAGTACCCATAGATAAAGCAAAATACATCCTAGCTGCAGTTTAAAAATATAATTGTTTAAGGAGGCTGTTTCCAGGTGGGTTACCATAGCAAACACTGATAAACCAATTGCACTCTTATAATTCTGCTTATTTTACTGCTGCATCAACAGAGGCTGCCACAGGAGACTGGTTGTCTGAGTCAAGGGGAAAAGCTGAGCCTTCCAATTCCTCTAACAGTGTCACTCACAAGGTGTTGGGATGTGTACTTAACATTGCCAACGCCTGAACAATCTTTTCTATTTCCATTTACTCAATCATTTTATAAAACAAAAAAACAAAAAGAAAGAAAGGAAGAAATTAAATGCGCTGGACTGTGTTTTTGATGAGATAGTTTCTCGTGTGGCTTGAACCAAGTTCCCATCTATATTGAGCGCACAATTTTCCAGACAAACGTCAGGAGGAAAATACCAATTATTGCTTGTTTCCATCCAGCCCTTAAGTGTATGAGTTGGGTGGATTAAGTAGTTGCTGGACATCAACATCCAAAAAGTGCTTTAAAAATGAATTCTCTCTCATGCCCAGCTGGTGAAGGATAGGGTAAAATACACTTAATTACATTAACGCCTGTAAATAATAACATATTTCCTACTTTACTACATTGATGAAGATTTTCCTAACGGGTTTTTCTTGTGACTAGTAAGTAGGGCTGTCACTTTTTGTACAAAGATCAAACATTTCCGTAAAAGTATATTTCTTTTAAAAACTTAAATTCACACAACTGAACTTTTAGCAGCATTCTCAGTGACGCGCCCCCTATCGACGGCTAAACTAAACTAGCATCCATCTTGCATCGTACCAGCCAATAAAAGACAGTCTAATATTGACTCTTGGTCTGTCCCTTCCTCTCTTTCTTTTCCTTTCTTCCTCTGGTAATGTTTCCTTGCGTTTCTTTACTGAATCCGACCTGATGCACGTTCAAAACACCCACTCTCTTCATCTCTGGTTCATATCCGTTTGCTAGTAAGTGACGCGGTGCGCAACCACTAGTTGGCTGCAACGTCACAGCCCCGTCCCGGATGGGAAACTTACATACTGCTCTTACTGAGCCTCAGGATGCCTCTGGGCAGTGAAAATGTGCATAATGAATGTTGGTGTGCTATCAAAATGAGTCAGAAACGCATTTTTAAGGTCTAAAAGTTACATTGTGTGTCTTTAATCTCAGTATTCAAATCAAATGAAATAAATCAAAGCCTGTAAACACTTCAGATTACAGGGCAACATTGGAATCAGGATCCTATGGGACCTAATGCAAAACTAGCAAGAGCAGGCATCTTTAAAAGACAGGAGCAATAACTTAGAAAACGAGCAGAGGATCCTGTGGTGACAACAGTTCATTAATTAGCTAGTTTTAACCACTGTGTCCAAATTAATGTATGAAATGAGAGAAAGATTAAAGCAGGACTTTACAGAACAAATGTAAAACTGTCAGTCTGTCAGAAAGAAAAAAATTTTTTTTTTAATTTTAATGTATTTTAACTTTTTTTTACCATTTTTTTTTTTTTTCCTTTTTCTTCGGTAAAAAACAAATATTTTATTTAATAATTGACCCCCTCCCCCTTTCGTGTGTGGGATACATTTTAACTTTACATTTCTATTTTTTTTTTTTTTTATTTTTATTTATTTATTTAAATAAAAAAAATTATTTTTTTTGGTTTTTTCTCACTGTACTCCCTTTTTTTTTTTTTTTTATTTTGCATCTGGATAAAATAATATATTTTATTTTTCTCCTCTTTTTTTTTTTATTAATAATTTTAAAATTTTCACTAGTCAGTATATTTATTTATGGAAACAATAGTTCTATCCCTGTCCTTTTTGCCAATTCCTTTTGTAATTATGAATACTAGCATATTTGTTAGCTGATTTCCCAAAAAGATGGCATTGGATTGGGACTGGGTATGCAATACCCACATTATGGATGCAGTTGGTATGAATCTATCAAAAAAGGTATTGATAAACATCTCATGCACACCGTATCTTATGACCGACATATCTGATCATTAGCGAGAATTTGTTTTCTTTTCCGTTAGGGCTGGAACATACTTGCTGCTGGCGACGGGTCTGCATACGCATCATGATGCCCACGTACAAATGCACCTACAGCATGTACATTGCACGTGTTGACATGAGGTAAAGTGACACATGCGCGGTGCATTATTGACATGAATGCTAGAGGTGCTCATGAGCACAAACACGTAAACATGAAATGAAAGGTAAACAAAATGGCAAGTTGTTTTGAGGAGCACCACTTGGACCTTGTATGCGACTACCGGCATTTAAATTATTTTTCCTCCCATTGCACAGTGACAAATACGCATGCCTTAATACCTTGCAACAGATTAAAAATGTTTTGGGTCATGACGCTTCCCCGGAAATACAATCTGACCGGCAGATTGACTTAAGGTCAATGACTTAGTCACAACTTCAATGTCCAAACGCTGTGTACTGCTCCTTGCAGGGACCTCCGGTATCTAGTGTGTTGGCCACAACGTGGTACAGCAAGTACATTGACAGACGACGCAGACCACACTTGCATGAACATTTGCGTTCACAGCAAGTATATGCCAGTCCTTAGAAGGCATTGTGGCACCATTGTGCCCTTGCAGCCTTTTTGGTAAGATAATGTTGCATTTGAAGAGTTAATTTGCAAAAACAAACAGCATTTAGAAAAAATGGATTTAACTGCTTTTGCAAATAAAATCTTCAATAGCTAAAATTAATTAGTAAACAAAGCAGTCCTTAGAGGAGAATAATAGTATTAAATGAAATGTGAAGCAGTGTTTTGAACCATTCTGGATTTTACTCTATGAATGGTATAGCAACTAAAGATTGAGCTGTTTATGAACTTTCAACAAAACAGTTGTATAACTTCACAAGAGAAACAAATTTGCTCATCCACCTTCTTGTTTGTCACCTCAGAAGGACCACATATCCGTGACTCAAGCTAAAGTGTTCAACAATATTTGACTACTTGCTATTCGGCATAGTCAGCAACAACAGCAGGTCCCTGTCCCAGACCCATCACCAACAGATAGCAAGATTTATATGCAACAGTCATCAGAGTTTTAATTCCGAATAAAAGTTCACTCAATAAAAAAGACCATGTAAACCCTTAATTTGAAATGAAAACGATAATTCCAAATACAACTTAATTCCGAACTAAGTGGTTGGTTTATTCCTCTTTTAAATCTAAATAAAATAATACCTGTCATGTAAACCATTAATTTTGCTTGAAGTTATTTCCTGTCATTGTGCGCATGCTTGTTCCTGTTGCCGCGGCACATGTCAAATGGCACGCGAAACAAGCGTTGGACTCAAACCAGCTGGCAGAAATTAAGAAGTATGTTAGTGTCCAGCTGCTTCTACAAAATGCTATCAAAATCAAAGTGATAGTCTGTGTTAATATGTGGTTTTCAATGTTGTAGCCAAAAAACAAAAAGGAGCAGGAAATACATCGGGTCTGCCCCCTGTCCAATCAGAACTCTTCCCTACCTTCAGATCTGAAGGTGATATAAAATAAACGTGTTTTCCATGTAAACTTTAATTCAGAATTATTTTTTCCATGTAAACACGAAGGAGAATAACTGAATTCCAAATTAAAAAATGTAACTGTGGCAAATGTGTAGCCAGTAGGGGTATTGAGATCTCGTGGCACGAGATCTCGCAAGATTAAATTTGGCAAGATTTCCTGTGTAAGCAAAAAGTTATCTGTTGGGTGACCTGTAGGGGGCAGTAATGTGCCTTTGAAACATCTAGTCTGCCAGAAACTGACAGAAGAAGAGCAGCAGCGGCAGCCTGTTGCTAACTTAGCGACTTGTTGCCATATTTAGTAAGTTTTCAAATCCCTCTAGCATTTTTTTCCCCAAAAAAGCAAGTAGCAACAAGTCTAGCGACTTTGTCTGGTGGTATTTGAAACTTTTGGAGGCTGACATGAAAGTAAGTATTGTAAATTTACTTTTCTCTAACAGCGGGAGCTCCGACAGGCCCCTCCCTCCGAAACACAGAGGCTTGTCCTCACGCAGCAGCATCCCTGCTCCCAGCTACAGCAGAACATGCACCTCTGCTATATGAACCAGACCAAAAATTAAGTAGTAAAAGTGACTGACAAGCCATTGGACAAATGGAAATGTTAAGGAATGCAGAGATGATTGGCAGATGTTTTTTCCAGCCCCATTACTTTTACAGCTGATATTTAAAAATATTTATATATTCAAAGCTTTTAATTAGTCATAGCGTAGTGAACCAAATTTTACCAAATACTGCAAAAATTTTAAACATTTTCTATAACGCCTTTAAAATTACCGTAGCAAGTTGTATACTGATGATTGAAAACCAAACTAGGGTCTCTGCACTTTTCTGGCTATATAGGAGTACTTTAGTTGGAGTTTTGCACTTTAAAAAAAAGAAGAAATATCTAATTCTACTTGTTGAAAGGATTTCAACTGTGAAAGCTCATGCCTTACTAATAATACATGGATGCAGGATATAAAACATTTCTAAATGCACCTGCATTGTTTTGTGACCGTAACATAAAGACATCAGTTTTTTTAAAGCCATATTTTGTCATTTTATTTTTCTCAAAAGTCATGTGAAAATATTGTCTCATCTAGTGGACCCAATATTGTGTATCGTTTCGTCTCGTGAGTTGAGCATATTGTCACACCTCTAGTGGCCAGTAGGGATTGTAGCTGAGAAGGTTATGAATTAACTGGAGCGACAATGCAAAATTTCAAAGCCAAAATAGATTAGTTTACAGGGTGAAGTTGTCACGTTAGCGCACAATACTAATTGTCAAAGTTTTATAAAAAATTTGAAAAAAAGGTCAAAAGTGTACAGTAAGAACATTTTCCATGTGTGGTTCCTTTGGCTATATGCAGCTTTTGTGATGATGTATGTTTTATGTTCTCACTATCTAATATTATTTAGTTGCCATATGTTGCTACATGATATGATATTGTTCACCTGCAAAATATTATTACATGGCAATGTGTGTACTGTTGATTTTGTTTAATAAAAAAGAAGAGAAGTGGAGGATGGCAGTAAGCCATTCACTCTTATGGAGGATGTTACCAGTTTCAGACTTGCCAACAAAATTTGCCCAGTTCTTTTACTTTACTCCTTCCCCTTCCACTCACATTTCCTTACAATTCTACATTACACTAGAGGAAAGGAGTTGTGGACCTATTACATGTTTTCTGCTGAGACTCGGGTAAAAATAGAGGATTTTGCACAAGACCGATACTGTAAAAAGGTCAACATGTATTTTAATTTAGTTCCTTTTTTTTTCAATTAAGAGTGGTCACAGTCTCCTTTTAGGTCCACACAGATTTGATATTTTGGTCTGCCACATTTTTTTGTCTCTTCAGTGGAGCAGAGGCCTCAATGGACAATTAAGTCCCATGCTTCATGTATATCATAATTAGTTAATTAATTAAGTGTTTTTTCCTTGTACTATCTAGTATTTTATATACTGTACAGTCATCCTCAAAATTATTCATTACCTCCCATTAAATAAAAAAAATCAACTATCGGTGAAATCAGCTGAAATTGAAAAAGAAATACATGAAAATTTTGTGAAGAACATGACATTGACTTTGAATTTTGGTTTGATGGAAATAAAAAAAGAAAAAAAAAACAATAAAACAAGTAAAAAAGCATGATGTGGCTCCTGAACTAAAATTTTGTTGAGAAACACTTTGAGGCAATCACTGCAATCATGTATTTTTTGTAATGTTCAATAAGACTTCGACACCTGTTGACAGGTATTTCGGCCCACTGTTCATGCTCCAATTTTTCTGGAAAAGTTTTGTTTGTTAGTATTTAAAGTTGCTGTTTTCAACTACAATCTAAAAGCAATATTTTATTACACTAAATTATAATTTAATAATTTTTATTCATAATTATTTATTATTTATCAGAAATAAAAAATGAATAAATAAAATGATAAAACTAAAATAATAAAAAAAATAGATAATAATATAAAAAATAAATAAATAAAGTGTGTGTCTTTTTTTTCATAATAACTATTGTGATTTTTTTTGCATTTTCTTTAACCGGTTCAATAGAAACAAACAAAGAAGCAATAAATAAAACAAGTAAACAAGCATGATTGGAGCACCTGAGCAAAAATTTTGTTGAGAAACACTTTGAGGCAATCACTGCAATCAAGTGTTTTCTGTAATGTTTAATAAGATTTTCACACCTGTTGACAGGTATTTTGGTCCACTGTTCACAATCAAAGTGCTTTAACTTGTCTGAGACAGTTTTCTTTGTTTGGTTGGCTTTTGAATTATTATTTTTTTAATTCAAAATAAATATCACTGTATTAATTATAATTAAATGCTAAATTATCATACAGCACATTTTTATTTATCATTATTTTTTTTCAGTTTGTGTTTGAATTACTATTTTGAATTTAGCCTTTTCTTTTAATGGGAGAGAGTGTAAACTATATATATATGTGAAATTGCAAACTGGTCATCTTTACACAGTTTTAACTTTTCTTTTCCTATGAACAAAAACGTAAAAACAGATGTATGAAAGCACCTGATGACCAGTCATCAGTAATACCATCTATTACAAAGATAGACAGAATGTGTGCCCATATACTGATGTTAAAAAATGGATATTGTGAGGTAATTTCCTTTACATCTTTTTAATGACGTAGCTGATATCTCCACTGGCTGTAAATATTCAAAGGAGTGGAGTTTAAGCACAGAATGATTCACGTTAGGAACAGGGGGGCAGCAAACACACACAGCTAGTGCAAAGAAACAACCTGCTCAGAATTTATCATGTGACCTGGTCGGCCTAACAATCAGGCGTTAAAGAGAACAAAAGCCCATTCCAAATAAATTCCCACTGTATTTGTGCTGGGATTTGATTTACTGGCCTGTGGGGAGGCACCATTTGGTAGCACAAGAAGAGGCGGGGAGAGGTAGGTGGTGTCTGAGAGGAGAGTGTGTCTGTGTGTGTGTGTATGTGTGTGTGAGGGGGCTGGGCACCAGGGGATGGTGGGTAGGGGGGGTGCTCATGTGCCAGAAGTGTTTATTGTGTCATGGTGATTTATTGAGTGAGCTTCATTTCACTGAATGTTCTCAGATATTTATTTCCCTAAAGGCCTCACAAAGATATGAACAGGCCTGCATCCACATATGTCATCATTGCCCATTTTACAGCGTCAGGAGATTTCTCTCAAAGTAAGAGGGGGAAGAAAAAGCGAGAGGTAGAGAAACAGCTAGTGGCGATCAGGGCACCTCTCCATCAAAGCCCTGTAAACAATGGTACCTCAGCAACACGGAAATGGCATTTTGGAATATGGCTGACGACTTTTCAGCGTTCATCCTCCTCCTCCTCTCCCCGCTCTTTCCTGCCAAATACATACTTACAGATCATACATAATTTAAATCAAGACTTTAAAGGCCTACTCAGCGATATAAAAGGACTACTTTAAGCTTAAAGTTGTAGCTGTGATACTTGAGGTTTCGCTTAAGATTCAGAGAGCTTTAGATCTGCAAAGAGCTGAGGACAAAAGCATCATCAAGAATATTAAGAATGTAATGATCCTTGGTATTGGAATCAGTCTGTTACTGTATTTAAATTAAGCACATGTGATAAGTTGTAATTATTAGTTCACTTGCAACGCTGACATGAAATTCAAAAACTTTGTTATTCTTTACTATGAAGGAAAATGATGAACTTAAATGTTGTTATTCCAAAACTTTTGTATGAATAATTCAAATATGTGATCTTGATCTGTTCTCCATGCTGATGTTAGAGTGGTTTTAAGAGCAGGGGGGGGGGATTAGTAAATGGCAGGTTTGGCATTAGAGTGAGCATATGTTGGTTTTCTGTTATAATAGAGTATTGAGGATGAAGGATGGTGCCTAAATTCTTGTTGAAAAATCTGCACAGATATCATTAACTGTATTTTTGAATGCTAAAAAGCTTTTTCTTTAACTTTACCTGACATCTCTCCACCAAAAAAAAAGACCAAAAAAGTGTTATGGCAATGCAATCTGGTTGATTCTTATTCTGTTGGGGTAGAGAGTGGGTGAGGCTGCCAGATGGTAGGAGTCTTTGATTCTCCAGATGGCTGTTCTGTGTGGTGCTCAGTGACACTGGGCAGGCTCATTGACATGCTGCCTCCCTCCCCTCCATCTCTTTGCCTCCTCTTCCTTCACCTCCTCCTCCAGCATAGTCACTGTTACGAAGATGGATACCAGCCCCCTGGCCTCTAGCTGCAGATCTTGAGAGGTTGGGATGGGGTTTTCCATTTAGACCAACAAAGAAAATATCAGCATTTGGGGATTGTACTCATGACACCCATTTGCCACTGTCAAATCAACGTAAATTCTCAAGAAGAGGTGACTGCTGATGAAGCTGAAATGTTCTGAATGATGACCAAGCATTGATCTAGGGTCAGAGTCTGCACTGTGCTTTAAATACAAGTCCCAATTGCAAGCATGTAAAATAACATATACAAAACACATCCAGCCTTTCTATTACATTCACAAGATCTACTTGAAAGTTTTGTGATATTCATTTTATGGTCTTTAACATGCACATTTTTACTCATATAAAAATACAACACTGACCATCAAATTATTATTTTTTAGTCATTTTCTCAGTGTGTATAAATGATTATATCAGGAGCTGACTGCTGACTTAGAGAAAATTGTCATCTTGACCCTCATCATTATTTTTATGGGGGGGGGGGGCAACCCTAACCATACTCACTGCTGGAAATGAATCTACATTCATGCACATCTAAATTAGCCAGTTAAGCAAATCTTGGCCTAATTTGAATTGGACCAGCTAAGACCGTGTTTCTGCAGATCAGCCAAGCTCCGGCATTAAACGCTCCCTGCTTTTATTCCCTGACCCTTGGTGCCCCTCTCCTTTTGGGGTCATATCATCATTACCATAGTGCAAGCTCAGAGACTGTGTTTCTGTGTGCCTTAATTAATGTGTGTTTATAGGGGGCCACAGGAGTGAGTGCACTTAATGAAACATTGCTACGGTAGCCTCCGGGGTCCAGAAGAGACAGCTTCTCTATTGTGCTGCTGATTCTTACAGGCTGTAAACACTTAATTGATCTGAGGAGCATATTTCACTGCACGTTCTAGAGAGATCCTCTTCGAATTGGGACTGCTCGTGATTACTTTTTAACTTCTCTTTCAGGGAGCTGGAAGAAAATAACACTGTCTGGAGCCTGTATATTTCTGTAAAGTGACTCTTAATTAATGGCAAAATGAAAGGAAAACAAAAAGAAAGGAAGAGGGTGAATGAATATGAAGGAAAAAATCAAGAGAAAGAAAGAAGGGTTCCTTTTTAAGTTTAAGTGTGCTGTCTTTACATGTGAGAATGCATGTGTGTGTGATGATGCCACTGAAAACGATCTCCGACTGTTGTGATGTCATGTCTGGGAGTCTGGTGGGGGGAAAGTACTGGTGCTATAAAAAGGCCTGGAGGTCCCTCTCTTGTGGTGGATTGCTTTCCTCTAGCAAAGAGTGATCCTGTGCTTGTGAGTGAGAGTGGGTGTGTGTGGGTGTGTGTAAGTGCATATATGTCTGCATGTGTGTCTGTGTGTGCACTGGGGCCGATGACAGGGGCCATGGCCTCCACACCCGGGGGACCGCCAATGAGAAAGAAGCATTTCCTCTAACATTCCATGGGTCACAAAAACAATTTGCCCAGAGAAAAGTGGCTAAACAGCCACAATGCTACTCAGTGCAACAAGAGGGGAAGGAAGCTAAAATTAACTGCTGTGTTTTCTTTCAGTATTCAACTTTAATGGGAAGAAATGTGCAATACCAGACAATTAAGCAGACATGGTATGACAGCATTTAAAAATAATATTCTGCTACCTCAACAATGCTGCATAATTAATAAGTTTGCTGTGTGTGTTCTAAATTTGTTTTGCATTGGAAGAAACAAATCCATTTTTCATGCTTCAATTGCTTTGTGATTACTGTTAATCGAGAACACAGAGTGATTCCCTACTTCATTACCCTGTACACATACCACGCCTGCTGCAAAAGATGAAATTATGTGACTAGCCCCTCCGAAGTGTCCACATCCCTGCAATTGCCACCCCTAATATATCCTCCTCAGCAGGCCATTTTATCTAAATATAAAAATATGATCAACAGTTCACATGCAGGCGCAGGTGATTATCTCTTGTCCTTCAACCTGCAGAGTCTGGTAACGTAACATCATGTCAAGTGAAACCTGAAGTTGAAACGCCAAGCTTTGCATGCCACAAATAAAACTTAGATGATTGAGCCTGAGAGCTGCTGAAGCACTCTGACCACGTTCTCTTCCTTTCTCACCACTCACATGGGCTGACTTCGGGGACAGATACAAAGAACAGAGCGGGCATTCCTCAAAATACTCCTGATCTAGGACAACTGAAAAAGAGACAATGACAAGTGGCTGGTGCAGTGTTACTAGGACAGTAATCTAAAGAGAGGAAGAAAAAGAAATAAATAAGCAGCCTCTGTGAAATGACTGACAGACTCACTGGTGATGAAACTGCATCGGTGTGGGATAAACGTGGGTTTGGAGAAACAACTTATCCCTTTCACTCATTTGTAGAGAAGTTGAGTGTGGAGCCCTCTCACTGGCTGCGTATGAAAATGTGTTTAGCAGCAGTCTTAAGAGGAGTTGATTGGGGGTGGAGGATTCTCCCTGAACACAGTGCTTTCCCTGGGAGAGTGAGGCCAGGTAGTTAATAGGGGTCAGAGCCAGGGCTGAAGTGTAAATTGGCAGGGGTGCATCAATTAGAAGGTGGCAGAGGCTAGGATAAGGAGAGGAGGGAAGAGTTAGATGGAGCAGGAGACAAGAATATAATCTTTATCACTGCCGCAACATGCTGCAGGAGGTCTGTCAGAAAGGGGGGTACAATATTGCGCAAATTAATGAGACAAAGCCACTGCTTTAAATTCGTGTCCAGAATGAGTTCTGAGCAATCGCTGTTTTGCAAAGAGCAGTTTGTCAGATTTGACGTCATGCTTTTGGTGTATTTCTCAGAGAAAACACAAAGCTGGCTTTCCTGTTTTTCAGGGGTCTGCATGTATTTGCATGAAAAGGGATACAAGCTGACCCCTGGCCCACCTGGGCAAAGGTCCACTTTGGCATTCACAGGCAGACATCCAGAAGAAGAAATCTTAATCAACTTCTTTTTTCCTTCTTCTCCTGCAAAACAGCCACACAGTTCTGTTTGCACGCATGCATGTGTCGTCTGCATGTCCTGGTGTCCGTGTGCAGGAGTTATTCAAAAGAAGAGATATTTAATTATGTTGTGCTCACCTACCCGAGTGATCCAAATGATTTGAACAGTGAGCATTGGGGCAGACGGGCACTACAGAGCTTACATTTGCAATCTTATACCGTTTAAGTGTATATTGGAAAAAAAGACAATCTCGCTTATTGAACACATTCACCCTGGAGGGCAAACTGCTACGGTAATGAACACCACACTCTCAGAGAATTACAGTGTCCTTTATCCTGCTGTAGTGGAGGATGAAAAAGGATCTGGCCGACACATACACACAGGCACACACGCTGACTGAGAGAGAGAGAGGAAGAGAGGAAAAGTAGAGGACAGGGGAGAGAAAAAAAAACAGAGAGCAAACATGCATTTCAAGACCTCCATAAACCTGTAAACAAAATCTGCGCAGCAGATAAATTATAAACGCCACAATGCAATTAAAGCCAAATTCAATTTGAGCACACACTGTCCATCTGTCACGCTGAAACAAAAGCCGAGAACCTCCATTATTACCAAATCCCTGCTCCCGTTAATTTGCTTTCTGGGAGATTTTTAGTTTCTAGGAGCCGTACTTAAATACCAGAGCTACTCACTCTGGGCTACGTCCTCTGAAAACAGACTCCAGATGCTCCCAATCAGCTTCCATCAAACTGCCACCTCTTCCTTTCAAATAGGGAATATTTTTCTTTCCATTCCATCCCTCCCCCCTTCCCAATCTTAATGAGGTTTTTTTTTAATTTATTTGTCCACAATGGAGCAAAACAAGGATACCTCAAGAGAGAGGTGCCATAATCACATGCAAAATTAGAGAAAAGAAAAAAAAAGAGACAATCTAAACATCTTAATTTCTATTGGATCACATCAGCATGTCTTACAGAGGACGTCTAAAGTCCCTCAAACAGGTGAGAAAAAAACAGCTGATACAGTCACAGTGTGCATCTAAGATATTTAGTCAAGCTCTGGTGAATTGTGTATACTTCCTTGGTCCTGGTGAAACAGAAGCATTCCTCTTCTTAATCCTGTTTGGCCACTTTAGAATGAGAGATAAAGATCTGTGCCCCAGAATCTGAGAGCGGGGTTCAAGGGACTGAGCTTTTGCTTCTTTATGCCAGTAAGAGAGAGAGGAAAAAAAAGAAAAACCATCTTCAAAGGTAGAGGAGTGTGTCAATTTAAAATCAGAAATGTATCTGGCATCTTTATGCCTCTTAAGCTACAATACATCTCTGCTGATTAAAGCACATCAAAGACGGCTTATTCATTCCTCAGAGCAATGAGGGGAGATTTTAATTGCAAAATGTTAAACCTCACAATTAAAGGCTTTCTGCTTCTCAGAACTAACCCAAACACAACCATTAAGGACACCATACAAATTAGCCTTAACACGAATGAGACTCAGGGACAAGGACGGTGCTAAGAAGAGTGCTGCGCAAATGATAATCTTCCATCAGAATCATCTCAAGGCACCGAACATGCTATTAGAGAGTGAGGATACAGCTGGAGATGGGATTTTCATGATCTCTGCTTTCGCTCACAGGCAGAGACGAGCCTGGCTAACAGAGGCAAGGGAAAAAAAGCACTTTTTCTTAGATAAACACATTTTGACACTATACATTTTGAATAATACATAAACAAAACAACAAAAAGAAATGTACATTCAGGGTAAATATTAAAATAATTTCCAGGTATACATGCACACATGCAAACAAATGCATAATCGCGCACATACCAGTGAGGTGTCAGTGTGTCAGAAAGGGCTGTGGTTGCCATGATAAGAGAGCTGACAATGATACTGTACAGCTATTAGGCTGGAAATAGCCAGCCAATACAAACAGCTGTCGGGCCAGGCCATTGTCAGGGTGTGGATTTACAGAGAAGCCCAAAGAATTTAGTCAACTGCACTTTTGTAGGTAGTTTCCTGAACCTATTCAAAACATTGTTTTCCTTCTAAATACTGGACCATTAATAAAGAAAAATAAACACAGTGGAAAGGTGTGACACTAAGTGAATACATAAAGCATGGGGTTAGGTTGTACACACTGACACACACACACACACAACGCACACAAATGCCTCCTTGTAACAAGCACAGAGCCCCCTTTTACAAGCCCTTAGAGTAACAACCGTGTCTAATTAAAATTCACATTTCAACCAAAAAGGGAAAACAAGCCATCTTTGAACAATCCCGTCCGTCCTCGCCCTGGTCATGAATTTCAGATAAACACTGCGATACACACAGAGTAGTGCCACATTAATTAAAAGCCTTGATAGACGCGGCTTCCATCTAACAGACCTATCAGGAATTAAATTTGTATCAGCGGCAGAAAGAGCAGTTGAGGGGTCCCTCAGGGGGATTAATGAAACAGACTTTCATAGCGGAGTCATCAGAGCCTTGGGCTGAGGGGAGGAGGCAGGGAAGAAAGGGCCAGCAGCAGGATGTCATGTGCAGGACCGTCGCGTCACTGACCTCTCATTTCATACTTTAATAAAGTCGCACCCAGGTGTCCTTGATGCCTTCCAGTTGCCTGGGGCTCTGGGAAAAAGCTAAACAGGAGGCAGCCATAACATAATTCTGAATGCTCACCCCTTTCCTCACTGTGGTGTTGTGCTCTCCATCCATGGGCATGCACACACAGGCACTCCTGTTAAGCGGATGCAAACACACATTGGAGACACTTTGCGTTATCTTGATTGTACAGATTTTTAGGCCTTTTATCAAAATGAAACCGGTCTTTGGTTGAGAAATATGGGGCTGTTGCTCCACTGAAGAATTGAACTCAAGTGTTCAACTTGTGCAATACAAAGTAACAATGTTACATCAGTTGTGAAAAAAAACCTCAAACGCTGTGGAGTTAGTGCAGCATCGGCCATGCCACTTCAGCTTCATGATTTACTATCATGTGCAGTTGGTTACAGGAAATTGGAACAGTGCTGACTTGCTTTTGAATTGTGGTTGAGACAGTTTTCTGTTGAAAACAGAAGCAGATTATCTCGACGAGGAGGCAGCAGATTTAGAGATGTACTGTATGCAATATGTTATCACGGCGCAGTCAGCCCAGACAGCTGCTATCTGTCATAAACTCTGGCTATTGTTGGCCACACTACACAGCAACATGTGACCTAATCTAGATGAGCAGCCACTGAGCAAATACAGAGTGGAATGGTGTCATTTTTAATAAAGCTGTTTTATGGACTCAAGTCAACAGAGCCAGAGGAACAGGCTGAAACTTCCTTGTGCAAATGATATGGCAGTAGGAGTTTCATAACTTCCTCTGCTCAGACAAGCCTGTGGCAAGTCTCCTAACAGAGAACAGTGCAGTAGTCAGAGAGAGAGAGAGAAAGGGACAAAATAACCTCAGCCTTATCAAGATTTTACAGAGACATTTCTTTAATTAGTTTTAATATTTCTTGTTTAGATAATGTCAGCCAATTGACTATTCGGTCCCAAACGGGAACAGGAAGGGAACTCTGCACGTCTCTGATACAGAAAAAAAGCGGCTGATCAGAAAGATTTCTCATTTCATTTCGTTTCAAATGCATGTGCATGTCTTGGACAGACATCAAACACCTTTGCATGTGAAAACGTTCAGTGGCGATCTTATCACTAATGTTTGAATGATATCATGCTGCAGTATTTGTTAAGATCAGGAGTAAACTGCTGAAGAAAGAGGGCTATCTCTGAAACATTAATTGTGCAAACATGCTCTTGCAGCATTATGCTCTCTTTGGGTTGCGCGCTCTGTTTGCTGCCTGTATGCCGATGTGGACGGGAACACTTCTCACTGGTGACGGAGCAGTGATGGAAAAATAATTAGCGTTGCTGAGGAAAAGTTTCCTCTCTCGGAGATCTCAGACAAACATGCAGAGGGCCTCAGCCCCCCCCCCAAAACAATGTTGATCAAAGCACGTAAACATCTGCAGCAATGCGACTCCCGCCTCTGGAACAAACATATCTATTTATATTTTCCAAGATTACCTCTAAAGATAACCCAACCTTACGCATAGGGGAGTATTTAGATTGCCAAATGTTTAGAGTGGGATACATGTAGCCTACCTGCATGCCCCCCCACCTGTCTCTCCTCTAATCTTTGTTTTTCCACAGACCCCACTCCCACATTAACACATTCTCCGGCTTTTGTACTCACGTCGCCTCTCCCTAACCACCTATCTCTGTCTCCCCCCTCCCTTCTGCACACACCTTTTTCTCTTCACGGGGCAGCAGGTGTTGAGTGGTTGTGTTTATCCCCTCCCTCCCCTCCTACCCTTCCCTCTCACTGTGCCTCTCTTTCCTTTCCCTCTCTTTCTTTCTGCAAGTGTCTTTCTCTCTCTGGCAGCTGGTAAGAGGAGGGAGGAGGCTATAACAGCTGCACATGAGGGCGGGTGGAAAAAAAAAAGCACACTAGGAAAACAGCTCCAATCCCCTCAGGGTTGTCAGCTCCAATCCCCCCCCCCCAACCTCTGGCGTTTTTTAACCAGGCAAACAGAGGAAAAACTGTTGCAGACTGAAGACATCATGGTCCCCGCTCTATCAGCCCTACCTGCTTACCTCAGCTGCAGCGAGCCGGGTTTCCACTCTCAGAGGGTCCCCAGTCTAAAGCTGTCTAGTGGTCCGCATGAGAAGTGTCCACTTAAATCTACTTACTACCATTTAATCATTTTGAGTTTGCAAAACATGTCACTTCCAAATGGAAATTGTGCTGGAGGTGCTTACATCTGTTGGGGGAAAAAACAAAATATTGGACACCACCAGGGTGCTTTTTTTCCCCTCTCTCGCTCTTTCTTTTTTTCATAGCTCTCAAAGTCTGGGCTATGTGTGTGTGAGTGTGTGTGTATATGTGTCGTTTTCACAAACAGCATCAAAATACATGAGATCAGCTCTCGGGCTTTGTTTGGCCCTGGCAAGGTTAGGCCAGCCTCATTCCAAATTTCCTGAGGGGGAACAGAGAGAAAAACGATTCCATGCAGATAAATCACTCGCACAGATCAAAAGACAAATCAGTGGCAAAGACAAAAGATGCTGACTCGCAGAGAACAATGGAGACGAGGAGATGTAGGTATCAGAGGAGTCGGCCCTATAAGATCCCCGGCACCGCTCAATCAAACCTGCTAACTAGGGTTTGCATACTAGGTCAACAAACTCTGCCTCTGCAAGGCAGAAGGTGTGTTTTAAACCGGTCTCTTCGGGGTTGTTTTGAGGGGTGGCGCTGCTGAGTTGTGTCTTTGCGAACTCATCCTCCAAGTTTGATTTAATAGAAAGGTAGATGCCCTGTTTTGAAAAGAAAAATGAGAAGAGAAAGAACGAGAGGGGGTAAACCATTTGATATAAAGCGCTTGGTTATGTGTGTGTGTGTGTGTGTGTGTAGTTGTGCATTTGCACGTCCATGTGGTTTGATATATGTGCTCAGCCTGTATTTCTAAGGTTGAGACGAAGAAGTCCTGTCCCAAGCAGCCCTTCACGCATCACAGACCACAGTCTTCTATTCACTTCTTCCATACGAGCAATAAATAAACATACAGAATCCACAATTCTTTATTATCCACTCATCACTTTTAAGAATCAAACTGTCATGCAGCAAAATATAAAGTCCTTTTGGGAAGTAACATGGCCCTCTTGCCAATATTCCCCTTTGATTAAACTTTTTCAGAGGGAAGCAACACATCACAGTTAAAAAAGAGAAAACAATTCTCACAAAGGGAAGGGTCATATGAAAAGCACCTTGCGACTTCGCTTTAAAGCCGATTCGATAATGTAGGGAACTATATTATGTTCAAAAACACAGTTCACCATGCACCACTGACAGTTATTATTTGATCCCCCTCCTCTGAGATTCATGTACGATAACACATCAATTTAGATTAAGGTGATATGAAAGAGAAATGTAAAATAGGCTTCAAGAGGGAGGAGCCGATGCATTTGAGATGAATAAAATGATATTAAAATTAACATGTTGAGTTCCGTCACGGTCACAATTGACCTGTGAAGTGTGCTTAACAGGGAAATCTTTCATATTGGAGCTCTGAAATGGGTTGTAAAAACTGACCATGAAATCTGCTGATAATGTAAAAAAAAAAAATGTCACACAAGTCCTGACTTGTGGGCTTTATTTAAATCTAGAGTGGGGGATAAGGAGGCCGATAAGGTCAGAGGATTTTCTTAATAGATTTGTATGGAGAGCGAGAATCCCATTCAGGTGTCCTGAGGAAGATTAGCATGGAAGTATAACCGGAGCTGGGCCGACCCCTCGGTGAAACTCACCCATGTTCTAGACACTATTTGCTATCTCCAGTCCAAACATGTAAGATTTGATATTGCAGTTCTGGCCTGAAACAGAGGGAAAAAAACAAGCCCACTGCCACAACAAA
Organism: Atherinomorus stipes; assembly: GCA_023101725.1. Classification (NCBI taxonomy): domain Eukaryota; kingdom Metazoa; phylum Chordata; class Actinopteri; order Atheriniformes; family Atherinidae; genus Atherinomorus; species Atherinomorus stipes. Next base: position 829,586 of record JALJCO010014178.1, on the reverse strand, counting down.
GACAGGAAATTCAGCATAGATTCCTACTTCTCTCTTTTCTCCTGCCTCTCTATACCTAACAATGCTGGTAATGGAAAGAGAACAGTGCCCGGAGCTGGCAGAGACACCTGCGACATATTTTCTCCCCCTACACTCCACTCACCCTTCCCACCGATACCACCCCCCCATCCACCCTCCCACTCTTCCCACCCCCTCGACATTAAAGTCCTTCACAGAAATCAGAATTTAATAAATCACCCCAGAGCCTGACAGAGTTTATCTCCGGGGGTCGCCTCCACTGTGCAGAGACTCACAGACAGACAAAGCGAGGCCCGATAAGATGTGAAATTAAATACAGTTAGCAGTTTGAGACAAAGGAGGGAGAGTGTCAAACCAAGCTTTGTACGACGTAAACGGCTGGCTGCTGGCCGGGGCACACACACACACTCACTTGCACGCACGCGTGCGCATGCACGCACTAACGCACAAATGCCAAAGACACGGCAGGGTGATTCATTTCAGGTTTCCTCTCACATTTAGCCTCATTTGCATCATCCACTGTCAACATATCGCCTCTCCCAGATATGTTCAAGAGCTTTCATTAGACGTCCAGGGGATGACATCCTTTTTACCCAGATGCACCATTATTAATCACTAGCTCTACTCCTATGTGGACTCATCTCCATCACGGATCAAACGCTATCTGCCTGTTTCCTTTCATTCAGCAGACATCTCTGACACCAGCCATCACTACAGCTAAAGGAGACTTATGGGAGTGTGTTGGGGCTCAGACGACCTTATGAATGTGGTACAAAAGCATTTAGTACTGAGAGGATATAAATGTGAGGATTTGTTCGACACGCGTAGGATCTGTCAGCAACCCTCCTGCCGTCTACCGCTCACACTGTACAGCGCACCAACCGGAGGGGGCTCGGTGAAACACTTGGAGCTTCTTTGAAAAATGAAATCATAAAGGAGAACAATTGCAGGATCTTCATATGAGTATACAGTAATAATCTTTTCAATTAACTGAGGTCTCCTGTTCACATCAGGATATGGCCGACCTCAGCTGTTCAAAGCTGATATTTCCCCCACTTGGTAGTTAAGAGAAAGCACAGTCAGGTTTCCAGGAAGAAGCGGCGCAGGCTGTTTAATGGGCTTAGCCTGGTCGTTGGACCTGACCTTTCCCTTTAACAATACTGGGCCTGTCAGGCTCGGGCCTGCTCTGGGAACACAACGACCCTCGGGTGAAGCCTAATCTTCTCCAACTCCATTCTCTCCACTGACCAGACAGCCTTCATCCACTGCTTCTCTGTTGCTCCAACTGATGTCTTCCTGCTGAGACAACAGTGCCAAGGAACTGTCAACAGGCCGGGCCCAGCAGGCCCCGACTGGGTCTCACACACAGAGCCCCGCAGGGTCCGCAGGCACTGACACTCTCTGCTCAGACTGTGAGTGCCCCTCCGCAGAATGCCGAGAATGACAGGAATGCTGGGTGCCATCATGAATCCCGATAACATTCTACATCTAAGAGCGTGATTAGCGCTCTCTGCAGTCAGCCCCTCTATGGATGTGATTGAAGAAATGGACTGCTGGACAGTGTAGACCTGTCACTACAGTGCAAGAGCTTGTCACTTCAAACTTGATCCTGAACCTCCCCTATCACACGTATAACCATCGGCAACAAATTGCGCCTCAGCAGGAGTATTGACGGACAATAATTACATGTAGACTTGTGTATAAACAGGGGATTTAAATTTCCAGGGTACAGTAAGTACAGATTAGATACTCAACATGAATGTTGCATCCTTTTCATCCAATCTTTGCTTTTCTCTAATTTGCCCTTCTCATTGTGTTAAAGCTTTTCTGGTGATCATCAACATGACTTGGCATGGCAACAGTAAAGAATAAAATGACAATGCTGTGTAAAAAGGTTTCTGTTATACACCAGTAACTGATAAAGCAGAAAGCAAACAGTACTGTAAATGCATGTTTACACATACATTTGGAAACATGTACAGACACACTGAGACTTGCTGTGAGACGATGTATTAGGGAAAAGAATACTGTAAGCAGGCTCAAATGTATCCAATGATGTATTAAAGTTAAACTTTACAAGTGTTTCATCTGTGCAGGTGACTCATGGAAGTTAATTCTTCTCCAAATGTTTGGTTTTAATTTTTTCCATGTTCAAATGATGTGCTGTGAAAGGTTGTTCTTTCTTCTCCCTGCAAGTAAACTATACAAAGAGGTGTTTGATCTCCGAAATCCGATCTGTATTTCTAGCATTGTCTCCAGTTCTTAGTGTGGCATCTTAAAGGTCAGGAGTGAAAGGCCATTTGATAACTACAGAAAGACCTTTCGGCTTTATTACACTGCCTTTCATCTCCTTTCCTGCTGAGGTTAAAACAAAGCATTGCATCCTTTGAAAAAGAAAGGATAAAATGGATCGCTTTGGAGCCTCAAGCCCTTTTTTTCTGTCACTAGGGGAAGTCTGGCATCCAGTGTACAAGGAAAACTCTTATGGGATATGTTTCTGAGACAGAGAGAGAGAGAGGAAAGTCTTCACAGGCACAATTAGCATATGTCCTCTCGGCCTTCTACCAAACCTCTCAATAAGACCCTGAAATCCTATTGAGATATTATTACCACTCAAACGAGGCATTATGCGAAACATCTACAGCATGTATGCACACAAAAAACACAGGTGCACAAATACTGAAAAACACACACAATCACAGCTCATTGACACCCACTTCCCACTGAATATTCCTTTTCTTTATAATGGTAACCTTGGGAGACGGCCGGCACCGGCGCAACACTTAACAGCCACTAGTCTGAGAAAAATGTTTTTGATATGCTTGTGTCATTTAATCATCCACATTCTGCCGAGGCTGTGCAGGACAATTTTGCAGGATATTAACTCCCAACTAAACCCTGGCTTGTATCATTTGTGGGGCCAGTCAAGCAGGAGTCCCAGGAGGAGCAGAGACTTCCTCCTCACAGTCGTAGTAATCTAAGCTTGACTGGGCGCGCTCAGACACTCCACACAACCGCACACAGACAAACACACAACTAATAGACAGGTAGAATGAACCATAGAGGAATAAAGGATTCAGGAAGTGTATGGCACAAATGATGACGCCCTTTACTGACAGTCACAACAGTAAAAAGAGGATGAGTGGATTTGTGATTTCAGTGATCGTGTAACAGAAATAATAAAGGATATATCTATATCTATATATATAGATATAGATATAGATATTACTTTTTTTCTTTCTTTTTTTTTTACTTCCACCAAAGTTAGAGATTGAAGAGCATTCGTAAAGATGTCACTTTAACATGATCCATTTGGACAGCTCACATTGCTTAATGGGGTAGGAAATTCATTTTTTCTGCTGTGGAACAGACACAGTGGATGATGTGATTCTATGCAAAATATATGAAGCCATTACTCGAAAAATGCATGAGTTTCAATAGTTGGAAGGGAAAAAGTATCTCATTGCACAGAGGCTATTCCTATTCTTTACCAGGCAGCGTCACATACACACACACACACAATGCAAAAGAAAGCAAAGGCAACTGATGAAAACCATTTTTGTTCCATCACAAAGAACTAGGTCACCCTCTCATAATTGTCAATCATGCAATAAATCTCTCTGTGGCACAAATGAATACGGCATTGGAAATGAGACAAAGCTTATTGGCATGCTATGTCAGCTTGACTCAATTCATCCTCCTTTTCACACAAGACCATTCATATGTGAAGTTGTGCGAGGGTGACTCTCTCTTTTACACTCTCTCACACACTCACACACACGCATCTGTTTCTCGCCGACTACTCACACTACTTGCACACAACCAAACACTCCCCCTCCCCTCCCTCCAACTCCTAATGTGGAAGTTGCACAGGGTTCATGTATGTGGACAGACAGTTTCAGCTAAAGGCTGTTTTATTATCATAACCCTCTTTATTTCCATGAAGAAGTTGTCTCAATGCATTTTCTGCACAACTATTAGCCAAATAACTCCAAAAACAAATGTTTTTAGGGCATCAAAATGCACACATAGGCAAAGTTTGACTGCCTTCAAAAAAAAAAAATCATGATTTCACAAGATGAAACCAAAGTGTCTTGACTCCTGACTTCTGCGCTGACCTCATAGCATACCAGGTGTACAGGGGTCTGTCTCCCACTATCTGATTGGCTGAGAGCGCTGGCTTGACACAGCACTACAGCTCCATCCACTGAGGTTTGTGTCACGTCTCTGAGGGCCCGACTGTCACTCTTTAAGAGGAGGGTAATAATAGCCAGGCGCCACAGCAAGTGGTGGCACAGGCGATTTTAAAGAAACATCAGGGAGACGGTGACATTTGAGTCTACGAGGAGAGAAACCCAAGCGCTGCAACCAATAAAGACTCCCGCCGATATTCTCACTAGGCTCACAGAGAGAGACACAGAGACAGAGACAGGGAGAGAGAGAGAGAGAGAGAGAGAGAGGGGGGGGGTGAAAGGCAAGGCAAGAGAGATGTCAATGTAAGATGAAAATGTGTTGACCTGGTGATATTGATACCCTGTTCATAACCTCTACAGGTGTGCAGTGCCATCAGGAAGCAGCTGTGGGTGGGGTTGTGGGGTTCGCTATGGATTAAAGTGAGAATTGCAAAGCTTCTTTTTTTTCAGCACACTGACTGAGCTGCCTGCGTCACTATGAACTGCTAATAACTGAAATGATTCTATGGAAAAATTTCTTTATCATTGAGCAACAATACATTGTTTAGTACAAAGATTTTTTTCTTCATTTGGAGCCCAAACATTTCCATTACTTCAATTACAAATTTTTAGACTTTTAAACTCAAAATAAATAATTTTGTTTAGGAAATATTAATATGGAAATCACTTTATGATTAATTGCAAAATCTAATGGAGATTTAGCTTGCTAGATGGCTTTTTTTCTTGCATTTTTCTTTTCTTTTCTTTTTTTTTACACTCTTGACAGACAGATCTGGAGCAATCTGCCAATCAGTGTCAAACTTCAAATGCTGTTGTTAGATGTTCTCTAGCTATGACCTATATATATATATATATATATATATATATATATATATATATATATATATATATATATATATATATATATATATATATATATATATATATATATATATATATATATATATAAATGAACAATATCCTTTTTAATATGCCAGGGGAGGCATCAGGAGTTAGACTAATCTCACAAATTCTCACTTTGTTTTTCACTAATGCTGCTTCAGTACAAAAGCTCATTTAATTCTTAATTCAACTATCCTTTTAGTTTTTTTCAAACTCCAAAACCCAGACAGGAGAGAGCCCGCCGCCTCATCAGGGGCTTATTTTATGCAAAATGGTGGTTACAATTCAAAGCAACAAATTGACTGCGTAAAGTGTTTCTGGTGTATAACTGAATTCAGATTCACATAAATAGCTGTGGGGCTGTTTTCTTAGTTTTGCATCAGAAGATACTGACGGAGCAGATGCTTTGAACTACCATAGAATGTGCTGTTAGTCTCAAGTATCATTAGCTTCAGGGCTTTTCCAGCTAGCACCAGGTAAAGATTAGATAACAATCAGCTCTTTAATAGATACGGTTGGAGGCGCTGGGGCCGTTCCTGAGCCGCGCTGTTCACCTGAAGCTAACAGCAGAAGAAGAAAGAGTGCACCCCGATGTCATTTCCTCCCTTGTTACTTTTCTGTGATGTAGCGTTGAGCCCAGTGAGGAACGCAACTGTTGTTAAATTACAGGTAAAGGTTTGCTGAAAGTGTGTCTGTGAGTGTTTGGATTTAAAACCGTCTATTAGATCATATGTTGCATCTGAATTTAATGCAACAGATTTTTTTTTGCACCTGCCACATGAACAGATAAGCAAATTTGAGAAAAAAAAAAAACATTTAAATCTATCTATCTGCATCAATTGTTGTCTTTACATACAATGTCCATGAGCAGTGACTTCTTATGTTCAGAAAAATGCGGTAAAAAAAAAGTTGTTTAAAATGACGGGCACTACTTCTTGAAATTCCAAATGTACAAAGGTCTTTTTGTTGTTTGGCATTCCTTTCTTAGGACCCTCAATTATTAAGGAGGAGTACTTTGTATTGAGCAAAAGGGCTCCAAAAACATTGACACTGGAGGAATAACATCTGCATGTTTACTCAGGAGAAGATTCATCCCTGATAGGCTCCACGAAAATGAAGAGGGGGAGAAAAAAACAAGAAGAGGAAATTTGTGGAATCCCATCTGAGATTGCTTCCCTGATGGATTCCTTTTCCTGTCAGCTCAGACGAGAAATGAAGCTGGGGAAAATTAACTCCTGATACAGCTACGCTGAATTAGACAGAGAGAGAGGAGGGGAAAAAAAAAAACCCAACACACTTTTTAAGGATTCCAGCCTTGTCATTTTCAATTTTCTGCTCTTTGGACATGCTTGTATTCAGATTCCCCAACATCTATTCGCCATATCAATCCTAATTAGACAATCTGGGCCCACGAAGGATGGGAGCGGAGTTATTTGCATAATTTAATCATAAATACTCAGTGATACATATTTCCAAATGCATTTGTACAATTATCTTTTCATCCTTGGGGCAAAAGTATTAATACGATTAGGCAATAATTCTTTAAAAAAAAAAAAAAAAAAAAGTGGGGGGGGGGATAGGAAACCGGCAAGTGTGCACTCTTTTTTAAACTCCAGCTTTGGGCTATATGAAAAATTAATTAATTTCTGAGGAAAATCAATTTCTCTATGTGACCATATTAGACAGAGCCTGGCAAGGGCCTGCATTCCTTCTCCAATCAGGAAATCTCATCTGCTCCCTCTAACTTCTGTCAGTAGTATTTAACATCCTGGTACAAGCGTCGGTGACTTCCACCATGCTCCCTAAATGTGCTGTAATATGAAGGAGCCTGCAAGTAAAGACAGCCTCTATCTTCTGTGAGAAAAAGGGGGTGGGGGTGATCTGCATGACCCCAAGTCTTCTGCTGGCATGTCAGGGAACGACTCTCAAGTGTAAAATTAGAAGGGAAAAATCAAGCTTAACAAATCTAGTTTAATATGCAAGATTACTCATCTTGGCAGATCTTCACCCGTTTATGTCTGCTCTCTGAGAAAGTCTAAACTAAAACAGTTTGAGAGGAAGTTTGCAAAAAATAATCAAAGTATTTCATTCATTTTTATAACACACACACACACAAAAATTAATTGGTAATTCAATGGCTGCAAAGGCATGCAAATAAGGAGCGTGGACAACTAATGCGTCCAACAGGCAAATTAACAATGCAGGCCTCTTTGCCATGCAAATAGCCTCTAAATCCACAAATGACATTAGACAGTGTCAAACAAAGCCTCTCTAACAAGTGAAATCTGCGGTTTTAACAGACTTGGCTCAGCTTCATTTTAAGCTAAAGAAATATGATCCCGAAAGAAATGAAGAAATGGAACGTGTTTAGTTAACCGAGCTGCTCGATGGACTTTTCTAAAAAATGTTTTAATTTGCTCTTGTTCCAACTCAGTGAATGTCAAGTCAATAAAGCAATTCTGATTTTCAAGGAGACTATTTGTTTGCAAAAAAAAAAAGAAAAAAGGAGAAAAAAACACCTTGCTGCCATCTGCCAACTGCACAGTTGACTTGAGCACATGTACTGTACCTAATCAAATTTAGCAGATCCCCACTGAAGGATTAAAAAATATGGGGGAAAAAAAATTACTTAAAATGTTTTTTTTTTCTTTACTTCAATAAAGAAACAACACACAATATGAGGGCCAATTTGGCTTTCGAGAAAGTACTTCAATAGATTTGGATTTTAAACAGCTTTGTATACCATTATCTCTCACCCTCTCTTTCTCTCTACCTCTATCTCTCCCCCTCTCCTTCTCCTTCTCTAATCAGGCATCTGTCACTCTGTTTTTGAAGTTATTATCGCCCAAGCTCCCTCTTGGATGTGGTTGCTGGGTGACGGGTATCTTAGCACCCACTCTGACTGGGAATGATTTGAATGGAATCCAGAAATCTCCCCTGAGTACCTGTAAACACATCCGTGCCTTGTAGAAAACAAATATATTATAAGAGAGCTCAGCAGAGGAGAGGAGGGAGAGAGACAAGCTGGCACCCTCAGTGGCAGCTCACACTGAGCGCTAAACAAAACAATTACCGTCATTTGCAAATATGTGTGTTTAGGCATAAACACGCTTGAAATGAGAACAACAGAGGTGATAGCTCTCATAGCTCTACCTGTCATATCCGTATCAATTATATAGATTTGTTAAAGAAAAAGTGGTTTCACCGTGACCTGCCGTGTGTAACGTTTCAGAGCCAGACCTGTTTGACTGAAACGAGCCGGGGAAAATCTATTTAAGAAGGGCATGTAAGTGAAAAGCCAGCCCATTCCCAGTGGTGGGACATTGTCTAGGGCGTGTGGTTAACCTTCAGGGGTAGACAATGATTGTCAATTAACTGCTGTATTTCTGCGCCCCAGCATCGGATAGCCTGCCTCCACGAAGCAGACCAATGAGAGATATGCGATATCTCTGCGCCGCCCCCGTGTTATAATAACCTTTCAGTGAGTTCAAGTGTCACGCAGCAATAAGAACCTTTTTCATCCCACCGCAGGGAAAATGAAAAGGAAAACAAGTAGCTGGAACATAGGGCTCCTGGAGGGCTCCTGGAGGGCCAGAGTCATAATGTAGGGAGGGGGAGATTACTGAACCTGGATCAGTATGGGAGCAAATACGAACACTGGTAATCTGGCATGAGAGTCCTTAAGAAAATGAAGGGGTTGAAAAAGACCGTTTCTTTTATTTATTTATTTATTTTAAAGATGAACAATAATTACAAACTAAGCTGACTCAGATGCCATAAAACTGAAAATAAAAATCAAAAGGAATTTTAATTGGAAATTTTTCGATAGATGTTTTATTTAAAAAAAGAAATTCCAAAGATTTTTCATTTAATGTGTTCAAACTGAGTTCTGCTAAAGTAAGCATGGTGGGGGGAGCAGTTCGGTTGGAGCCTGTTTGTGTCCACATCTAAACTAAAACAGCAGGTTGCAGCGGTGCTCTGTGATGCTATTCACATTCACACTGTGTGCAAAATGAGAGTAGTGTTGTTTTAGCACAATAGAATGTGGGAGGGGGAGAAAACTGCATGTGAAATAGTAAGACCCATTGTACAGGCGTATTATTCACTTCATTGTTATCACTCTGCCACTGTATAAAAAAAGAGCGGTGACATTGTGGTAATAGGGGGAGATGAAAAGCTAAAGTATCCCAGGCAGCAGGCTGTTGTTGTGTAACCTGAGTGGGTTAACCGGTGAACTCGGATACTTTTTTATCTCACTGTAAGTCGCTGCAAAACAGAACAGCAACTTTAGGAGGGGAACTTCTCCTCACCTACAGGGCAACCTGTGTCCTGTTTACTCAAAGTGATCATTTTGTCAGCAGCAAATTCAACGACAGACGGAGTAAAGCACACATCCCTGCAAATAAAATCAACTCTTTCTAAGTAACAGAAGCCTTTTATCCTGCGGATGCCTCGCTGCTCCATGATGTAATTCTCCAAATGGGGCAGGCAGGCAGTCAGGGCCCGGTCTGAGTGATTGATTTCAGCCCAGCACCGGGAGAACCTGGCTGCTTTCAGAGACAATTACAGTTCTGTCCATGTGCCCGTAATAGCCCAGCACTTTAGCGTCATTAAAGCGACGCGAGGCACTGCATTATCCTTTAACCCCATCGCTGGCCATCCCCCCATTGACAACCCGGAGAGTTCAACCACATACTTTGTCACCTGAAGCTCCACACCAGGCTCGAGTGGAGAGTCACCGCACCGTACATTTCTCACTATCGGAGGAGGTGAGGGAGGGAGAAGGAGGGAGGGGTGTTCAACTCCCTTGGTGCTTTATGTAAATGATGCTTAAGCACCAAAGTGCACAGGTGAGTTGTTGAGACGATTGCTGCTGGAATGGAAACATGAAGCTGCAGCGTATCTGTATGTAGATGTGGGAGGCCGACTGTTACAAAGCGAGCATAAGGAGAATGAGAATGCTGTTTGCTGATGGCAAAAACCGATAGGCCGTGATGAAACTATGGAAAATAACTTCAGAAGTTGAAATGCTTCCTGGGATGGGATGGCTCTCAGTCAACTTAAAATGTTGAGCAAATTGCCAGATTTTTCGGGGGATTTCAAGCCAGAACTAACTTTAAATTTTAAGGCTCAGTAATCATATACTTTTATCTTTCTGACAAAGAACACACACAAAAACTAAATTAATAAAAGAATCTGTTTGCACATCAACTCATCCAATGTGTGTGCGTGTGTGTGCTGCTTGTAAATGTGCACGTGCACATCTATAACTCAGTTGTCAGCTCCAATCTCACACTGTTAATTTTGCAAAAGGGTGCACGCTTTTAAACCGGGACTCAAAGTGACTCCATGTGTTTATTGCTGTTCCCCACTGATGTGTGTCTTTCCATCATATTTGCATTTCCAGCTCATTTCTGGGGGAGCAGATCAATACGGAATCAATCACAGTGACAGGTGAGATGGTAAATTTTGACCAGGCTGAGCCATCCTGTGAGACTGAGCGATACATCACAGACAGGAGCAACAGGACAATCAAAAAGGCTTTTAATCAAATATTGATCTCTGCTTAAATCACTTCAATTTAAACCGTGTGTAGCTGAAAATATTTCAGGTGCTGATTTTTAAATGCACTTGTTTTTACAGGTGTCGTGTTTAGCAACTCCCTCTTTATTTTTAATTAAGTATGTCCATACTTGAATGAATTACAGCAAACAATTTAAATTTGGGGGGAAAATTAAAGTGTCTTGTTACACACTTTTCAGCCATGCACCTTGATTTAAAAAAAAAAAAAAAAAAGCAAGTAAAAAATGGATAAATAAATGAATGAATAAAAAAGATTTTAATTAATCCTATTATGTTTACTTTAAGTAAACAATAGGGAGTTTTAAGTCATCATATAGCAAGTGCATTGAATTAGCCACAGTTGGTTTTAATCTCTAAAATGTAAAATTGAAAAGTTTCCTACAGTGAAGGAAAATTTAGTTCGGCATGACTCAAAGAGGATGAGAGCTCTGTGTGTTTGTGGAGTTGTCTTTTAGAAGGCAGATCCACATCTACAGTTTACTCAAAAGCATTTTGAAACTCAACCGAGGTGTAGCCTACATTATCGATTTATTTGCCCAGAGGCTGACAGGCTATCCATCAAGGCACAGCTTTGTCCTGCACGTGTTAAAGAAAAACTTTCACTCAACTTTCTAACTGGTAAAACGCGCTGGTGTCTTCATGTCCAACACACAACCGCGAGCACATTTCTTCGACGTTTGGATGGAGTCTGGGACACACACACACACACACACACACCTCTACGTAAATGCAGAAACTTAACACTTACGATAACAATTATCAAACTGCTAATTACACCGCTCGAACCAGTTCTGTAAAGGAAAATGTCTCCCCCTTTCTTGCTCTTGCGCCTTTTACGCACGACTGTCCGCTAAGGACATTTAATCCAAAATGCACACGAGAGCTCTCCACTAACCTCGCATTGGTGCAGTCGTTGTACAGAGTCTCGAAATCTTTTCTAGAGATGAGTTTGCAGCGGTTCACCCCGGGTTGGATGGCGCCGAGCCCTCTGAGGATGCGGACTTGCTCCACATTGCACACCACCGGCGTGATCTCAAGCCGCTTCAGCTTGGTGTAGACCGTATGCAGTCCGCCGACCAGGTGCTTCAGGAACAGGTCGAAAGCCTGAGGAAGGCAGATGAGCTCGCAGCCGTCCACGGTGAAAGAAGCCACTTTTGCACCGCGTAGCTCAACCATCTTGCACTCATTGTTTTGCGGTATATTTTCAACAGGCGACGGGGTTGAGTAGACGGGCTTGCTGGGGGGTAGAGCTGCGGTCGGAGTCGGGATGCCCGGACTGCTGGTCGCGAGGAGCTCTGATCTGAACAGGTTCTGTCCGGGTCCGGATGGGGGGGCCAGGGATGGAGACGGTGATGAAGTTGTCGATGGCGGGGACGTCGTCGCGGAGGGAGTCGAGATTGGAGGCGGCGGGACCAGAGGTGTTGGTGGGATCAGAGCAGCCGGTACGGCCATGGTCACCTACAAGAGGGGAAGAGTACAGCCGAAGTTCAAAGTAGAAAACCCAGCTTGCCGAGACACCCTGAATGAAAGAATCCACGAGAGTTTAGCTCCTCAGATAAGTTGGGTAGTAAAAAGAGCTACCGGGAGAAAAAAAAAAAGGCGTGCTGAGTGAGGGTGTTTTTTGGGGAGGGGGGGCGAGCAGCGGGACAATGATCAAAGATAGGAGGAGGAATGACAGGAGGAAAATGAGCTGAAAAGTGCAGCTCCGCTCTGTGGATGAGTTGTTATTGTCACACGGTACAGAGAGGGAGGAGCTAGGGGACAGTGGAAGCCTTTGAAGAACACATAACTGGTCTCCGATTAAGTCCAATTTTGGTCTGTTAAAATAATGTTTATTTAATTCTACATTTAAGAAATCCCATTACTTTAAATCAGATCAGGATTCAGATTTGTGTGAGTTTCTTTGCATTATTTCCACCAATCTCAGGTTGCAAACATTTGATCAACTATTTAATAGCTACATAATAATGCAAAGAGAGTAATAAAGAAAAGTTTTGTCTTTCTTTTGTTTTTTAATGAGAAGCACAAGGGGTTTTTTGTGTTTGTTTTGGTTTGGGGTTTTTTCCCTCTGGCACTTTGTAACTATTTGGTGTCTCTGTGAGACTGTGTGCTATTTAGTTGGTATTGATTCCATAACACTTTAAAAAGTCTAATTCTGATGTCAAATTTTCTGAGCTTGATCATGAGTCAGTTCAAGGATCTACCATAGAGGGTATGTCCCAATTATTTAGCCCTTTCTGTTTTTTTGTTTGTCTGCTTTTAAACACAAAGTGGCTAGAGCTTTTTGAATGCAGAAGCAGCAAAATATAGCTACAATAAAAGTGTTAATTTTTACACTATGTAAAGTCATTTGGGGGAAATGAATTATCTTTCAATTAAAAGTGTTACATACCATGTCAATAATAGTAATACATAGATAAATAACTGAATAAATCAAACTGGTCTTCTCCAGATCTTTAAGTGTAACCTCAAATAATCAGTTTCACAATACAGATTACCAAGTGTCATAATTGATTTAACAAAACTCAACCCAAATCCCAGAGGCAGTGTGTGAAAAACTAGGTGTAATGCAATGAAAAGATTACTTAACAGACATGTACTCCTTATCAAATGCATTTTATTAATTGATCATCAGCAAGTGCTAGCACATCTATGAAAGCACTTCTGCTTTCATGACAGTTTGCTGGTCTGGACCATCCAAGTGTGTGTTAATCCAAGGCCAACGCACAAAGACATTAGCAGTGAAGAAACAACTGTTGCTGCCAATCAATCTGGGAATGGTTATAAGTCATTTTTAAACTGTTTGGAGTCTTTCATTCTACAGTGAAGAAAAAAAATTGCAAGTGGAAAACATTAGAGACAGTTGCCAATCCAGGTGAAGAGTTGCTGTCCTGTGAAGCTCATCTCAAGGTCAGACTGTGCAGTCACATCTCAGACTCTACAGGCCTCAGTTAGCACATCAAATGTTAAAGTTCATGACAGTAAAAGCAGAGCAAGACTGAACAAGTATGACTCATATAGAAGAGCAAAAAGCCGTTTTCTCTCTCTTAAAAAAAAAAAAAAAACAACAACATGGAAGCATACTTTAGATTTGTCAATTCACATCTGAGCAAACCACAGGACTTTTAGAGAAATGTCATTAGATTAAAGTGGAGATATTCAGTCATAATACACAGCACTACTTTTGATGAAAACAAAATACAGCTTAACAGCACAAACTCCTCATACAAACTGTCAAGCACAGCAGTAGAAAGTTGATGGTTTGGGCTTGTTTTCAGCCACAGGGCTTAGTCACCTTGCAGCTACTGGCTAAAAAAGAAAATAATTTAAAAAAATGCGCAGAGCCAATTAAAGTCCAGATCTGAAGTCCAAAGATGTGGTGGGACCTTAAGAAATCTATATATAAAAGACTCCCACAAACCTCAATAAACTGAAGCAATATTGTAACAAATGTGCCAAAATTCCCCCACACTGATGTGACAGACTGATAACACATAGAAAATGATTCTTTAAAGTTATTGCTTCTAAAGCCGGTTCTGTAAGCCACTGAGTCATTAGTTTTATTTAGTTTTTCACACACTGCTTCTGCACTTTGACTCAGTTTTAGTTCAACAGATGATGACACAGTGACTTGCGATGTGTTCTTGTTCATCTGAAGTTGTATTTACTTAATTTTAAGGCCTGTAAGGAGCAAATTATTACATGCTTTTGTTATTATGATCTGATAGAAAGATATTATAATTGAAAGGGGAATTGTTTTATTATTATTAAGCTTCAAATGCAAATCATATTTATATTACATATTATATTTATATTGCATTACATGGTATACTATGAGATAATGTGGATGTGAGGGCACTAAATAAAGTTTGATTGTAATGATTAATCTCTAATAAACTGCTTTGGAAAAGTTTCATGCTAATAGACTTGCAAAGCTTCCTTGCTTCATTTACTCTCCATCTCAAAACATGTAATACTTACATCGTGGAGGAACAGCAGGTGAAATGAAGATTAGGTCTCAAATCAACAATTAGCATCACCTATAAGCCATATAACTCTTCAGAGGTGTTGGACACTTTTTCTACAATCTCCAGAAAGTTATTCTACTGTATGAAGCTGATTGAACTAAACTTCACCAAGCTGGAATATGAACTCTCAAACTTTCCTTCAATATCAATCTCAGACGGGACAGGAAAAGAGGGATAAAGACTTGGAGGGGAAAATTGAGCACTGTGTAATGGGATAAGGTCAAGGCCATGTGCAAGTGCATTACTCCAGCTCAGATAGAGTTAACATATGAAGCCAACCACTGAGGCACATCATCATGTAGAGTAGCTACTGTATATGTCTCCCTGCCTTTCATAATAGATCAAAGCACTAGTGTAAGGGCGTAGAGTTTGTAAACATTAATTATCATGAATTATATATTACATTATAGGTCATTTGCTCTTCGGTATTATTATTTTTTTAGTTTTGCTTGTTTTTTTTTTTGTTTTTTTATGATCTTGAGACTTAAAATATGAAATGACCCAGTTCTTAAAGTTTCTTGCAAAGTTCATACTATGATAGCTCTGTTTTGGAGAGCTCCTCAGCTCATCTTAAGTATTCTCATTATATGGAATAATAAGTGCAGTGTTCACCTTTAACAGATCTGCTTGTATTTGCCTTAAATTCTGTGTATTCCTGATGTCCTGTTGTTCCAGATAAGCTTTAAGATAAGCCATTTTAAAATTATCATTCAGGGAAGAGGTAGCTTGTAGTGTAAAATCAATAGCTGCTTAAAATTCATTGCCAGGCAATCCATTTGCCCTTTATGTTGCTAACCTTTCACTTAAATATGCACCATATTAAGATTTCATTATATACAATGAATGTCACAACAGTTTGCCCACTATTTTTCTTGTTTGCATGGGTTAACTGCAAATCATTGCGCTTGTAATTTCTGAAAAATGACTTTCATTAATATTATCCAGGAAAAAAAAGAGGGAAAAAAATATATGAGCCCCGGCAGCCCAATAGGTATGAAAAGGCAACACAGGATATGTATGATGTTTGAGATACAAAGGCCCCTCAGCAGACTGGGTGGGCTGCATGTGTCTGACCCAAGTTAAGAAAACAAAGTGTAACAAAAAAAATGCGCTTTGTATACTTGTGCTGTAAATTACACCACAATGCTTTGTTGATATAATTCAGCACAAATGTAAAATCATTTAAGCGTGGAAAAAAAGTGCACAGGAAGAACCTCAAAAGGAACCGACTGAGGGGGAAAATTAAAAATGGTCCTTGCTAAATTAATGCCACGACTGAAGTTTCCAGTGTGACTGAATATTTAGTTAACATAAACAGTTCACATACTTTCCAAAAAGTACACAGAAGTACAGTACACGCGGATGAGATTGCAGTAAACAAATGACTATGTCAAAATGTAATCACCCTGTATGATGTATGGCATTGGGAAAGTGTTTGAAAATGTATGGATATGGGACAGGACTTGTGTATGATCAATGACACACTATATTGTTTGATGTAATAATTTATTCACCCCATAAAGCTTTGATAAAACAATGTTGAAAAGCAATTTAAATTGAATTCATTTAAATGTCAATTCTCATGGTTAGGATTTTTCTATAATTGGCTATTTAATTAAAATAATTTTCATAGTCATTAATACAGCCAGCAACTTGTAGCACACTGACGTGTTTTAATTACATGGTATTAACAAAATTGATATGCTTTAGAAAGCATGGTGAATAAGAAATAATTAGACCAATCATACATCATCCTCTTATGGACATTAAGTGTATCACAATATAATTGATGAACTTAAAAAATGAGAGAGATAAATAACTTTAATTGTACAGAGTTAGTGTACAGAGCTTGGAACAAAGAATCATACTTACGATGTATTATATTTCAGAGGCAATTCATTATCGCTAACATCACTTAGCTCTCTGTGCCCAGCACTCTCCTTTAACCTATGATTACATGACATCTGAAAGCACTGATACTGTGTAGTCTTTTAAAATGTCCTTTTACCTCGTCTGCATAAATCTTCAAAATGCTTTTCGGCACAGGCAAAATAAGTGGAACACATGCAGCCTCAGACATAAGAATCATTTAGATGCTTGGAATAAAGCACTTATTGATCATGAATATTTGTTTCTCCAAGGTTACTCTGCCTTGACCCTATCTCTCCTCAGACAACGGCCAACACAAACATGCCACTTTGGGTGAAGAGGAGATGACAGAGATGGTGGATGGTGAGTGATAATATTCCTTCTTGCCACATCAGTGACTTTCATGTTGGAAAAACAAAAGCTTCAGCTTGCTGTGTTGGGCTACTTAGTATTTAGTGAGGGCCCATGTAATATTCTGATCAAAACTACCAGCTTTTCAGTCACTGCGCAAATAAAGATGCTGTGAGTCCGTTACTAAGACAGTCTTTTTTTTGCTCAAATGACACATTAAGAAGCTGACATTTCAGCCAAATTGCAATTAATTAGATTATTGATTCATTTCTAACGTTTGTTTAGGTAGAAAATTCACACAAAACTGTTTGCCATTGAGTTCTGTCCACACATTTCTACACAAAGTTAGATTCATTACTCCCCACCTCTGCAGAATACTTAACACGAAATGTGTTAATTACTAGAAAAGGAGGGCAGAATACCACATTAAGCACAATTTTCCAGAAATCAAGTCTACTCAGCTCTTACAGAGTAATTATTGGGATGTTTTCAACACTGTTTATATTCGTAGCTTCTTTAAAAATCAATGACATTATAAAATGAGATCATTTTGTGCATGAAGAAATTTGCAGACTTACTATGACACCCAAGTTCTGCTGTACTGTTACAAGTTTTGATGCACCGTTTTCCACCTCTTGATTTAATTGTTATAGACTGATCTTGAACTCAGCTTAACTAATATAAATGCTCCTTCCCGTAAAGTATGTAAAATAACAACTTTCCGGCACTGCTCAAAGGCGGTCAAATGGAGCTCAATTTATTTCCAAAGAGCGAGCCCCCCAATACTCCCACAATTAGAGCAGTCACGGCCCACATCCTCTAGTACTTCATTTGATGCCACGCAGCTTCCAATATAACTGAGGTGCAAGAAACAGAAAGATTTGTGGATATCTAAATTGCTAAAGCAGAAACCTGTATAAACAGTGGTAATTACCGGGCCATTGACAGTCTCTCAGTGTTGTGCTCATTCTGCCACAGCCGCAGTGATTAAAATGAATCCTCATCGACTTCTCCATTAAAGCGCTGGCAGGAGCGATCCCGTGACCTTTCCCCATTGATTGAACATAACAATCACAATTCAATTGTAATGCAAAGAGAACATTTGTTATAATGTACATGAGATGCATGAGCCATTTCCTGGGAGCGGAGAAGGGTAATCAATGGAGTGACTCTTGGCGTGATGCAAGGAGAATGAGGCTGTTTGCAGGCCCTAATTCATACAGCCTGCAGTGTATGATGGAAAGCAATGATATGCATGTAAACACCCTGATTTCTCTCTGCTCATCGTTCAATAGGATAACAACAAATCTTGACTTCTGTATCTATATACAGTGCTGCCATGATTGGTAGTGATGTGCATCCACATGCTGCCTGATACACTTCTGAGATCAAAGTTTGAGCCATATATCATGTAAATCAAGATATCACCACCCAGTTGTCTGTCAGAGAACAGCAGCTGGCATGGCTTTAACATGACTTTAGAAACACCAGCCTGTTGCCACAACAGTCAAAGAACCACGAAGCAGAGGACTGAGAAAGCACGTAATCCCATGCTGGAGCAGTCCAGTCGTATCTGTAGCCATTTCATGTGTGATGCCATGTCAGGTGTGCTACAGTAAAGCAAGGACAAGCTTGTAAAAGTGCAATAACTAATGATTAGCTAAACACAAGCTAGTGAAATGACAACTTGCACAATCCATGTCCCACTGAAAAGAAAAGCATGATAGGCATAACAAGCCCTTAAAAGCCGCACTCCATCACGTCTTTCAAAAACTGACTTATGAAGAGTGTATGCGAATGATGTCCTTAAGGGATTTCTTTTTAGAATCAGGAGATTATAGTTTACACGGACATTAAACAGATTAAACCAGCCAGCTCTCTAAAGGCAGTTTATCTAATGGAGAAAATGTGGTATGCTAATTGAGAAATTCCGATGGTAAAATTATATTTAAAGCCCTCTCCCTCACCCTCTTGCTCTCTTTTTCCGCTGGAGGATTTTTTAGTTTGGCTTGATGAAATCAAATGGCTAATCACAGCCATAAGCTGTGAGACATTAGCTGAGTGAAACAGTGTTTGCTATGCTAAAAGGTGATTGTCTCGGAAAACTTCATCGATGACAGATTCAATTCCATTTAGCAAATGTTTAATAAATGTTGTACAAACAGGCAGGCCTATCTCGCCGCGCTTTGAAAACAAAGGGAAACTTTAATTGCTTTAATCATCCCTAGCTTTGACGTTGTTATTGGCCTTAAAAATAGCAGTTAACAGAAACTGTCCTGCTGAGGAAATTGAACCACATTTGGAAAATGATCCGTAATTAAGATAGGGACATCCCAAGCAGCTACGTCCTGGCAAACTGTTGTGACTAGGAAAAACATTCCAAGTCATACAAAGCTATTCAATTAACAGAAGGACCCTAGGAAAACAACCTCCCTATTATGTATCACTTACTTTAATCAGATTGAAAGCAATTGTATCCCTTTTGAAAATCCCTTAACACAAACATGTTAATTAACAGATAGGAAAGTGGAGAGATGTATTTTTCATTAGTGGGTAAAATAATGTTCCCCTTTAACATCAAGGAAAATCAACTGCTTACTGCAGTTAAACCAGTCAGCGGTGTAAATTCCCTGCCAGCATTTTTATTTAAAACCTCATTAATGTGTTTCAACCCAGCGTAGCTGTACCTTTAATCTGCACTAAAAGGAAATAATGCGTTTCCTGCTTTATTTACCAGCCTTACTTAACAAGTGTTCCTGTACAATTAGAATTGTTAATAGATCTGGAAACAAAAGGACTTTGAAGGTGGGAAAGTGCTGACATTATTTCACAGGGGAAAAACACTCTTGAGAAAAAAGATCTGCTGTAAATGTAGTTTCCTGGAACACAGGCGTACTGCAATGTTGGTCTCTCTCATTAGAAATGCCATGCACAGGATATAAATCAAGGCCCGTAAAACATTTCATTGCCACACAACACTAAATTACACACTTGCTGGTTTGCCACACTGATTGTGTTTAAACATTGTAATTTTACTTTATTCCCATTAAATCTATGCAGAGTTTTACAATCCATAAACCGAGTATCTGTAATAAACGTTAATAAATGTCAGAATTTGCATTTGGAAAAAACACCCTGCTACATTTTTTTGCAAATATCAATCTATGAACCTTTCAACATTTCGTCAAACAAAATGCTAATTGTACCTTTAGGAATTTGGGAGACAAGTGACAAGAAATGAGATGCAATGTCCTTTGGAATCAGGATATCAGCTGAACTGGAATACATTAAATATGAGACCAAAGCAAAGTACAGCAGGACTGTTTAGGTAAAGACGGGGAGAGGATGTACAGTTTATTCACGTAATAAATTGTAATTCCATGCAGATTCGATCAGATCTGATTTCATGACATCTCAACGGAAAAAATGTCTGCTTTACTTGATTGTATTGATTTTATATGCATCTCCACAAAAATCTAATAATACATGACTATGCATGGCAGCAACTGGTTTGCAAAGTATGCTGTTTAAACCAGCCCAGTCTCCAGTACTTTCCATAATCAAGTAGTCTCGTCTGAAAGGAACATACAGTACAATGTGCAGGGAGCAGATCTAAGATCCAAATTTGCTTGTAGTCCAGAATTTTGCGCGGGGGGCTGAACCATGGTTTGCAGGTGAATTACTGACACTGAAGGTACTAATCACAACGGGTGCAAATGTGTTGGAAACACCCCTATATGAGGGTTTTGCGTGTTTCGAGGTTTACAGTGAGGCGAATTGCAAGATATGATGGTCCAGAAGGAAATAGGACCCTGATGGAGATATTAGTAGAAGAGGGAAATGAAAATATAATGTAAAATACATGTAAGTATGTTAAATATAAGAAATGAAATATGACAGATATCTGTGCAAAGCCTGGGAAGGGGCTAATTTATGAGGACATGGACCAGGAGTTGCTGAACAAATGAAACTTTCTGCAGCCTTGAACATGGTCACCAACATCTATTACGCAAGAGGTGTTCACTCTTTGGCACAATCCCAACGGCTTCAGCAGCTTGCGCTGCCAGGTGATCCTGGAGCTACAATCCAAGTTAAAATGTGATGTTGGCAAAAAGGAGAAATAAAAAGACACAATTAAAGCCAGCTTTAGTTCTCGTTTTACAGTGACTATAAATGTTCTGTTAGGTTTGCCAGAATATATAAAAGTGCTGATGACGCGGTTTGACATTTTTTGCCATGTTTTATCGACCAAAAGGTTCTTCATCATGATCTATGTAACAGAAACAAGTGTAGCTGCATAGATGAGTTATTAGAAAACATCGATGTATTTCAGCACATCTGACCAGACTGTGTTGGGCGGATGTGACATCTGCCAGAGAATATTCTCAGCTCATTTAACATTGAAGTCAATGGCTTCATTGCGGTTTTTCAGTTCTTTTTCCAGTTTTACAAACAGTAACGACTCAGCCTTCAAATTGTATTGACAGATAATGATCAAAAGCTCGTAAGTACAGCTTTAGTTTATGTAGGTTTCCTACAGATTCAGAATTTCATTTTGAAGAGGATAAAGAAGTAGGTCGAACTTACCAGTTACCAGCAGGACCTCTCTGCACGTCTCTCCTGTCTACAGCCTCTGTTTACTGGAGCTTCAGTCACCACTGTGTTGAGACTTCTAACATGTAAAACTGCGATCATATCCTCTGGAATATTCTTTTTCAACCATTGTTGCTTCATTAGATCGGTCATACAGCTACTGTATCGGCAGACAGCTGCGGCTCGGTTATATGAGGACGTCTCCAGCCATCAGATCTCCTCCATCTGCTTCCAAAGATGCATCCTTCCCTCCATCCTCATCTTTATAAACGGGAACTATTTAAAACTCGACTGGAACCATGTAAGTTGTCATTTTCTTATTTTTTAAAGGCTAATTATTTACCACGGCTAGCCATTAGCCGCAAGCTTACTCAGGGAACGAGTGCATCTCCTCTGTCACACCTGGCTCTATCAAACTGATGCAGCTCCTAAACAGTTGTGGGTCTGCTTGTGCTGTTCTGGGTCGCTCCTTACAGTTCTGAATTCCCTCTGTGTGGTCTTGCAGGCTTTTAGCTGAACCGAGTGGACCTGAGGCTGGGAGACAGACTGTAGGCAGTTGGCTACAGTTATGCTCTGGTTCTAGCTTGTAAAATATGATTTCCCCAAATTCCTCATTATCATCACACTCTTCTGAACTGGCTGATGAACCCACCACACAAACCAGTTCCAATCTAGCTGTTCTGGAGAATCTTTCATATTTTCCACGGCTTAGATTATACATAACTCAATGGGCAGACCGCAACTCAGTATCTTGCTGATAGAGGCTAGGTTAGCTTGTGAAAAGCTATTAGCACTTCGCTAAGCCTCCTAAAAATCGGATATTTACGTAAATAGACGTCTGATTAACTTCTAACTGCACAGAATTACTTATTTTGTCTCGATGTGTTGTTGTATGGCAAAGTTAAGACCGGTGTTAAATAGTGGCATTTTCTGTGTTGATTGTTATTGGATTCAACAATGAAAACTAAATATGTTGCCCACGCTGCTCATGACAATTTATTTTGAATCAGTTATGTATGTTCAGCATTGTGTCCCTCAGAAGCTGAAGCCATTTGAAGCACAAAGCTGCAAGTTTGCACCTACTTTTCAGATGTACTAAAAATACACAAAAAACTAGCAAGGCGATGCGTCTCACAGTTAATAAATAGCTTTACAAGTGCTAAATCAATATATTTAGCTTTTCTCCTCCCTACACACGCACAATTCCATGAATACACCCCATATTGTACATTCATGTCAGCAGAAGTACTAAATGGATAAGAGGCACTATTTAGCACATTTAAAAGACCGAAGCCTTGTAGCACTCTGTAAGTAGATCAGTTTGTCCTTTTTTTTTTTTTTTTTTTTTTTTTTGCGTGTGCAATAAGATATAGCTCACATTTTTATACATGTAAACCTTTTGTCAATCTAGCCCTGTGTGTCTTATTTCCTGGTGGTTGGACTGGTTTTCAACTCCAAGTCATCCATATTTTCCTAAATTTAAACTGATATTTCAGTACGTAAAGTTAACCAAGTTGCTTTGAAGAGTAAATGATGATTTGTTGTATTGCTTTTAGGGAAAACTATTTATGGAATTATATAGGGAAAAATAACATATTTGATGTTTTCAATTTTATATTGCATACTAGGGTCTTGTTCCAGTCATTTAGCAGTACTACTTAAAGGGACTAGAGGCAGGAATTTTAAAAAAAACAAACATGCATGTCTATTCTTTTTTAATACTAATAGGGGATGAAGTGCTAAATACCAAAAAATAACGTTTCCACCCACGTTTCTCTCTGTTGCCTTGAACAGGCTGTGTGCTGCAAAATGCGCTGCAATTCGGCGTCCGAATTTCCCGCACTGCCCTGCGGATGTGACGTCCAATGATGCTACATCCGCAGTTTTGATACAGGAAGAAGACGGTCGCGGTAAATTCAAACACTGTAAGTGATAGTGATGGATTCTTCTGCCGCCAGCAAACGATCCAGATCAACTTAAAGACCACTAAAAAGTGTAACTACAAAGAAAAAGCGTAGTAAACAACATTATAGCTTCAGTTTGTGCATGGTCCCGTGACCTGAAGCGCCAGTCGCGGCAGTCGGGAGTTTCATTTCTTAATCTTGCCTCAAGTCCCTTTAAACTGTAAACTCGAACATTAATGATGATCGTCACTGTTCAGTCTTTTCATGGTTTTGCATTGAACCATAATTACCTTTTCCTGTGGATTGGTTTCTACTGGTATCCTAAAAAAAACTTTAACTTACTGCCACGAACATTGTTCCTCCTATTCTGGCACCCAAACACACAACAAGACGACATTTTGAAGAACACTTGAGTCTTAATAACACTTAGAAAGCTCATTTCTACAGTCTTTCCTGCGCACTTTTCTCTGTTTTTGCCTTCAGCTACAGCGGCGTCGTCACTGCGACATACAGTAGGCTGTGAAAGGGTCTTTTTTGCTTTTGCATGTATCCTAAAAGTAAAAAAAATAAAAACAAAAATCATGAATTAGTTATTTGATTCGGCATGGTGAGCATGCATGAAAAATGAAAATGAAGATACTTTTTTTTTGTTTCCAGGACATCAAAAATAATATTGCATGCTCATCAGTGTACAACTTTGTATGCTCATCTTGCATATAACAGACAAACATGCTTGCATGTTTGCTAACTGATGAGTCTGAATTAGTCACATCAGTGTAAGTGCCATTTCTCTGTGTTAGCTCTTTGATAGATTACAGTAGCAACCTGCACAGTGTAGTTTTTCTCTGTTTGATGCCAACTGGGACCGGCACTGCTCTCACCGAAAGGGAACTAACAGGGAAAAAGTGAGACTAGTGTATTTATTGATGCACTCCTGAACACATTGGAGCAATTCTTGGGTATGCTGATTTTTAAATGTAGACTATATTTAGATAAGAGGTGAGGAGTGTTGAATGATTGACCAAATTTCAATTACAACTGTTACTTATCCCATTAAAAATATGTTACTTTAGACTTAATTTTGTTGTGGTAATAGTAGTTAGAGTTAATAGGTTGTATTTGCTGTTTTTGCTTGAGTTGTCAATTCATAATAAAATGATCAAAACTCTGAAAATGGCAAGTCACACTCACAGCCAGAGGTTTTTGGTAAGATACATAATATTCAAAGATTATTCTTGTGTAGTAGAACTGAGCTGGGAATTTGGGGCAGATGGTGACAGATTTTTCAGAATCATATGACAGCAATATATACTGTAAGATACTTCTGTCTTTACATGTATTAACAAACATTGTCATATTTGGAAGAGTAAATGATGAAATCCCTGTTGGTTAATTAGCAATTGACAGTGATGACACAGTTTGACTTGGCATTACCATCATTCAGCTGTGTCATGCACTCTGCTACATTTTTTGCAGAAAATGAAACTGAAGGTTGCTCCAGCTATAAACTCTGAAGCATTCATTTCTACATTTTCCCAAAGTATATTGTGCATTATCCTCTATTTTTAGCAACAATAGAGGGGGGGGGGGGCAGATACATGTATGTGAAAATATTAAACAGCATGCATTTGCAAGGTACTGTAATGTGTAAAGCAACATAACTACATTTATTTTGTAATAAAGTATAGGAAGAGTTTTCTGTAAGTTCATTTACATTTTTGGTAACATTAGCACTGAAAATCATTTTAATGGTATAGAAACATTCTGGCTGTAATCACAAAAGAAATCAGTCATTTCTCCGTTTATCATTATCACCATTAACTGCGATATTTTGATGTAGAATGATGCAAAAAGAAAAAAAAATCATTCTGTGCATTAGTACAAGAAGTTATTCATCTTTTTAGCATCCAGGCTGTAACATAATACATCAAAAAGTCCTCTCAGGGCAGCAATATGTGCTATAATATCTCTCAGTTTGCAGTAGGTCACTATGCTCTGCTGACTTTATAAACTATGCATCAAACAACAATGATTATTCATGTCATTCTTCAAAGGTCCTTGAGAGGAGCTTGATGCAGCAGCGAGTCAACCTTTCGTATTAACTCAAGCTTGGCTAAGATTGTACCATCTGGGCCCTTATATTTCATGATTAATGCCAAAGACTTGATTCATATTTGCAACTGGAGTTTAATAAACAAGGATTTCAGAGCTAAATGGCACATACAAATACTTGGAATGAACTCATTCAGAGTATCTAATTTGTGTTCCAGTTAATAAAGCCAAGACATAATTGCTCCCTACAATTATCTTCCAGATTCACAAATATTAGGATTTTGTGATTAACATAATGTGTTTCTTCCACTAAGGAATAATCCTACAACTCTAAGATGCCTTCAGACATATGTACATAAGATTTTTTTATTTGGTCCAAATTAACTCAGCACTTGTACAGGGTGATTAACACTAGTACAAAAAATAATTACTGTTCATCATTGTACAGATTAAGCAGAAACAATCTTTTCCTTTTTTAAAAGAATGTTGTTTGTACTCGACATCATGGCTTAGCAAACAAAATTAACTTTGTAATCCTTTCTGGCTGTCATTTTCACAGTCTTTTTCAATGTCACAGCTCTTGCTACAAACTTGGTAATGGGAAGCATTAGGGTCGATGATAGTGTACCAAATATGAAACAAAGGCCCCACGCAACAGTGACCTCTACAGGAGCTTAACAGACTACAATAAAATCTACTTCATGCTTATTGTGAAACTTTAAGATGTCTTTTCAGATGTTTAAAAGTCATGGACTCAAAAAGGAGAAGATTTGAATAAACCTATTTTAAAATCAGCTTATTTGAAAATACGACTCCTGTTGGCTCTATAGTGTTGATTTCTTTTTCTTTTTTTATTATGATATGTGATTGTTATTCTTATGAATGTCTGCACTTAAAACTGTGCAGTGTATAAGATGTTAATGAAAAAAGATAGAAGCTTAGTTACCATAAAGTCATCTTGGATCTGGCTTCGAGATAAAGTGAGACTGAAGAACTGTATTTTAGAAAGAGCAAGGTGTGGTGCAAACAGGTGAAGCTGCTGCATATCAACAAGTAATACCCTCACAAACTCCCAATTCCTTCTTTTTTTTGCTGAAGACAAAGAACAGCGCAGAGCAGTGTCTTTAGTGGTGGAGAGGAAGAATGGGCTGGTGCCAAGCCACAAAGACCACAGCCAAGTGCAGGATCGCAGGGGAGGAATGAATGATGCTCAGATAAGGGACAAAGTAAAGGGGGCAGACCAAACAGGAAAACTAAGAAGGGAGAATGTGCGGGGCGTAGCCTGCATGAGCAGGAGAATGTGTTGATACGAGCATGTTGCATTCCTCTAGGTTTTTGTTTGGTTGTGTAATTTTCTTCTTTTGCATTTACTAAATAAGAACTCACTGAAAACGAAGCAAATCCCAGTTTGCTTAATAAAGACATCATTTAGCGATGAGGACAGTTACAGTTTAAGGCATATTAAAAACATTAATCATTGAAGACTATTTTTTAACAAATTCAGGTCTGTTAGTTTTCCAGCTGACAGAAGACAAACCCATTTTGGCAAATACTCCATTCAAAGCAATATGTCATCATTTGCTCTTTGGTCCAAAGCCTGTTTCTGAATTTCTGTTAACATTTTGAGTGATATGACTTAGAGAATAGCTAGAGAAGAATTAATAAGGCAGAGACATAAGAAATCCTAAATGAAAAATATAAATCTGTGTAATTCTATAGTTTTTAAAAAATTTTATTTAGATCAGAAATAAATGAACTACCATGGCACAATATGTTTCATGCCAAAACACATGGGTGTATGGGGGTTAAACATTGTTGAACTAATGTACCGTTTGCACAATTGCAAATCTCAAAATGCAAAATTAGTAATTGCGAACAATGAGAGAAGAGATAAAGCAACACATAGGCCAATCTGCCTCTTTTCCCACACAAGGGACCAGAAGAACACAGGCAATGTTGTACCCCCCTTTCCTTCTTACCAGAGTACTCCTTTATATATTCAAATCCACTTCAGCAGCATAAAATTCTCCCAAGAGACACCATTGTCCTCCTGCTTGTCCCTTGGGCTTCCCATCTCTCAGTAACATCTCTTCACTCCACACAATTTTGCCCTATACCAAGAAGATAGACTTTTTTTTTTTCCACAGCCCCCTCTTTATAAATAGTTCCAGCAATTTAATGAAAATTAATCAAAATGTCTTTAAAAGCAGGCGCTGAATACATGGAAGGTTGAAAGGCTTGATGCAAATTATTCCAGTTCTCAGATTTTTAGTAGGACAGTCTGAAACAAATGCGATGAATAGCCTTTCACTGCTTTAAAACCCTGAATAATAATCTTGGTTGTGTTATTATGTGTGAAAACAAAGCGTACACACATTTCTTTTTCCCTCCTCTCTGTCTCGTTGCATTCAGGAAACTCAGAATGGAAAATTTTACACTGATGGCTGAGTTGCAATCGCAGTTACAAATGTATGAACGCTATACTTTCATAATAACGTGGTCCAAATGTTTCAAAAGGCATGTAGGTCTGCTCTAGTGAACTTGAATGTGTGGTTCTTGGTGCATAAAGTAAGCATAAGGCCAATTCTATAGCAATGAGGCTGTACTGAATGAAATGAAAAGCCTAAGGCATCAGGGTTAATACATTAACACAGGGGAGGACTCAGACAAGAAACAAGAAAGTATAGTCATGAAATAATGATCATTATGCTTTAGAGTTTGTCAAGTCTTTCACACTGAAGTGAACATAATCTGTAATGTTTTAGGTAAAAGTAGATGAATTTAAAACAGCACAGCAGACTATCGTGAGGAGCTCCGCCAGAGGCTTTCAGCGCAGAAAAAGGAAAAAGAAAAAAAAAAAAAACAATCATCCCATAAAACCTCTTTTGTGGGAGTGATTCTATCATTCTCTAAGTATCACAATATTATCATATCTATTCACTGCTAGCATGATGCAAATAGGCTCAATGGCATGCTTGCCGCTACAAAACTCTCCCACAGGGTTCTAATAAAACAGTACAATTTCCCTATCTCCATTCTCCCTCAGAAACGTACCAGTCTGCAGCCCCTGTGATCTGCAACAGACAAAATGAGACGCAGCAGCTACAACTGAACTGAGACACAGTCAGAGTATTCCCTGCGCTCCTTGAATAGATAATGCTTTCCTTCACATTCCTTTATTCTTTCAAAAAGAATGCATCAGAGGCCAAATATTAATTCTTCTCGTCATATGGAGGAGCTACACAAGTGGCATACTAGGATGGGCTTTTGAATGATTAAGGGAACACATAAAGGGTTTCTTGTGGCGCTTTGAACTTTCTGTAGAGTTCTGAGCACTCTCAACTTATTCCCTACTCTGCAGGAGACTTGATGTTAAAAGACAACATTAATGAAAGCTCTGTAACAGGTAGAGACAGAGGGATTAATGCAATCTAAACACAGCAAGCCCCTCAGAACCGGCCATGGCTAGCAGGTGAACTGGGGAAACACTTTTCCTCACTTTTCCCCTTTCCTCCCACCATGAATCTTCTTTAAAGAAATGCCAATAGTTCTGATCGCCTAATTCTCTATTCCCTCCCCTCCTTCCCGAGGCCCATAAAGATGCACGTGCAGGGGAATCACTTCAAGGAATGACATTGACTGGGGAAGTGCTGACTTGCACCACTGTTTGTCTTTTGATGTGAGAGATCAAATCAATGTGCACGCCGTTCTCCGAGCAATGTGCAGGCAGATTAGCATTAGCCTGAAGGTGCCGGCTTGCCCTCAATCATTAGCGTTTACATCTGACTCTCCAAATAAGCGGGGTTTACTTGCACTGCATTGATAGGTGCAAAACTCAGCATAACATTTGGAGTGGAGGGAAGTGTAAGGTTGTCATAATGAGACTAACACCTAGATAAGCCAGACACTGTCTGACACTGACATTTTTTATTGGTGTGAGCTGCATTATTTGTCACTGGTCTTGTGTGCAATGGTGCTTTCACATGGAAAATACCACGATGAGATCTCCTGAGTGCTTAAGTCAGATGGATTGAATGCTCTTGAACGCTGATAAAGGTTGATTTCAGGTTGTGCCAACATCATTGTGGCTAAACTAATGCAGAATAATTATCATAGTTTGTCCTGTCAAAACCCAGAACAATGACATATTTAATGCTCTAAAGTGTGCCTTTGCATCGTAAGAAAGAAAAATTGACAGTGAGCTCATATTTAAGAATTCAGATTCTTTTGATTGTACTTTGTTTTGTTTTGGTTTTTTTTTTTGGGGGGGGGGGGGGGGGGGGTTCTCCCACAAATGCAAAACCTAAATGATAAAAAAAAAAATCTATAAAGGGTCAAAACTTTGAGATTAAAAGGGCATAAAGATCTTGGCAGCGCATTTCTGCCACATTTGAATTCACACTGTTTGCCTGTAACTTCATGCTAATGATCAAAGTTGAGGGTGGGGGGATTCTCCTGAGTGCAAGTTATGAAGATGAGATGAGGAGAGAAGGGGAATGGAAGAGGCAGAGAGAGAGACAGAGAGAGAGAGAGAGAGAGAGAGGGTGAGGGGGGGGGGGGGGGGGCTGCTTTGCTGCCCTGCTTTGAACACTTTTACACTTTCCAACAAGCTTTGTTTTTTAATTGGCTGAAATTAATCTTAGGGATGTAGATGCCTGATTTGCATTCATTAAAACCCAACCAAAAGAAGTCATGCTTAATTCCAATCAAATTTGCTTAATTATGCATGGCGAGATATTCCCAAATGAGCTGTGGATTTTTGTTAGACCCCTTTTTTTTGTTTCCTATAGCAAATAAAATGTAATGAAGCTGTCTTTTTGTGTTTTACTGAATGTTGAGGAGCATATGAGGAGCACCTTGAGCCTGGGCTGAAAACAATATTACTGCTAAAGTAATTATAAGAATCTGCATTTTTCATTGTTAATTGTGGATGTCAGCATCATTAATTTTAATTTACGGCAAGCAATAAAATTAAGAATACTTTGTGCTGATGTTTTAAATCATGCCTGTGAAGGGGACACATAATGCAACTTAAATCTCAAGTAGATATTGATTGGGGTGGATGGTCTTTTCTATGAATCTTAAATAGGCAGATGCTGGGAATCTGCTTGAGACTTCACTTTTACGAGTTAACTCCAGCAGCAGATAGCACGAGTGCAATACAATTAAAGAAGTGTCAGTTTATGCGCACACGCATATGCGTGTGTTCGTACACAGCTAATCAGCTAACTGCCTAACAACAGAGATGTTGAACCAGATAACATCCCTCAATATTGCACTAACAGCATAGCCTTACGATGAATAACTTCTTCATGAGGAGTTTGCATTAAGAGCATGTCTAAGTCTCTGTCAGCTATTTCTTTACACTTCTTAAAAAATAGTTGTTTTGACAGTGACATTAATTAGATTTTTGGACATTGTTAGACAGAATGAAAGCAGAATGGAAGACTTTGAGGTGGGGTACTGTACTGTACATGGTCTGTGGGGGATGACATTATGTGTTTCTGCTCCAACACTTGATTTATAGCTTCATTTGGACCGTGCCTGTGCGAAACACATCCTGCTGCTGCAGGAGCTTTAGTGCATTGTAGTTTGAAAACAAAGGAAGAATAAAATTGATCTTTCTGGACACACACAAAATCAATGAATGGCCATTTCCTGTTCCATGGCATGTTAGTCCAACTGACTTGCTCAATCCTTGAACTTTCCTTGTGTCTTCATTGCTGGAGAGGAAAGGTCCTCTGAGTTCAGTGGAAACTTCAGATGATGTCATATCAGATGCCTTAGATCACATTTCTTTTATTTGAACTGTATGGCTTGAAGTATATCTCAAAAACTGTTCAAACAAAACCCAGTTTTGAATGAAATCATTCTGATGTAATAACAGGCTAAACACATGCAGGCCTCGTTCGTTTAAATTCCACATGTTCACCTTTTATTCCAGAGGATGTGTTTGTACCTGTTGTACAATGCATTGTGTTCTCCTAAAGGGTGATTATGTTTCCAGCACATAAAGACTCTACGGTGATGCTCAATTGTTCTCCTTCAGGCTGGCGATTAGCCAGAAGCTCCTTCATGACACATAGCTGGTACTATCGGCTCCCTTCTCCTCTTCCTGCCTGCTTTCCTGTCGGTGACTGAGGCAAGTCACTCTAATGCAACAATGATGGTGATTTCATTCTGCTTATCGAAGCGAGTAAGTACTTAAGCAGCTGCTTGTACTTTGATCCAATTTACTTCCTGAATGTGTGCTTCCTCGTGCACAGTAAACAGGCCTGCCTGAGATGTCATTAGTTCAAAGCTAAGGCAAATAGTTCACATGATTTTTGTTTTCTCTTTTTTCTGTTCTGCTTTGTGCAGGAGCTCAGTTAACAGGAATTAATTAATGCAAGTGACAGCCCCTCTAAATATAGAGCATATTTCACATATCAATTTGTATGTTATGGCAATGGTTCTAATTCAATATTGTCAGCAGAGTTCTGGAGGTTGAATAGAAAAGCCATAAGTTGAATAGCACAACCTTTAACATCATTGTGTGCTTGACTCATCCCCAAGGACAGAACAGATAAAAAGATGATCAGTAAGAAAATTGATAGCACTGATTTAATAAACATCCTCAAAATGATCTCTGTGACCTGCAGGTAGTGCGGCAGTCACTCCTACTTCGCCTGGGTTAAAGAATCAAGTGAGATGATTCATATGAGTGACTGAGGTAGTTGAGTTTGATGGATCATTCCTGAAAGCATCATTGCTAATCTTCAGCTCCTCTTTTTTAGGTTATTCACAGATCAGTGAGTTTTCCGGCTAATCCTGGACCTGACGCTGCTCTTGTCTGTGTACATGGTATTCATCATACTCTGACAGGGAGAGTCCTTCAGACGACAAATAACCTTCAGAGAGAGGAGGCAGGCAAGCAGTAGGTGTGCAGTTATTTTGGATACATTTCACAGTGGAGTAGGAATGCTGCATGGGGAGATGTATGGTGTCCTTGTTGGCTGCGAAGAGATGGACCCCTCTCTGTTTCCTAGCATAATCATTCTGAGCCTCAGCCATGCCTTCGACAACTCAATCAGACAGCCCTCTACCTGTAAAGTGGCTGGGTTGATTTGATTGCCATTTTTATTGGATCCTGGTCACATAAATCAAACCAATGGGGACGGCTGTACAGACGTGACCACTCGTCATTCGCTAGTAGCCTTGGAAACATTGTTTCGGGGGCCGCGTGGCTGTCATCGGAGGTAAATCAGGGGTCTGAAGTTTCTTTCCTCCAACACAGGAGCATAGAGTTAAATCATCTTGAAAATTGATGTCACTGCGCCCAAGTGTTTTCACCTATCCTTAGATAGAGTCCCATCAACTGGTGACAATGTCAGCACTTTCACCCTTCTCTCAAAGACAGGATGTTTCCTGTCTTCAGGCCTGCAGGCCTGTTGTGGCTGATAAGAGCTGTTGAAGCTTTGACCTTTATATATTGCTGATTTCTGTCTAATTCTTTAAAATCTAAGAAATGCTTTGCTGCTTTTCAAACAAACTTGAAACTTTAAACCGTAACTGACAAATAAAGCTTTTGATTTCTATCTTGGCTACAGCAAAATCTCGAAAGGGGGAGGCTATTTCTACTGTCGTAGTATCCTATAGAATAAAGTAGGGCACCATCCATGGTGGTAAACTCACAGACCATGTCTTTGCAAGTTAATACATTGTTCATTTGCCGAGCATTGTCTGGTGAGCATTTCGATTCAGTGCGAAGTGATTAAGTCTATCATGTCCACCAGCGCTTACAGTGGGAACATATTAGATTAAATACAGGTAGCTAATTTCCTCCTCTGCATGGGTGAGTGGGAGTATGAATGAAAGTGATGTAAAATTAATTTAGACCTCTAAAATTTTGATCACGCTGAGGCTATTTTGGCTCTCATAATGACAAGTAATAGGAGCTTGTTGCTTTCTAACTTCACAATATTAACCACGTTTGCCTATAGGGCTTTCAGGATCAATTTCATTCAGCATAAATATCACTTGATCTGTAAAACAAATTAGAAATAATAAAAGCCATAAAAATGCACCCAAGCTCTATTGAGATGTCCCTTCTAGCCATGTGTCAAGACTGAAGACATTAATGATACACGGAGGAGAGAAAATTACCATCTAGGATACGTCCGAACCAGTAAACTGGTAAACAAGCTGGCCGTTAGGAGTGGGGATGATTTGAATCAACAAGGGTGAACAGATATGGATACTCGACGCATTAGTGTTAATAGGAATAGATTATGGAGGGATTTCGTGGAGTGACCTTCAGTGCACTAATTGAAATAGTATTCCGAGTCAGCAGTGGAGTAATCAACTTAAACACAGAATCATAAATCATCATGAATAGCGCTGTCACAACCAAGCCATTAGCCTCGTGTTTTTTCCCCAGCAACCTCATGAAAATATCTGCCACACCGATCTGTAGGTTAATAGGAACAGAAATGGCATTTAGAGTCTATTTGGATCAAATGTACTGTGAGCTTGAAAGTAGAACTTTGCTAATTTGCAGGTAATGTGAATTGATGTAGTAAGGGTTGAAGATAGTTCAGGCAGCCAGTCTACACAATAACTGAGCGGAAAAACGCAAGAGCTTGATAAAGCTTTGATCATAACGCTGCTTTTTTTGACAAGTCCTTTCTCTGTGTGACCAAAAGACCCAGCAGTGGCTAGATATGTTATCAGGCTGGGGTTAGGTAATCACGCCAGCTTGCCGTGACCTTTGTCTTTTGTTATTAATTAAGGCCGACAAAAACACAGTGAATTGCAAGATCATAGAGCCACACTTGTTCTCTTTTACTGTAGGCTGTGTAGAGAGAACAAGGGTAACCATTGCACAATTCACAACAGCACCATGATTGTATGTGATACTGTTGCTGTTAGTAGCAGCACACTTTATTAGTTACAATTCAGATAATGCAAGCTTATTTACTTATATTGCTTAATGCCATATTTATTTCAAGTATCGACACAGTGCTTTATCAAAACAACATCTATATTAATATCAACAAGTGTTCTCACAGTAAATAGCTTTTTAATTGCAACTAAAGTGAATGAATTAGATACTAAACAGTCGCTTAGCGTCAGTAAAACGTCTTTCACACAACAATACCCAGCAAACTTGTCAGAAATGCTGATAAGAGGGCCGATCCTGAGCGCTTACACTGCATTAATCAAATAGCAGGTCTAATTAAAAGCGCTTTAAACAAAGATTTTTTTCTAAATGTTGCTCAGGTATGGCAATAATTTTTGATCAGCCAAGCCTGGAAGACAAATAATTAGAACTGCCACAGCGGCCTGATGAGTGATGTCAGCATCTCCGAGTGACCTTCCCCTGCTAATTAATTTTCATTCCAGGGAAAAAAGACCCCGTTGTTGCACATTATTAATTGAGTTCATGAAAAGATGCACCTGATTAATTTTTGTTGATAATACTTGTCATTCTGGCCGCCGTTCGTAATCATTTTATGGGTTTTCATCTTAGTGTTTTTCAAAGTTGATCTAAGTCATCTTTGCTGGAGATTAATTTATCCAAAGTAGAGCTGCCCTGTCCCAAAAGACAGCAGAGGCCTCACTGTATCTCACTTATATGCCTGTAAACACTTTTTTCCCCCTTTGTCAGTCTTTTCCCTAACACATTCATAACAGACACAATGTAGGAGTAAGTAAGGATAATGAACTTGAAGATTTAATTATTAACTTTTATTACCACACCATGTTATGACATGATAAAGCTGAAATTACAACACTAGGCCATGGTAAGATACTTTTCAGCAACAGTTGTGGCAAACGAAATCTTGATGACATAGAAATGAAATGCACTTTTAACACCTCATATGGATATGAAATACTTGCAATATATTATTGACTAGACAATGTAAAATAAAAACTAATCATAACAAAGATGCATGGAGATCATTTTTACTAATCTAGCTGTTGGTTAGAGATTTCTTGTATTTTAGATAGTATACAGTATATATTATGTGTGACATAAAATATGTATTATGTATAAAATGTGAAATTTTATATGACTGAAACAGTAAAGTTTACCCAAAACTTGCTGTAAAGTTACAAAGCTAACACTTTGTTTTTTCCTCTGGATCAATCTATCTTACAAAGTCTGTAGCTTACTGAAAACAGTATGAAATTAGTATGCTGATGGTGCTGTTTTCTATGGCTGAAAACTATAAGCCTTTTTTTCTATCTGATAACAAGCACTGCCTTACCTTCAGGTGGCCTTGCCATGTCATTCAGGGGATGTTGAAAAGTTTGGAAATGTTTTTGGAAACAGGAGGAGTGAAAGGACTGTCCAATAAGGCATCTACTGCCACTCAAAAAAACAAAACACTACAAATTCAATGCATGTAGTCCCATTAATGAATGAAACTAAATAAAATTTAATTAAATTAAATGAAAAATACTTTATGTATCCCAGAAGGGAAATTCAAGACTGTAAAAAAGCCTACTTTTTTTTTCTTTTTTCTGTCTTTTTTTCTTTTTTTTTTGTTTGTTTTTTTGTTTTTAACAATATAATATTAATATGAAATAATAACATAACAATAATAAGTCAGTCAGCCAGTCTTGTTATTTAGGGTGATGCTGCTGGCAGGAATTAATTTCTGTATCTCTCCGTCCTACAGCAAACCTGACGCAGCCTCCCACTGAACACACTCTGTTGATTTTTCACTGTGTTGTGGAGCGGGTGTGAAGAATCCTCCAACATCTTCATCAGCTTGTGCAGCATTCTTTTCTGAAAGATCAGCTCCAGCGGCTCCAGTTATTCCCAGCACAGAACCAGCTTTCTTGATCAGCTTGTTTAGTTTCTTCAAGTCTCTGGTTCTGATGCTGCTGCCCCAGCAGATGGCTGCAAAGCTGATTGCACTTTCCACAACAGACTTGTAGAAAATCTGCAACAACTTGGTGCAGACGTTGAATGATCTCAGCTTCCTTAAGAAGTAGAGTCTGCTCTGACCTTTCTCGTAGATGTAGTCAGTGTTGCATTTCCAGTCGAGTCTGTGGTCCAGCTGAACTCCAAGGTATCTGTATTTCTCCACCACCTCCACCTCCTCTCCCAGGATGTAGACAGGACTATGCTGCTTATTCTTGCTCCTCCTGAAGTCAACAATCATCTCTTTAGTCTTGCTGGTATTTAAGGTGAGGTGATTGTGAACGCACCATTTCACAAACTGACTGACCAGTTCCCTGTACTCGGCTTCTTGTCCATTACTGATACACCCCACAACTACAGAGTCATCAGAGTATTTCTGCAGATGACAGGACTCAGAGTTGTACTGGAAGTCTGAGGTGTACTGTACAGTGTGAAGAGGAATGGTGAGAGCACAGTGCCCTGTGGTGCTCCAGTGCAGCCGATCACCATCTCAGACACACAACCTTTCAGTCTCACAAACTGTGGTCTGTTTGTGAGGTAGTCGTAAATCCAGGTGGTTGTGGAGGGATCCACCTGGAAGTTATGGAGCTTCTGACATAGCAAAGCAGGCTGAATAGTATTAAAAGCACTTGAAAAATCAAAGAACATGACCCTCAAAGTGCTGCCTGACTGGTCAAGATGAGAGTGGGCTCTCCTAACCAGGAAGATGATGGCGTCTTCAACCCCAAGCCCATTACAATATGCGAACTGTAATGGGTCCTGAAAGGTGTTCACTTGCCTGTTTAGATGATCCAGTAAGAGTCTCTCCAGGACTTTCATGATGTGAGATGTCAAGGCAACTGGTCTGTAGTCATTTGGTTCAGTTGGTTGAGGTTTTTTAGGGACTGGAACTAGACAGGATGTTTTCCACAGCACAGGAACTCTGTTCTGTCTCAGGCTGGTGTAAAAGGGTGCTGGAGAACCAGACATAGTTGTTCCGAGCAGGTCTTGAGAACTCTGGGACTGACCATCTGGACCTGCAGCCTTGTTCCGGTTCAGTTTCTCTCGCTGTTTCTTGATCTGGTCACAGGCAGGAGACAGTCAGGATGGAGGTGGAGGCAAAAGAGGTTTCAGAATGTCCTGATGTGGAGAGAGGAGAGGGAGAGGAGGCTGTGTTCAGGTCCATGACTGAGGTGAAGGGTGACAGAGTGGAGGTGGGACAGGAAAGCTGTGGGCTCATGGAGGGTGTGTGGAGTGTTGGGTTGTCGGCAGGGGGGGAACTGAACCTACTGAAGAACATGTTCATTTCGATAGCTCTGTCCAGACCTCCATCAGTCTGGTCCCCCTTTAACTTAAAGCCTGTGATCTTCTTCATTCCCGACCACACATCCCTCATGTTGTTCTGCTGGAGCTGGCTCTCCGACTTCTTCCTGGAGTCCTCCTTGCACTTCTTAGTCTCTGTTTTCAGTTGTTTTTGTGTGGTCTTCAATAACTCCCTGTCTCCATCCCTGAAAGCTTTCTTTTTGATGTTCAGCAGCTTTTTCAGGTCACTGGTGATCCAGGGTTTGTTATTGGGGAACCACCTCACTGTTCTTGTTGATGTTGTCCACACAGAAGTTTATGTAATCTGTCACACACTAACGAAGCAGAGAGGGAGACGTTGTTGAAGTCTCCAGAGATCGCCATGAATGAGTTTGGATGCTGTGTTTGTAGTTTAGCCACGACAGAGCGGATGACATCACAGGCTGTCTCTGGTGCGGTACCTGGTATTATTTAAACCGCTACCAGAATAACACAGGCAAACTCTCTGGGCCTGTGGGCAAATAATATGGACGGAAACTCACAGCTAACAGTTCGATGTCTCTTGTGCAGATCTTCTCCTTGACAGTGATGTGTCCTGGATTGCACCAACGCTGATTGACCAGCACTGCAATTCCGCTTCCCTTTAGCTTCCCGCTGAGCTGTTTATTTCGGTCTGCACTTGAAGCCGTGTACAGATGCATTACAGTCCGGGATGTGTTCATGCAGCCATGTCTCGGTGAAGCACATAATACTGCACTCCCTGTACTCTCTCTGAGACCTAGATAGCACTTCAAGCTCGTCCATCTTGTTAGCTAGCGATCTCACGTTACCCATCACAACAGTTGGAAGAAACGGTTTAAATCTCAACCGTTTTTCTCTCTGCCTTACTCCTGCCATGCAACCTCTTCTCTTTCTCTTTAACTCCACTGGGATTTTATGTGTTATTTCGCTAATAATCTTGATTTGGGAGAGTTTTAACAGTTGATCCCTGTGGTAAACAATTTTTCCGTTGCCATGGATACACATCATAACAAGTAGTGGAAAAAGCCAAATATATGAAGAAAAATCTCCTGAATTGCACAGCCTTCAAACCAGCATAAAAAATCCTCCCAGAAAAATCTAATCTGACAAGTAATGTCAGTAAAAAAGACAACTATATTTGAAAAAAACACAAAAGCTAAGAGAGAGCTGTTACAAACTTCAACCACCTAGCCGCACATTCCAGAACATGAAGACACTAGGACCATTAACACATTAAGCGTGTAGTATTAACCATACGACTTAAACATGTACGCACGATAGAATACACTGAATGGGCTATATGCACAGCTCCACTATTTCTTTAACCACGATGACAATGATCCAACACACCTGGATTAATCGGTTTGCCCAGTAATGAAAGACGGGAAACAAAGGAGCTGGCTTACAGATTTTGGGAAGTAGTGGAGTCGTGCATACAGTCTAGCCCATTAGTGTTCATTTAAATAACTGAGATTTTGAGGATTACACTGAATATTTTTAGTTGTTAATATCTGTTAATCACATCACCAGAAGTGGACATTTCAGGTGGCAGAAAGTAAAAATCCTGCTATGCTTTTGGATCTGCTTGTACATTTAGAACAGGTGTTTTCACCAACGAGCTCAACTACTTGGCAGAGGAACTGTGCTCATCAAAGTCAGCTGGTTTAGTGATTGGTTGGAACAACTGCTGGGAAGGACTTTTACTTTCTGACCAGGGATATCCACCTCTGCTTATTACGGTGACAGGCATTTAAGAATAACCCTGTCATTAGTAGAGAGTGGATACTTTTTCCCATCCTGGTTGTTTTAACAGTGACAGTGGTGTTATGACCACATGTCACCACTGCACTCTGCTTTAACTAATTCCAGTGGCTAGCCTAGCTCCACGACAACATGTCACAGTATCAGGCTAAGATGGTTCTGTGCAGGTCAAGGACCAAAGTTTGACTAACTGCTGCAGGATCAGTCCAGAGGAAAAGATGACATTATTATGTTTGTCCTCATGTCAAAAATGTAGTGATGACATTTTAATACCAAAATAACTGTGAGACTGTAAAGTGTTTTATTGCCTGTTGTTTTTCATAGAGATCTGTTCAGGGAACATGGTGAAAAAAATTGCAAAAATGTATTTATTTTCTGTTATTACTTAGATCTTACTATATGTTTTTCCTCTCTTGCCCCAGAGGCGTCGATCTACTTTTCTACCAGTGGGTGCTGTGAGTGAAGGCCATACAAGACGACAAGATATATTTAGCTAAATTAATATCCCATTATTAGTGGAAATTGTGGCTTATTATTTTTTAAATTAATTAGTGAACTCACCACAAAATTAACAAATGCAACATGATCCATTTAAAGAATAATTTGAAGAAATTAAAATTGTAATAAATTAGTCACCAGCGGAATCCTGGTGATACCAAGCAATAAATGTGCTTGCAAGTGAAACAGAAAGCAAAATTTGTAGCCAGCGCAATATAATCTTAACAACAACTAAATCAGCAACCTAATAGCAGCCTGTAGATTTTTTCACTCATCATTCTTGTTAGTTCTTTGAAATATACGGCTGCTTTTAGCAGGGACCATGCCATATTAAGTTTGTATTATTTTCTCATTAAACAAGGCTGATTTTGAGACTGTAGGCTAATAGGTGGTTTGATTCAATGAAGAACTGAAACCACTAAAAAACACTTTATCCTCATTTACTAAGTTTAAGATATAATTAAGCCTTATGGCCAATTCACATCAGGTCTGGGTGCACCACGTTCCGGCTGCGCTGTGTTTTCATCCTGACACCAGCCTCCATGCTGCAATCACGTGCAAATGCGATTTCTGACAGAAGAGAGTTCTACTGCTGCTGGCTTCTAGAAGCGGTAATTTTAAAAGCGGATTTTATTCAAGTCATTTTGAAGGCATGGTCCTAATAATATAGCTGAGTAAGTTCGCCATGAGGGAGTCTGTGTTGGCGAAACGCTGCAATGGATGCTTGATGAGACCGACTTTGCCATCAATCCCAAGTGGGTGCTCTGTATTTTCTGTGGGTGCTCGGGCCCCGAAGCACCCACAGAATCGGCACCTATGCCTTGCCCTGAGAATATTTTTGCTGTTTTTTGTTTTGTTTTGTTTTATTTTGTTTTTTTTAATATACAGGTACTACCCAAAAAATTTAAATATCCTGAAAAAGTTCATGTATTTCTGTAATTCAGCTTAAAAGGTGCAATTTACATATTGTTTAGACAAATGATATGTGAATCAATATATTTCAAGCTTTTGTTTGTTTGGATGTTGCTGATTAGGACTTGCAGCTTAAGAAAACCTCGAATTCAAAAACTCAAAAAATTTGAATACTGTGAAAAGCTCCAGTATTGTAGGCTCAGAGTGTCACATTCTAATCACATAAGTAATCCAAAACATCTGCATAAGTGCCCCGAGCCTTTAAAAAAGTCCTTGTCTTGGTTTAGAAGAATTCACAATCATGGGGAAGACTGCTGATCTGACAGTTGTGCAGAAAACCATCATTGACTCCCTGTACAAGGTGGGAAAGACACAAAAAGTGATAGCAAAAGAAACTGGATGTTCTCAGAGTGCTGTCTCAAAGCACATTAATGGACAGTTAAGTGGAAGGAAGAAGTGTGAAAGAAAACAGAGAACAAGTCAGAGGGGTGACGGCAGCCTGGAGAAGATGGTCAGGAAAGGGCCATTCAAAAGTGTGGAGGATCTTCATACTGTAAGGAATGGATCTGTGAGCTTCATTAAGTCCAGCATAAACGCAGTCGTCTACTAGGACATTTTGGAGCACTTTATGCTTGCCTCAGCAGACCAGCTGTATGAGGACGCAGACTTCATCTTCCAGCAAGACTTGGCACCTGCCCACATTGCCAAAAGTACAAAATCTTGGTTCAACAACCATGGGATCACCATGCTTGATTGGCCCGCAAACTCACCAGACCAAAACCCCATCGAAAATCTGTGGGGTATTGTCAAGAGAAAGCTGAACGGGAAGAGACCAAACAATAAAGAAGAGTTGAAGGCTGTGATGGAAGCATGTTTTTTCTTCTATAACACCTGAGATATGCAAGAAGCTGGTTGCATCCATGCCACGCCAGGTTAAGGCAGTCATTCAAGCAAAAGGGGCCCCAACCAAGTACTAAGTACAGATGGAAGATTTTACTTTAGGAGGCCTGACTTTTTTGTATTTAAAGTCCTTTTTAAATTGATTTCATGCAATATTCTAATTTTTTGAGTTTTAGAATTTGAGGCAACATTCAAACAAATAAAAGCTTGAAATATATTGATTTGCATATTATTTGTCTATATAATATGTAAATTACACCTTTTAAGATGAATTATCGAAATACATGAACTTTTTCACAATATTCTAATTTTTTGGGTCGTACCTGTAGTTGTGTGCTTTTTATGTTTAACTCTAGCCAACCCTAACTGACAACAAAATAGAAATATGAAATGTTGTTGAACAACATTGCCATTAAACTTTAAAAAATAAAAAAAAAAGTGGACTAGAGCATAAAGTTAGGGATTGACAATTGAAAGCTGATCGGATACCTTTGAGTCCAAATATTTTTATTTCATCATTTCATTATTTTCTGAAGGACTATCATGCATTTGATCAGAAGGATTACATCTTGCAAAGGATTTTTTAATGATTTTATGAAAGCTGCTTTTGATCAGCATTTTATGATGGTATTGACTTCCTGATTTGCTTTACGTTGCTGTTTCTTCTTTTACATTCTATGACATGGGTGTCCAAAATCGGCCCTCGAGGGCTGCTGTCCTGCAGGTCTTGAATGTTTTCTGCTGCACCAAACCTGAATCAGATAAGTGGGTCAACATGCTTGGAAAAAAACTTAACAAGCTGCTGAGGAGAGCCATTTGATTTGAATCAGATGTTTTGCACAGGGAGACATCTAAAACCTGCAGGACTGAGCTGGACAACCCTGCTGTATGGGGTTGCACAACTTTTGAACATTGTGTTTCACCTA
Organism: Atherinomorus stipes; assembly: GCA_023101725.1. Classification (NCBI taxonomy): domain Eukaryota; kingdom Metazoa; phylum Chordata; class Actinopteri; order Atheriniformes; family Atherinidae; genus Atherinomorus; species Atherinomorus stipes. The sequence continues at coordinate 786,899 of JALJCO010014178.1, read as the reverse complement.
ACCTCCTAAATCTGTTATCATCTGTCTTACTTCTGTTATCGTACACTGAAAATTGCATTTTGGCATTTTTGTTGTCCCGATGTATTATTTATGTTAAATTAACAAGCTTCTGGTATGTTGTTCTTATAAATTATAATACTTAATCAAACACATCTTAAATGCACAGAAATCATTCCATACCATTCACAATTTTAAGGCAGTCCTTTAACTCATATTTTTAAGTTAAACATTTAACAGAGTAGTGCTCCTTGCATACATTGCATCAAACTGGACAAAAAGAAAGATAAATTAGATAAATTAGCTATTAGTAAATAATCTGACCCTTTAAAGAAAATAAATAGATAAAAGAATGGGGTTATAAAAAAGTGGAAAATATGTGTAAAGATAATGATATCATGTAAGTGATACATTGTTATTTTCTAGGTTGACTGGTAATAAGTTATAATGATTAGATATTGGAGAAGAGTAATCTTTCAGCAGATAGCTTGACTAATAAATCTTTAAAAAATTAACCATTCATTGCCACTGTGACAGCCTTATTAAGCCATGGCACAGAAAATAGACAACATAGTTACTAAATATGCAACAGGAAAAAGATGAAGAGCTTTTCCCCTTGAGCAAACTGCACAGACAAATGATCCAGTGATTAAAGAATAACTTTTCTTAATGTGGACTATGTAATATCACTCTAAGTTTAAGAAACTCCAGACTAACTTTTACATAAAGTCCAACGGTAAAACCTGAATGGCAGTGATCCTCAGGCTCACAGGCTGCACTGTATTAAAATTTGACATAATTCTGAAATGCTCATCACAGTATGGGTTCCAATAACAATTTCAGTAAACACAGCTCACACATGCAAATTTTGACACAGAGACCAAAAACACAGAATACACAAACAAAATCAAGAAATTCAGCTGTCTTCTTTGAGCCTGCTCTTCCTTGATCTATGGCTCTGGTATATTGGTCCAAATTCTGGGGCAGGGTTCAGTCATTTTTAGGGGACCCTATAAGACCTCTTAAGCAACTCCAGCTGGGTTTCCACAGTCATTTTTTCACTATTTAGATCATGGGAATTCAACTAAATAGCAAAACTGGGAAAATCCTCCTGTAATATGGAAACAATTATCTGCTTGTTTGAGGTAGTTATTGTTGGTTTTGACGAAGACTTGATCCGCATTACTGGAAGTAGAAATAACTTTTTGGAAAACCCAAATGAATTCTTATAACTAAGTGGCCTTTTCCCAAATAAAGTATGTTCAAATACACCAGCTATTCCTCGAGATGAATTGTTTAATTAGTGCTCTCTCCAGTTTTCTCATGCACATGTCTACGATGGTATTATTTAATTCCTTCTTTTACTATGGTGGTGTTATGGTATACAGGAATGTAACTTCATGAGTTATTAATTGTATATTTTAAGTACTATCATGGTTTTACTTTTGGAGTCCAAAAACAGTGTCCTTAATATCACTTCAGTTTTTTTTTTTTTCACCTCAATCCTTTATTTTCCCTAATGGAGAATACCTTTACACTCACAAAAGCCTGCTATTGTGTGATAAGCTTCAAATGTAGAGAGGTGTCTGAAAACCCATTTAGAATTAATATTACCAAAAGCATTCCTGTTAATGAAATTCTGTAATTTATCTGAAGTGGCACGCAGTCATATTTGAAATGCAAGATGTCACTAAACTGGCAGAAATGCAGGTTTTAATGGATACATTGACAGGGCTCCATATTGTTCTTGACAGTAGGAAAGGATGTGAATAGTGTTGCTTGTCATTGTTGTGAAACTATTAATAGATCTGTAATTATGGTGGGCAAAATGTGGAGTTTTTTCTCGGTGGCATTTGATATGCTCAGCACAATGAGGAGATGAATTAGGACTAATAAACAGGTCTCATGATTCTGTCTCTAATTGGAGGATCATTATATCTTCCAGAGAGGTGCCCACAGCTAAAGCCTTTAACAGCACTATTTCAAACAAGACACAAAGGCCTTAATGAATACTCCTGTGACTTCACAGTATCTCTCACAAAGGAAAGCACATATACTGTTTTTATCTTACACATATTTTCCTGTAATTGTTAAATTAAAGAGCTAGATCAACCACACTTCTTCTAAAATTGTACTTAATTGGAGTTGGATTTTAAGTTACACAGCTTAAGAATCAATTGATTATGAAAAGAGAAGATGACTGTGGCATCATATTTATCTCAATACAAGGCAAGGTGTGTTTTATTATGGCGGGAAAAATCTACTTTACACAGTCCATACATGCATACTTTCACATCACAATTACAAGACAATAATGAAAACAGGTAGAGGAAATATAATGCATGCTCAGGGAATGTGTTCAAACCTCTCGGTGCCATTTGTTCCCATCAGTGTAGCTGATAGAGTCATTAGAGAGCTGCTGCAGCTCAGCTCTGGGGTCTCTCTCCTGTAAATGGCTCTGCTGGATGGGTGAACAACCTTCACATGGTTCTGTGGCCTCACAGCAATCCACTAAAGCTAATAGGTCATAGCTGTAGAGATGGGTGACAAAAGAATGAGTGTTAACAATGGATAATGTGCAAATGGCTTGTAGTTATCCGTGCCTTTTCCATTTCGCAACTCAAGGTGTTTTGCTTCAAGTGAATTTTGAAAGGCACATTGTTTTTCGATTTCTTTTCTTTTTTATTGTCTCGTGCAGCAATGGCAGGAAAGTGTGAGAATATCACAGGTGCTCCCCCCCCCCCCCCCCCCCCCCATGCTAACAGTGAAGCTTCTTTATCTATTAGTGACTAATGTGATCACCCTTAGACAGCTAGAAAACCAAAAGTGCTGAAATGGTCTAAATGATGAGCTGAAGGATCTGTAGGTTTTTGCATATCACACCTCCTCCAATGGCTTTAAGGGAAAAGGGTGAAAGAGGTCAGCTCAATATGCATATAATTTGGGGTTACATTTAAAGTTTGGGTTTTAAGCTTCTTGATGAAAGACGGCTATGAATAAATGTAATCTTTTCTTTCCCATTTGATTATTTGCTGAGAGCGTGGAAAAAGTCTTTGTATGTGCGCTCGCTATTAATATTCTTCATTACTGTTCCTTGAGGTTCATTGTGTTCTGAGATACTCTGAATGAACAAGCAACTTTCCAGATTTAGGGTATCTATTTACAGAAGGAAGTCTTTAACTGTTTCATGTTATATAAAAAAAGAAAAAGAACTGAAATAAAAGCCATTGTTAGAATTGTTTTTCTTATTTCTGCCCTCATTTTGCCATCGATGCTTAAGTGAGAAAAGTTTAAGCCCCACAGAAGAAAAACTTATTTGTTGAGCAAGGGGAAAAAAAACAGCGAGACGAGGGCAGACTGTCAAAGGATTGAAAGCCATTCATCTGCTAACCTGTTCAAGGTGTGCCTGGTTGATGTCCTCCTCTTTGGTGAGGAACATATGTCCACAGCAGCTGTGCCACCATGAATAGGCAGTGATTGTGTGCTAGCTAACTGCATTCCTGGGAGCCAGGCCAAGTCTGAGTGGAGTGAGCTGTCCCATTTTTGATATGAGTGTTGCACCTGATTTACATGTCCTTTTTTTCTTTCTTTTTTTCCCCACAAAAATAGCGAACATTCACTGAGGCCAAAATAGCACCTGACTTGGAAGATATAATCTGTCTCAGAACAAAGATGCTGAAGAGGCTATTGTGAGACATTTTACATCAAGTGCTGATTTGAAAAGCTGTGCTATTGCATCTTGATATCACTCTTAAAGACTTGCGGTATGGCTTCTAGTGGTACAGTAGGAATGTTGTTACAAATGAAGTGGTGGATATATGCTACTGTACCTCATCCAGAAGTGCAAAGCTGTTAATGTCAGGTGTAAGGGAATGTGAAAAATGGAACCACATTTCAGCAAAATTTTTGTGCTGATTTCATGTTTGAAAATAAAAATCAAAATATGCAGCTAAAGGTGCGCAGAGAGCAAACTCTTCACTGAACCCATCCCTCTCTCCAGCAGTTTAAAAGATTTTCAGATTTGCACTAAAATTCAAGTCCACAAATTTTAAAAAAAGGGTCCCCGCACACTGTATCGCCCTCATTCAAGTGTTTTTTTATTTGTGTGACATTTCAGTCAGTGTAACCGTCGTCAGACAAGTCTGAACTCTCTTCAACCCTTTTTTGAATTTGTGGACACGCTTTGGGTTATCGCCCTTTTCCTGCACACCTGTGCCTTCAGGTGTGCTGAGATTTTGTATTCACTCCTGGCACTAAAAATTCATAAAATATTCCTTTGCAGGTGCAATATTAGGGGACGTTATCAATAAAATGACAATGTATCTAAACAAAATAATAAACGAGAAAAGCACTCGGAGAGTGAAGACTTTCGCCAAGCAGCTCAGTTCCTTCCATTTGACTGTATCTTACAATGATAAAGATTCCTTCAAAATAAATTCCCGGATCCAAACAGTGATCCAGATCAACACCAAAAATTCAATCAGTTCTTCCTTGTGCCATTATCAACATTCCCTGAAAATTTAATCCAAATCCATATAACCTTTTGAGTTATTTTGCTAACTATACAGACAGACAGACAAACATTGGCAATTACATTACATCCTTGGCAGACGTAGCACATTGCATCAATCACTCTCCTCTGTTACTGCTCTTGCAAAATATGTGTTTCTTTTCTCATGTGTACTCTTCCAAAATATGGCCTTGCAACTTCAGCATGCTCCATCTTTTTCACTGAACACAAACCAGAGTTGGGCTGTTGATAATGACAGTTGAGAGTTGATCTTATAACCTGCAAATCTTCTAACACTTTGCTTTTGAATTCAATGGAATCTCCCTCCACCTGATTCTAAACTTCTGCAAAGACAGTGCCAAAAGAGCGTTTTTCTCCTCCACAGAGCACATGCTTCATCTCATTTTCCCTGTTGTGTGTTGTTTTAATGTTATTCATGCACACCGCTGCAAACAAGAATGTGTATTCGTGAACACCATTTATGAAGAGAAGAAACGATAAAACATCAAACGGTGGTTGTGAATGCTAATTGGATAAATCATGACCTCACAGGCTTTTAAACTGCTGGTTCAGTTTCCACACTGAACCAGGATTTAATTTATTCAGCTTTGGATCATTCAAAGAAGACGCGTCACCTACAATAGTTCTTTCTTTGAACAAAAATAATCACGCCTCGCTCCCATTGTGTATAAACACATGAAAAAGAAACAACCTGTTTCATTTCCAACTTTTATGGAGTGTACTTAGTTTTTTATACACTGGTTCTATTTCAGTTTTTTTTTTTATGAATTGTGTCATATTGTTGTTCATTTAATGTCATATTTAGCTTATTGAGAAGGACCGGACTTTTTGTTCTGTCCTTACGTAAAACCCTAAAATCTGAAAAGGGTCTACATTTTGACTGGAGACAGGTTTTTTTTTTCATCCTGGAAAGAGTTGGTGCTGCTCTGGATCCTGTTTCCTATCTGGAAGCCAGGTTTTTGTTGCCAAAGGGGAGAGAAGAATTTATCCATGATTAGACAGTTTCATGAGAAATCATCAAGATCTTCTCATAAAGTTATTCTTATAAAAACATGCTGCTTACAAATAAATTTTTCAATAACTCATGCTGTTGTGAAGCAGTAAAAAGAAGTAATGAAGTTAAGAGTTTCTTTCCCGTTTCATTTTTTATGTAATAAGAAAATGTTGGGCATATTGAAAAGTAGCCTGTGAAATGTTAGCTTACATGACTTAATGACCCAAAGTAATTGCAGCAAGAACAATCAGCTCAGCAGCCTTGAATATTTTATCACTGGAGGCAATCATGATTTTCAAATACGGCATTCATCTTCAGCACAATAAACTGAAACACCTGTAATTGTTATCAGACACTTGCACAGGAAAGCAGGACCTGTGAAGGCAATCTAAGCGTAAACATTAAAAGGCAGTTGCGAAATGGAAATGTCCTCTGTGTGTGGGCTGATGTCTGATCACAAACAAACAATAGACATCTGCAATATTTCTCCGTCCTATCACCAGCCTCCATCCCGCGACGAACAAGGTCAACAGAAGAGCTCCAAATGGGATGGTGATCCCAAAATAACAACTCCAACCACCACCAACGACCACCCCGCCTCCTCCCTTCTCTCTTAAACACAATCACACAATCAAAGCCCTACTGCCTTTCCCTCATTGTTTAATTTCTGCTGGCTATCTTAGATATCTCTGCGGCTGTTCTTATCTTTGACCTTCAGCTTGTTGCTTTTGTCGTCAACCTCCCCCTCCTCACATCTCCACCACCACCCACCTACCTGCTCCCACCCCCACGCCAGTGTTCTGCGACCTTCAGAGGGGTGTCATTACTCCCTGACCCATTTGACGATCCTCTCATGTGGAATGTGCATATGCCGAATCGTTGTGGATCTGCACAGTATGGGGTGAGGTGAAGTACTTACAGAAATATGACTTGACACGCTTTATCAAATGGGGAAAGATGAAGACGAAACAGCTGCTGGTGCTGTCGTAATCAATCTGGCCGTGATTGAATAAAAGTGTCAGGAAAAGGGCCGCTTGATGGTCTTTTGTTCTCCCCCATCCAGCTTGATGTTAGTTTGAGCTGTCAGGAGGGAATCACAGCTGGGTGATTTATCAATACTTGGAGTGACCTTGTAGCCACACTGCTGGGAGTCTGTATGAATTTGTGTGCGTGTGAGAGAGAGAAAGAGGTTGCGTGCGTGCATTTTTTTTTTTTTTTTTTTTTTTGCTCGTGCTCATATCTGTGTGTGGCTTTCATGGATTAAAAAGACACAAAGTGGAATATTTTGAAAATAGTTGGCACACACAGACAAAGACTTGGCTTGACTTGGAACAAAACTCTCTCTTCTCTTAAACACAGTAAGTGGATTGTACTGCCAACACGATAAGGGTATTTTTCTCAACATCAGAGCGCTCAAAGTACCACCAGCAAATGTTTGGGAGAAGTATGTCTCTTTTAACTAACTCTGCTTTTGAACTCCTTTTTTTTTCTCTCCCTTTTTAATCTGTCTGTCCACACCGGCTCTTCACCTCAGTACTTTCTTTGACATGTACTTGGACAGCCTGTTTTCACAGCAGCCATTGACTGTCTGTGTTGTGATTAAGCAGATGTTTTATTGCGGACTGGAACAGTCATTACTGCCATAAACCCATCTGTGGAATTGCTTTTTATGCAAATTTACAAAGCATCTGCATAAATAAAGTTCTAATTAATACCTTTCTGCAAACCTCTGCGCTCTTTGATTCCTAAGTGTTCTTAATTGTGTACAAGCAGGTAGAAAGTACGAATCAATGCTCACAACATGAGAGGGTTTTGTTGTTCATGTACGCTGTTTGTGTTTTGCGGGAATGAGAATATCAGCTGAATTACAGATTTATAGGGTTTTTAAAAAAATGCACAGCTCAGCTGTTAATTAAAATGTACCTTGCATTTATACATAATTACATTTTGATAGTCGAACATAGTTAATTATTGACAATCATTGATAAAAAAAAATTTGCTTTAAGCAATTTCAATCAAGGATAACATTTGTGTGAACTTGCAGTGAGTAGCATTTTTAGCTCCTGGTGTAGGTTACAAGGGAAATAAAACCAAATCTGTTGCTACCGGTTGATTGGGAACTACTGAAGAGTAAAGTTTCCCAGAGAACATTAAGGCTGCTTTATAGATCCCTTTGTTGTGTGGGTGCCAATGGAAGCTCATTAATTTCCCCAGGTTTTTAATGGGGAGTGTTGAACATGTGGCAAGAGTTGTCTTGGTGAGTTGCACCTCTGCAGCTGAAAGGATGCTTTACTTGTTAATTGTGAAGGAGCAATCAAGCAAATTTTACTGCTCAGGAATTGTACAATCTAGTTTACTTTAGCAGTGTCTGAAAATGTAGATTTGTCTGTTTCTGATATGGTTTGTCATGGAAAATTGTGCTACTTATCACCTGTAAAATAATCAGTTTCCTGATTTGTAATGCTAAAATTGTTTGCATGCATGTTTTCCTATACAGGTACGTGCCATCTTAAGCAGGCCATCCTGTATTGTAACTAACCTTGTGCAAGTCCACCTTAAGCCCATAAATGGACACTTGTGTGAAAAAATAGTCAGAATATTATAACTAAAAGGAATCTAGATTGATTTTGATCTTATCATTTTGTTGAAATTGCAAAATGAAAAGTAATCAAAAATAAATATCTTCATTTAATGAATGACAAAAGCATCCAAGCCACAAGAGCCAAATGGAGAATGGCAACAGAAAGCATGCCAACATGAGGAAAGGTTATTCTACATCTTTTATTAGGATTATGTGAGAGCTCCATCTTTAAAGAAAATTCTCATAAATGCTCCTTTCAAATATGAATCAACAAATCCTTTTAAGTTGACTCACTAGGTGGCAGTGTCACTTTTTAAACGCATTAACCTCGTGCCTCAGAAGCACATTCAATTTGAAATAAGAGATGAAAGATTAAAGTGCCAAATCTCAGCTTTAACTTGAGTAAGTTCATGCCAGTGTTGAAAGAACGTGCGTGAGATATGGCCCTTTTAACTAAATGTGTCTTTGGCAGCTGTATGTCGTCTCACGCAGGGCTCAGGGTTGTCGCCATTTAAACCGAGCTGGGGAGTCGTCTGTCAGTATGAGATGTAAAGAGATGTCTATTCAAGTGAAGAAGAATGAAACTCAAAAGTCTTTCAGAGACATCAGCGGTCAAAAAGAGCAGGTGTCCACAGGAGAAGCAAGGGTTAAAATGTACTAAAAGGGGAAAAAAAAAAAAAAAACAGAGGATCTCAGTGTCTATACAAATATTACCACTTAACTGGTAATATATATATATATATATACATATATATATACACACACATATAGTCATTTCAAAGATTAGCAAACACTGAATTATATTTAATTATATGAAAACATCCTTCTTGACAGTAAGGATAAAAGAAGAAAATTTTGTGATATAAAGCTAAATTAAGCAAATATTTTACTACATGTAGTTAGAATTATAAAAGTAGTATTTATAGCAAAAACTCTTTTAAATAGATGCGTCCATGACTGCAGTCATGGTGTATGGTGGTGATGTTTGTGTTGTTTTTGTTTGTTTGTTTGTTTGTTTGTTTGTTTTTGTTTTTGTTTTTTTGGGGGGGGGGGGGGGGTTGTAACATGTAGGCCTATAATATGGGATTTTTAGACATAATGAGACAGGAGCCAAACTAAACCAATTTTGGTAAAATCTAGTGATGCTTTTTTGCATGTCAAAAAAATAGATACTGTAGATTTAACTTTACTGCTTTTTCACAAGCCAACTTTCTCTATAAAGCACTTTCATGACAGCAAAAGCTACACAAAGTACTATACAGGGACAATAGATAAATCAAACAATCAAAATTAAGTAACATATAAAAACATAATAAAACACTGAGAAGCAATAAAAAAAGAAAAAGAAAATGGTTCAAGATGGATAAAATGCCAGGGGAAAAAGGCAGGCTTTAAGGAAGGTTTTTAAAAACTTTCCACAATAGAAACATTGAAATGACTCCATTCCTCCAAAAACCATACGCCTACTTACAAAAACATTCACAGCAACAAATAACATTTTGCAAAGAAAGAAAGAAAGAAAGAAAGAAAGAAAGAAAGAAAGAAAGAAAGAAAAAAAAAGATATTTTGTGCAATTTACAACAGTTGTTGTATGGATGCATTTCTTGTAGATAAGTCTGTTTAATGTCTGTTGCTGTGTTAATCTGTTTTCCAGAGTGTTGGAGAATATAGAACATTTTTCTACATCCAGTCAGGAACAGATCCCAGTAGTCAGATTTAAATAAATGTTGCAAATTCCTCACTTTGGGCCAAGAGAGGTTAAGATTAAAGCAAATGAAGAATTAATCTCCAATGTTTCCTTTTCATCAAACAAATAAGGACCTAAAGACGCAACCAATGAGGATCCACACCAAGACAAAAAGCAAGCCTAAAAGAACGGACGGGCCAGGTAGTAATTTGTTTATGAAAAAAAAAGTTAACAGAGCAGTGAAAAAGAACATATTAACATCCAAAAAAGTGATGAAAACCCAAAACACACCATCTCATCTGCTACCTGCTGGTGGCTCGATTATAAGTTGGACATGTATGGCCTCCCGTTGAACTGGCATTCATTTATGATGCCCCTGCTGACAGATGCAGAGGGATGAATGCAATGGTCCTTTCTTCCTGTGAGCTCAAATTCAGCCAAATGCATCAGAACTCATTGGATGACATGTCATATGGGCATCATGCTGTTTCTCCCGCACCTCAAATTAAAACTGACTGGCACTTTTATGCAGTATATATACATATATATATATATATATATATATATATATATATATATATATAAATATGTGGGGACAATGAACAGGTCCACTTTAAAGAAAAACAAATGAACAAAAAAAGAAAAAGTTGTCCCCAGCGGTGCAGTAAGGATGCAGAATTTCTTACACAGTGCATTATACAAACACATTGCTGGTTATGCTACTCTCTCATCAGCTCGTGAGATCTAGCAACTTTTAGCATAATGAATTTAGCAGGGATGCCTTCTCTACACAGTCCATCAGGCCTGCCATCTAGGAGATTAAATTATGTCTGTAAGCATTAAAGCTTTGATGCTGTCTTTGGGCAGCATGCATGCATCCATTTGCAAAATTCTATATAACAAAATTAAAAACATGGACACCTATGGAAAATGCCTTGGCACTCACACTTAAACTGAGCTTCTCCAAACAGTCTGCTGACTAATGCATTTCTAATCATTTCTGTGATCAATGTTAGCTACTGTGCAATAAGATTAATCAGCCATATGCAAAGCCGGGATCACCTTGAACAAGGCAAGATGAAAGTTTAAAAAAAAGCAGATATAAAGGACTGGAAGAAACTGTCTCGTAATTATGTATGATAAGCGCACCATACAGAAATAAAGCACACCTGCATTATTCACGTTTTTCATGCGGCTGGTTTTGTGTGTGTTTCAGCGGCATTACACCGTTGTGCTTCCCTCAGCTGTGCTTTGGCATCTGTGCATGGCCATCTCACTGCTGAATAGCTGCCTGATTATTCCAAATCTAAGGGAATATTCAAACAAGGCCGATAATGCAGTCTTCCATATGATTCTCCAGAGCTGGGACAGCTGTTCAGCAGCTTTCGGTGCCATGTTCAGAAAGGGACAGATTTCTCTGCTCAATTAATAAGCAGCATTAAAAATCAGGAAAAGCTGAGCAAAATGAAGCTAAGATTCAGTTTGTCTCATTACAGACTGCAAAATACTCATTTCATATAGCTGATAAATAGCTACACTTTAACTAAAATGACTGGGAAATTAATGTTTAACTTCATAATCAATGGCCACACAGGATCTCAACAGCAGTGTCGGTAAACTGAGCAGTATTGAAATTTAGCTTGTGGAGGCACACAAAGCCTTCACTATGCAGAGGGTGACGTTTACATGCCCGGACAATAACTGTCAGTAACTTTGTCACTTTGCAGTCCTCAAAATTGAACAGATTACAAGCAGGTCAATTCAACAAACCAGTCCAACCAAATGATAAAACTTTAATGACAAGAATTTTGTCAGCTGAATCAGACAGGAGGAATTACCAGTGATCAGTGTCTCTTTGTTCATTTCACTCAGGCCACACAGTGATCTGAGAGCGAGGAGCCGAGCTGCCGTGCCGGCGTCTTGTAAAGTTTCAACTGGCAGATGAATTCTTTCAGTCTGGCTTCCCCCCCTCGCTCCCTCTCTCTAGAACAACGGAGAGGTTGTCCGTCCAAGGACACACCTGTAAGGTGCAGGCCCTCGCCAGGCTTACCTCAGTGGCCTCTCATGCTGTACTCAAAAGGCAATTATTCCTCCCAGAAGATAGAGCACTGTCAACTTCAAACAGAAGACATTCTTTGGGCAGATTAGACTAAAATTATGTTTTATTATTTAGGCCCTGAAGAATGAATTGGACTCTATTTGGCCATCTTTGTGGTGAAATCTAAGACAGTTTAAATGGCAGAGGTATGTTTGGAGTCAGGGTAATACTCTGGTGTCTTTATGAAAGGGCAACAGAGAGGATCAGATTAGAAGCTGAACAGCGAGAGTCTTTCAGTGCGGCCCTGCTATCATCTCTGTCTTCTTGTCTGTGCCTGTAGAGAGGTTAAATTAAATGGCTGTAATAAATGTTTTGGTCTTGCTGATGTGGTATGGCTGGCTATCAAACGAAAACACTGTGGAAAAACGGCATGGTGGAAGATCAGAGAGAGGAACAAATAGAGGGTGGGAGAACTATGTCAGCACATTACCAACATTAGAAACGGACTTGTTTTCACTTAAACCTCAATTATAATGGTGGCTCCAGAAACAATTATATTGATGAATGCTTTCTAAGTTACTATAATTAAATTATTCCATTTAATTAACAAATTATATTGAATTTCTCCCAAGAGAACGGCATTAGCCTCATCTGCTGTTTTACAAACAGGAGTACTCTAATGTTTTGTGCTATGGAAATGATTACTAATGCCTAATGAAACTGTGTCAGATCAGATAAATGCTGTGCAGAGTCAACAAACCCAGCTTGTAACACAGCCAAACTTGAGACAAAACAATAAAGCCAAAGAAGAATTATTGATTGCATTTTTTCAAGGGCAGGCTTTGTAAAACTGACATCAAATTAATTATTATGCTGAGTGCCTGCTTGATGTTTTAAAGAGAATACAGAAAGTCATACAAAATAAGCATTAAGCAGCTCTCAGGGCATAACTGACCTTGAATTAACCCATAACTCTTGATTTAAATGTATTTAGGAAAATGATGAGTCTTTTAAAGATAATTTGTTTGTGTCATCAAAAGGACATTCAGATTATAAAAACTTACTTTGGATGGAAGTTTCATACAAGTGGCAAGCAGTTGGATGAAAAAGCAGACCGAGAACTGTTTATAATCACAATCCACATTATAAAAGTGCAAGGCAAACGACAGTTTCAGCATGTTTTATAGCACAAATGGAGAAATAACTTCAACTGTAGCTGACCATTGCCCTCTGGTGGGAGTGCCAAGCACCTGCTGATAGTCTGCTAAATATAGAGCCTATGAGATTCCTTTATTTTTCTTGCCTTACAGATGTCACAACTTTTATCTCATTAGAGGTATCTTTATATAATATCAAGAATTCACAACACATTCTCTCTCATATCAATTTTACAAATGAAGCAAAGCATGTAATAAATTCTATTTCATTATTTCAAAGAAAGGAGAAAGGGGAAAAAATGAACCCACAGCATGAGTGTGGTGTATGTGTTTATTGTCCAATCCCCTCTTGGCCTAGCCATATTAGTCCATGTGAGAGGAGAGATGAGTTGTGATGCTGTAAGCACATACCACACATTCTCTTTCCTCCGCTGTGCAGTTGTTGGGCATATTGTGAGGTTTTAATACGGGGGGGATATGGAGAAGGGCTCGACTCACATTCGGCGTACAGGAAGAGCCACAGCCAAGAATGACAGTTGCTCCTCTTGGAGTTGAGACATCCATGGATTTAAATTGCACTTTGAAAGGTCAGCACATGACAGGCAATCGGTCAGCTCCCAATTGGATGATCAGCAGTTATGGGGATATATTTCAGATTTTCTGGTACTGCATCATGAAGAAAGTGTACACAAGAACTTTTAACTTTCTTTTTCTGATGAATAAGAAGGGAGAAAGAAGAGAAAATGATGAAAAATCATTTTAATAATGTAGTGCTGTTTGAGTTACTGATAGCTTTAATATGTGTGTTTCAGGAAAAAGAATAGCTTACTTTCTCCATGTTTAATTGTATTTTATGCTGTTAAGCAATTTGTGTTGCAAAATTTTGTATTGAAAGTGCTATATGAATAAAATGTAATTGGATTTGAACTCTGGATGAAACAGCTATAAAATCAGAATATCTTGAAATAAAATCTCCAAATTTAATCACAGTAAAGAAAAAGAAATATTTATATATTCTGGAGGTTAACAAGCATGCAAACACAAAATGCAATCCTGATGCGCGCATTAACTTTGTTGAATTTAATTTAGATTCTCAAGTAAAATGATGCCCACACACGACAGTGCTTAGCTTTTAAATCTCACATAACTGACTAATAAATGGGAGTTACAATGCATTAAAAATTGCATAACTGTTGGTTTTCTTTCTCACTCATAATGACAAAAGATCAGATAAAGGAACATCACAAATGCTGTTATTCAAACGCTTAGCACATCTAAAAGCTACACGGCTATTACTGTTGCAACGATCTTGAAATCCCTGTTTGACCAGCTCACAGTCAACTGTTAAGATGTTTCAGGGATGTGCCTCCAAGAAATGTGCGAGAAAAGGATTGCAAAGGCTGGTGCTGACTATGAAAAAAAAAGACATCACAAAAGACGACTGAAGAGCTCCAGGCTGAAAAGGAGTGATGTGGAGCGCTGTTTTCAATCCCTGACATGCACTGCACAAAACACTAATAAGGGTTTTGTTGGCAAAGACCTTTGTTAAAATTTAAGTATAAAAGTTGTTTGGAAAAAAGACTTTTGTAATCTGTTTGGATATCATATGCTAAAGACAGAGGGAACTAATAAAAGAACCATTTTTTGGATTGTTGAGCACCAGTCTGGTGTATAGTTGACATAAAGAAAGCAAAAGGAAAGGGAAAGAAAAAAATTTAATCCAAACAACAGTAAAAATATGATGGAGGTTGCTTCATGCTATGAGCCAGCTTTGGAGTCATTGGTTGGAGCCACCGTATGAAAGAAAAGTTTAAATTAAAAGATTGTAAGAGCATTTTACAGAAAAACAGTTTACCCTATATCAAAAAGCTTCGTTTGAGGAGAAAGTTTTCGGTTTTCAACTATGCTCACAAAAAAAAAAGCAGCAAATTAGTATGAGCTGTGTTAAACCTAGCAGTTTAATCCAGACTTACTGTAAATCCCAATTTAACTCTTTAAAAAGAGAGATAAAAGCCTACATGTCAGAAAGAAGTCCTGCAAGCTTTGAAGGGCTTTAAAATGCTGTAGTGGAGAAGAGACAGGAAGAGAAGCAGGTGTGAGAAACTTCTAAATGACTATGAGAAATGTTTAGAGGCTGCCAGTGCTGCCAAATGCTCTGCAACCAGATAGCTCATTAGCCTGTGAGTGATTTATTGTGTCAAGTGTATAGTTTGTGTTTGTAAGTTTTTTATGTCCCTGTCTGAAAACCTTGGATATTATTGGTACTCAATAACTTTGTTAAATTGAATTTTGTAACAGAATTATTTTAATTGCATTTTGTTTTAAAGATGTAGGAGTGCTAGAAATGCAATCTAAGTTATAAAGTTAATAAATGCTTCCCATCATTTATGATATCATCCTAAAATTAAAATGAAAGTAAACAGAAGCAAGCTCTATAAATAAATACACTGAAAATCCAGAGTTTACATGAACTGATCATCTACCAAATGTAGCCTATGATTAACAAAAAGATTGTTTTGAGATTTCATGTAAACAAGTAGGCTTTTACATGAGATCTTCAGTCAGGGGTATTCACCTAAAAGGCCTTATAAGGTGTGATTACTGTTTTGGTTTTCTTATATGTTCACACGTGACCCTATATAACACTGGTGATACTCAAAACAGGTTCAGTCAAGCTTGCAGTGGGTGTAGTTACACCATTTTAATGAGAGGACAAGAACTGCCTGAAGGAACATGTGGATGGGAGTGGCTGCGTAAATGTCACATTAAAAACAAATCTAACATAGACTTTATACATACACAATGTAATGAAATATCGCCCAACCTTGTTTCTGTCAGTGCCAGCATCGGGGCACACAGTCCCAGTTCCAGCATGTTGCACTGGTATGAGGTAATCATTCATACACCTGTACGAAGGAGGAGGGGGAATCACGACCCCGGCAAGTCAATTCTGTTTTGTTAAGCTGAGGTATAAAGCTCCTGCCACTGCGATCTCAAGAGGGATAGAGGTTGGATTACTGATTCTTTTTTCACTGCTAATCAAAATACAAGTAGCACAAACATTACAGTATACTGTATGTGGAAGTTCCTACAAAATCAAGACAGCTTGGAATCACCAATTGCAGTTTGGCGTTATTTATAAGTCAAAGTAAAGAAAAATATGATATTTAATGGTATGCAAACCTAAAACACGTTGCGTTTGTTTGAAATGCTTAAGTATTCCGATGGAAGCATCTACTGCCACTTTACTGAGAGCAGGCGTCGCTGCAGGCTCAGGAATGTTGGCATCAAGAACGCAGTCCTGACAGACAGCTGCACCGAAGTGGCGTTTTTAACATGCCACACCAGGATCCGAGCCTGCTGGATTACCTCAAAGGAAAGTCAGAAACTGCATTAAAGGGGATTTAAAATAAATAAATAAGAAAATAAAATAAAAGGAAAAATGTGCTGAATTGAAAAGAAGGAAACTTCACATTTGACCCCCCCATGGACATCTAGCGTTTGTTAAAAAAGACATTTGCCCACACACTTCTTTAACTGCTAAAGAAGAAGAAGCCCCAAACCCTGACCAACACGATGCTGGGAAACACAGCCTGATCTAAAAATCTTAAATTATTATAAGGGGGAAAAAACGACACAAACATTCGTCTCCTTCTTTACTGAATCGACTTTTTATCACCACGTGTTTACTTTCCCCCTAATCCTCAATCATTTTTATCACACAAACCACAGCATTCGTTGCACGAGGTGCACCCCGATCGCCTGATTGCCCTGTTTATTTTGCACATGTTCAGCCCCGCCCTGCAGACGCACTGATATCACGCAGTTGCGTAATTTGACAAGCCAGCGCAAAATAGGAGAGAATGAGCGTTTGACAGCTGCCCGTACAGATTGTTTCGAAACAAAAGAATACATATGCTAAATTTGTTTGTAAAAGATTTTGGATAGACCGACGGTATCTCTGCTTTTATGGCCGCTGCCGTGAGGAATAATGTTTGGGTTGCTTTGGGGCAGCAGGACGCGCAGTTTCACCACAAACCCACCGCACAACTGCCAGCTGACGATCGGAGAGGTGAAGATCATGGACAAGTGCTCTGTAGCACGAGGGATGCCACCCCTGGAACTTCGTCTTTTCAGGATTATAATTTGGTAGGCTGATTTCCCCCCTTTTATCTCATCTCAGCTTGTAGCCTTATAATGTCTGTGCATTTGACGTAGGAATATTTGATTCTGCTGATCAAAGCAGAACGGGCTACTTCCATGTGAAGGTGCGATCCTAATGGTGAAGGCAGGCCTGTGATTGCTGACTGAAAACGTGAGCTTGAAATCTGTGTTGATGCTTACATTCGTTGACTGTAAGGGTGAATGGCAAGCAGGGCACGGTTGGGATGAGAACCCGCTCTGGAAACTTGTGAAGAGGATGCATAGCACTGCAGAGCAACTGGATGTTCTAATTTCAGCCATGTATTTCGAAAGAGAGGAGCTGCTGTTTCAGAAGAGCTGCTTGTAAAACGGGAAGGGGAGGTGGTGTGGTGTCTTTGATATAGCTGTGAGGAGTTTGCTCAAGTATAGGCCCTGGATGCATCTCCTAATTTATTCTACTTTTTTTTTTTTTTTTTTTTTTTTTGTCCTGTGAGCTCAATGTTTTTTCTTTTTTTTTTTTTTAACGATCTTTTGGAGAATGCTGTTGCTCTGCCTGTTATTTGTTTAATAGTTGGTCTTTGATCCTATATTATTTATACAAAGTCAGACAGAGATGCTACTAAAGTATCGGGGGCATAACAGCATAATGTAAGAGTTGGTGTTAAATCTTTGCCTTTATGGCCTACTGATAATCTGCTTTGCCTTCCAGGGTAAATCAGAAATGGACAGCTACTTGTGTCCACACCCACAGGATGCAGTAAATTCCAAAATGTTGTGCAGGGACAGCACTCTCACACTGGAGCCACCTTTCAGCGAAGACTTTGCGTCCCCTTACAGTGTCAACATGAGCTTGCTCCTTCCTGAAGTCACATACCTGCATCCTGGCCTCTGCAGGACTATGAGACCGATCAAAACGGAGTCATCGCACCCCCTGATGCCTCCCGCCTGCCAGGGCAATGGAGTACCAACAAGTCTCCCAGAATACCCAGCTGTTTTTAGAGCAGCTGACAGTGCTAGCGGTGGCTTTATCATAAAACAGGAAGTGCCAGATTTCCAGGACGTCCCCCTGTTTCAGCTTTTGAACTCTGATTTGGAGCAGCTTGCCCATGGATCGCAGATGAACTCCATCCCCATAGCTCCATTAAGTCTTCCACTGGGGAATGTTCATGTGGGCCCATTGCAGAATTCTCCCACACCTCCAAACAGCCAGCAGAGTGAATGTTTTCCCTTTAATCACCCCTTAGGCCATCAGCTCAGATCAACCTGTTTCCCACCATCTCCACCAAACTCTGAGCCTCCAAGTCCAGACAGGGGCAAAGACCTCCTTCACAATCTCTCCCCACCTCCCTCCTATGAAGCCAGCATTGCCTCCAAGTTAACTTTTCAGGCCCCCAGTTCCATTGATCCTGGACAGACTTCCAGTGTAGCACCAAGTGAAACCCAAGACCAAAATTACACTGCTGGATTTGTCCAAAGTCCAAGTGCTGGGCCAGTTCAGCATTCAAGTATGACACCAGGTATTGGCCCATTGTCCCCAGTGTTGGCCCAGTCTGCTCTGGCGAAGTACAATCGGAGGAATAATCCTGATCTGGAGCGACGGAGGATTCACCACTGTGATGTGCCAGGTGAAACAGTAAAGATGAAAGCTATGGCCAAATAAGTCTGAAATGTCTGTTTATACAGTAGACATGACTTGTTAAGAATGAACAAGCTTTATCTTTTTCAGGGTGCAAGAAAGTGTACACAAAGTCCTCTCATTTAAAAGCCCATCTGCGGACTCACACAGGTAAGATGTTTGGAGTTTGCACTTCTTTTTGGGGGGTGAAAACAAGGATGTTGCCAGGCAGAGAAGTGTAGTTGGCATGCAGATGCATTCTGTCTGCTGACAGACCAGGCCCACATCGCACTGCTGTCAAATCGCATAACCCTGCAGCTCTCGTAAAGGGGGCAGGGAGAAAGACGGGACAGGCTGTGATTTATGGCTCACAGAGGAGCAGTAGTATCAGGTTGTTTTTTTTTATTATTATCAAAACTTCTTATTTAGGAGTGTGGTGTCAAAGGCTTCCCTGCATGTCGTTACATGATGTTATTGAGAAAAAATGTCTCCACAAAGTTTAAACGGTGTGTATATATGTGTCATATGCGTAGCTTCACTTTGTAATTTCTTCTTGCTAAAGGTGAGAAGCCGTACCAGTGCTCCTGGGAGGGATGTGAATGGCGCTTCGCTCGCTCTGATGAGCTGACGCGCCATTTCAGGAAACACACCGGGTCAAAGCCTTTCCAGTGTGGAGTGTGTAGCCGATGTTTCTCCCGCTCTGACCACCTGGCCCTACACATGAAAAGGCACCAGAACTAGACACCTCCCTCCCTAAAAAATGATCAAGTCAGTCTTTTTTGTTGTTGAGTGCACATGGACAGAATTATGGCACTAATTAAAAACTGCAATGTAGTCCACTTATCCTCAAGTGGAGACACACTTAGGAGTGCTGGCCCACCACTAATTGTCTCTTTTAAAGGGAAAATATTAAATTATTATTGTTGCCTTATTTAATTTTCACCCAAATTCCTCATTATTTGAGGGTATTTGCAAATGTTTCAGTCAAAAACTGTCAGCCATGAATTTCAAACATAGGTTTTTGATGGTAAAAATGGCGTAATATAAACCTTTATTTGATATACTTCAACAGCTAAATCTACTGTATGTATGCTACTAACTGGAAGGAAAAGTAGTCTTTAGCAATAGCAGGTCAATTGTACAAGTGTAATGTAAAGAGTAACAGCAGTTAGTAAAAGTTGTGCGTGAAAAAGTCGTGGTTGTAGATTTCCTGCCAGCAGGTGTTATGAATATTGGAATTAGTGCTGTTTGAGCCAAGCAGTGAGCGCAGTGGCCACAGCATGACTTTAACACTGCCAGATTTATGGGATACTTTACTACAAGGGAATCTTCCTCAAAAGAATATCTATTTTATTCATCTCACTGAAATAAAAGGAATAGGCTGGTTATGAGATGTTAATGGTATTCATTTGGACAGCACGATGAATGTCCTTCCCATTCTGCTACATTTCTTCCAGTCATTGCAGAAAGTGCAGGAAAAAAATCTTAATGGTGCATTTTTATTTCAATTTTCCCCCTTTTTTTTTTGAAAGGTTTAACTTATTTAACTTTTTTCTCCATTTTTTTCCCATGTTAAGTGCAGCCTTGCAGCAATATTAAACAAGTCTTCATTTGCAACTTTGAAAACATGACGTGATAGTCATTTTCTTTTTCTTGTTAATAATAATAGGTAAATGCAGACTTGCTAAACTTGATATTTTTTCCCTTTTTGTTTTGGTTGGTGCTGAGGATTAAGACCTCGGATTGTTCTCTATTAAAATGAGGGGTTTTTCTTACAACTCTCCACATGTGCCTTCTACTACTTTTCTGGATGAATGGGGGGGGGGGGGGGAGGGGGGCCCAACTGGTACTCTGATCTGATGTGTATGTTGGCTCTTTGGCTCTTCCTCTTTGGTTTCTGTTTATCTGCTCTTTCCTTGTCTATTTTTCAGCAATAGGTTCCAGCAACTACTTATAAAGAAAATAAAGAGCATATTAGATTTAAATAGCTTTCTTTTTAAAGTCGCAAAATAGGGCATTGTCCAATCTTTACCATGACCAAATTTCTTTAGAATTTGAATATGGTTGAACAAAATTTTTTTTTAAAGTTCTTGTTAGTTTAAGATGTATATATTTTGTAACTTCTATTTAACAATGAAATCAGTTGATTGTTTGTGGGTGTAAAAAGATTTCTGCAAATTTTTTGAAAATTCTAATATTTTTCTTTGGCAGTCCACAAAGATGTAGCAGTCAACAAAATCACTTTATCCAGCAACGAAAAGAGTTCAGTGGATTAAATGTCAATATATACACGTATTACAATATTTTGTGTCAAAGTGAAAGAAACATGTAACCAAAACTGCTCCAGTGTTCAATTGATCCATATGACCCTCAAAATGCAAATAAAGGTTTTTGTGTTTAAATGTTTTTATTGAACTTTTGATTGTCTGTGTGTGTATGTGCTATTGTATGAGAGAGAATCAAAAATTAATTATTCCTTCTTTGTTAGGTTTTCTACATTATTAGTGTTGTTGGCCTTTGCAGATGCTTATGCAGCACAGGGATCTCTGATTTTAATGGATTTTTCTTAACTGGGGCAGCTGTGGATCAGACAGTAGAGCAGGTCGTCTGATAACTGCAGGGTTGAAGTGCCATTTCATCTCAAGTCATTGCACTGACACTTTAACCATCTTGCAAAACGGGTGTATTAATTTGAACATAAGTTTGGTGGTGGCCAGAGTGGCTGCTGCACAGATTGGTACAGTAGCCATGTTTGGATCAGTCTGTGGCTACAAGTGTGTGAATATGGAGTGAGTGAATAATGTAGAGTGCTTTTGGTGCTACAGAAAATCCAATCCACCATTACTATTATTTCTGTGGGCATCTTTACACTCTAGCTTTTTTCAAGGTGAAACCAAAGCTGTGGATTAGAGAAGCAATAATGTGGAAGACAGATTTTCTATTGTTTATCATTTTGCTTTACAAATGATTAAATTATAATGAAAATGTTTCAGACAGACAAGAATTCCAAATCTTTATTTTGCCACTACTATCTGAAAGGAGGAATCACGATCAGACTTGGCACCTAAATTGAATATTTCTACAATTCAGAGCCAAAGTCTTCAAATTCAAAGACTGATCTATAAAAATGTATTTCTTTGACTCTTCTGACAAGTTCTTTGTTCTTTACTGTATATGAGTCGGAAGCACACTGTTGGAAGAGTTGATCCTATAGTGATTCTATGAAATTAAAAAGTATGTTCTCATCTTTGATTACAATTGGCACAAAGTGTGCTGGTAACATGGTTTAGACCAAAGGTGCCAACAAAATGTGCTGTAAGAATCCACACAAACCACAGAAGCTGTCTGAGCTTGTCCTGAATGCAGAGGAAGTTGCCTGTTAAGAACCGCGTTACACATTTTTGTTGCTCTCCTTTAAATATCAGTTCTTGTAAGCTGTAAATCCCACAGGTGATATAGTGTATGCTTAGAATACTTAATGGAGCTTAGTGGAGGGGCTGATTGTAATCATCTGAATCCTTTTGTGCCTGGCACAAACATTCACCCAGATCCAGTTTTAACACTGCACATAACATGCTTGGTGTGTCCTCTAAAGTGTAACTCGTTCTCAGAAACTCCATTCGCTTCATGCTGTGTTACATCACACCAGGTGTTAGAATACTAATCTGTTTGTACTAGAAAACAGCAACAAAACCAAAATGAAGTTGCAGGTACTATCAGAACTATATCATTTTACATGGATGTTTAATTTTGTCTGAGCAAGAAAATTCTGGAGTCAAGTACTTATTTCTATATGTAAACAAAGTAAATCAGTAGATGAGTCGTGGTATTTGGTTTGCTTCTTTTACTGTTTAATCAGATGTACTCTGAGTGCACACTGCTGTACTGTATATTAGTTATGATTTTCTTACAAGACGATTGGGTTTCTGAATGCCAATGAATGTGGGAACAGTACTCAAATGTCTTAAGTGACATTTAAGCTACATACCATCCAGTCATAGATAGCAACAAGCGCCATCCCAGTCTGTTACATACAAAATGCAACTTTATTAACCTTCATGCCTCCATTCATATTAATATACATGTATATGTTTGAACTTATTTTAATTTCACAGCTCCATCCATATGAAAAATACAGAGAAAAAGGCAAAACACTGACTTGATACAACTCTTGGAGGAAAGAAAAAAGTGTAACAAAAAAAAGAAAAGGGGGAGAGAGAGAGAGAGAGAGAGAGAGAGAGAGAGAAACAGACACCTGTTCTTGAAGTTTTGAAAAATATCAGGATTAAAAATGTTCTTTTACATATGTGGAATTCCATGAGAAGAATCTCCCTTTTGAAGCAACGCTGAGCAAATATCACATTTTTTTAAATGGTAAGAATGAAAAGATCTGAATATATTTACACTACACTCACTTTACATAAATACAGGAACAACGATTACTGTACGTAATATCAGCAAACTTGAAACATAGGCATTGGCTTCACTACTTAAATCTTCAAAACCAGAAAAATCAAAAGCAGATGTTACACAGAAAGCAAAATATTCATTGAACTGATAGAAAGTCTAACATCAGTATTTTATTAACAAATGTGTCAATCTACTGCTGGAATCCGGACCACTGGACTTATTTTGCCTGTGAGTGAGATTCCTCATTACCTTCCATGGAGTCACTGCATTGAACTGATGTGCCAAAGCTGAAACACCCAGAGACCTTTGTCACTCAGCTCTGTTCCCCCAACAAGGAAGTGACTTATTGCAAGCAAAGTAATGGTATGTGCTATCAACAGCCTGTTAAAGTGTTATGAGAAGATGCTGCATTTGACACAATGGTATAAGGCTCAGTGCGAAAAGAATAGTTCAACATTAAAGGTCTGACTTGCATATTGTTGTCTGTGCTTTTTTTTTTTTCTTCTTTTTCCAAAATTCCCGGTTTTTATCATTTGAAATGTAGTAACTGAAGCACGCATGCTGAAATTGAAAACTGCACAGAGCCGGTGATATTACAAGTTTGTGATATGAGGCACTATTCATCATTATTGCATAACTTTGACCCTGGTTGCCGTAACAAAATTATGCTTTAAAATGAGGAAAGAGATGTGGGAGGGAAATACAATACACCCTGTCCTGTGGAGACACCATCTTCAAGTCTAATTGAATTCTTCAAACACTGGTGTATTAAGGCATGCAACATCATATACCGAATACAAAAGTACATGTGTTGTTGATATGTGCTTGATCTGTGTAATTTCTTGTCCGGGTATAGCAAAATGGCAAAACAGGAAATCGAGTACCTTAATACGGTGGATGTAAATAATTAGTCGACTATAGCAAACACTGGTTCAGCCTTAGAAAAAAAAAAGAAAAATAATAATTTGATCATGGACTTGTTTAACAAACCAAATGATAATAATAAAAAAAAACTGTTATATAACATCACATATGATAATTTACATGATGAATACCATTAGCCCCTTTTCACTGTGTATCAAATTAGATAAATTACAGTCTCTGAAAAGACTTTACATGTACAAATGTATTTCCTGCATCTACTAATCAAAAGCCCTATTTTTTCCAATGTACTGTATATACAGGCTGTAGAACTTTGTAATAGGTTTCATCTTCACTATCACATATATTACAACATTTCAAAAGTTCCTTTTTACAGAGAAGAAAGAATTATAATTAATCACGAAGTGCCCCCTCAATCATTATATGTCCTAATACATTATATGGATGGATAAAATACGATGATGATTATTTGTTTATAAATTGACATCTGAAATAAAATTATTTGAAAAAAAAAATCATACTAATGAACAAACAAGGTGCTGATATGCTTTTGCCAAAATGATAATACAATTGGGCATAATGACATGTGCACAAACAAGATACATAAATAATCATAACATAAGGGTATCTCTTCTCTGTTTCACCCATACACACACACATTGCATGCATGTGTGAAATCGCTTCCTGGATTTAGCCACTTTACTAAAAAGTGAGGCTGCTGAAGTGTGCAGGTGTGTGTGTATGTGTGCATTAGTGTATGAGCGTATGGATTTCAAGGTACATTATCATAATCAAAAAGGGTTACTATTACTTTTTGCTGGCTTCTGTCCAATAAATGCATTTGGCAGCGCTATCATATAACATTGGTTAGCCTGATAGGTGGAGTTTATGTTTGAAGCTTTTACACAGCATAAAGAGCACCAGAAGGACTTGCAAAAATGTCTGTTATAGGACTATAAAAATATACCTTTAATTGAATTCCCTGATTGAGGTTAACTGATGTTCTCCAAGTTTTATTTCTGCCAGTACCTGCATCTTACTGTATATATAATATATTCTTGTAAGTACATGTGCATGTATTATTAATACCTGTGTTATGTATGTATTTATGCATGTGTGCAATTCCTGCATTTTTCAGCATTTTATATCACCAAATCTCAGGTAATAATCCTTCTATCCATTTGGACAGAGGAGAGAACATTTCAAGTGACTTTCTGCTTTTGAAAAATAACGAAATAACATAAAATGTACGATTAAATGGAGCGAATCACTAGCTGAGACACATTAGAGCTTGACTTGGAGCCACAGACGAGACAGTAACAAAGGGAATTGTTACACAGAGTGAGGCCAAGCTGGAGGCTCCTCTTCAAATTTCGACATTAACAAATAGAACAAAGAGAAATTTGATGTTCTTTCAAATATATTGCTCTTCTGTACTGTACACAAAATTATCTCTGTAACACATCAGCTGGTGTCAATGTCAGCTTATGACCAAGTGCTGTTGTGGCTGTGCAAAAACAACAACACAAACTTCCGTTTTCTATTAAATGTAGCTAAGAAATCTGAGTTGAATGATACAGATAGATCAATTAGGGAAAGAATGAAAGTCTCTAAGGTGCCTCTGTTTTTTTTTTTTTTTTGTTGTTGTTATTTTTTTGTTTGTTTTTGTTTTTTAATTTTCATCACATACTGGAAATCTCCTCTGATTGTTTCAAAGTTCGCTGTACATGAGGGGTCATATTTTTCAGAGTCAAACATAAGCAATAAGCAGGCATTTAAAAAAAAGTAAGATTCAATAAACAAAACATTTTCATACTGAAAGTATATTTAACCTTTAAGATTGCACTTTACTGATTGCTAATCACAGCTCAAAATCCACAAAAGATTCTTTTTTTTTTTCCAAGAAAATGCTTTCAAGAGGCTCCACATAAAGAATAGCACTG
Source organism: Atherinomorus stipes (assembly GCA_023101725.1). Classification (NCBI taxonomy): domain Eukaryota; kingdom Metazoa; phylum Chordata; class Actinopteri; order Atheriniformes; family Atherinidae; genus Atherinomorus; species Atherinomorus stipes. The sequence goes on along the minus strand of JALJCO010014178.1, from coordinate 760,921 downwards.
ATGAAGTATGGGTTTGTCCGGCATCCATGTCAGGGGATGTGTTTCCTTGCTGGTGCAATGATATGCATGTCCAGTTTTTCATCTTTTGAAAGAAAGCAATCAATGACAGAAAGAGTGGCTGTTTGAGCTGTCATTGTTTACCATTTGCTGGCTGTGGGAAAGGTTCAGCCCTCCTCTTGTTCCTGGATGGGATGCCTCAGATCTGACTGACAGACGCCAAGTGGGAAACCATTTGTGATTCAATGCTGCCCTCTTCTGGTCTCATATCAAACTCTCAGGGAGGCAACATGAGACAATACTGCCTGTAATTCCGACTACACCCAAGTTCTTTCCTGTAATCCATTTCAGTCCAAATTTCTTCCTGAACTCATGAATCCATTCCATACAATGGGGTCTTTCACATTATGAATGCTGGAAAAGCAGCTGTTTGAACAATAATGAAAAGAAAGATAGCAAAAGGAAACCACTGATGTTGCATTATATATATATATATATATATGTATATATATATATATATATATATATATATATATATATATATATATATATAGCTATTTTTGTCCAAACAAAGAGTGCGACTTCATCTTCAAAATCGAAGTGAAACATTAACAAACAGTGCTGTTAAAGACAGTTCCCTATCAAACTCCAAACGATGATAAAAGATCCTGATGTCTCTTCCTTCCAACCCTATGAGGATCCAGAAGTGACCCTGTTTTGTGCTCCGCAAGCTCTGTGCACCTTCATCCATCCATGTTCTCCATCTCCATCTCCACTCCTCCTAAAGGATGAGTGTGTGTCTGTGTGTGCTTCTGGGTGTGACTGTGGGCATCCAGGCCAGCTGAAAAACATTCAAAGGGAGATCCTGCTCCCTTGGCTGCCTGCGCGTGTGTGTCTGAATGTGTGTGTCTGTTCCATTGACCTCTCTTTCAATTGCTCAGCGTCTGGTTCACACCAGCATGTGTCTCCGTCGGTGGAGTGCCAAGTGGTCGGATCTGGAGAAGCTGCGGTCACAGTCTGCACACTTGAAGGGTTTCACCCCTGTGTGTTTTCTGTAATGCCTCGTCAGCTCATCAGAGCGGGCAAACTTCCAGGTGCAACCATCCCAGTTGCATTTGTATGGCTTTTCCCCTGGAGAGGAAGACAGGAAGCATAACACACACTCCGTCACATCATCAGAACTGTCACTGATGCATTATCATTCTTCAATGTTCCTTAAAGTCATGATATACACTCATACTTGCATTTTAGCTGACCTGTTCATTCTTTGGATGCATTCTCTGGCAATGCATGATCACACTAATTGACTGTCAACATTTCATCATTACTACATATCAATGAAGTTCATGCATAGATCAGATTTTTAAAGTCTGCATACACTTGTGTTTATTAAGTAAGAATAACATTTAAACAAAAATTACACAACTCCAGGATGTTTTCAGAGTCTGTTTACATGCAATAATTCCATTAAACTGGATATGCACTGATTATGAAAAAATAAAACTAAAATGGTTTGAAAAATTGTGAGCTTGCAGCTTAAGTAATGGAGTTGGTTGTTCAATAACTGCAGCCCTTCCAAATGTCAGTGTCATTTAACAAGGCATTAATGCACTTAATGGTAGCTGTACTGTGATGAGTGTGTGGGAAGCACATTGTAAAGTAATTTGTGGAAATTAATGCTAAAAGCTTCTATATATGTCTAGACCATAAATGGTAGGTTTGAAATTATCTGAACTGCTTGTTGTTTAAGATGATGTGCTTAAAGGCAGAAGAGCAGCAACATGGATGAAAGACGGAAATGCAGTCTGTTGTTACTAAGGCTGGAAAACACTGCGCTGAAAACATTCTTACACTGCACAAAGTAACAATATAACTGGATTATTCTGTGTCAATAACCAAGCTGTGTCTGACAATAATGCAAATAAAAGTGCAAAACTTAGAAGCTTCAAGAAAAAGGACAAATCTGTGCCTGTATGCAAAAGGATCAGTATAAAACATTTGTTAGTGTTTTTTTATTTTTTACTGTTCTATGCTTCCTGAATAATTTAAAATAATTTAAAAATTTTACGCATCACCCACTTATTGAAGAAGTTACTTCACAATAATGAATAATTCTGGGTTGTTTAATTATTTGGTAAGTTTCTAGTATAGAGACACCTCTTTGACCCTGGCCACAAAAGCAGGCTCTTTGGCTTTTTCACCCTCAATTTACACTTTTTACAGTTAGCCATCAGAAAGTTCCAGTCAACGCCAGCCTTATTAAGATGACATCAAAATATTGTCTTAATTTTTTGTGTGTGGGAGTTTGGGCAGAGCAAAAATGGAAAAAAAAAAAAAGAGGCTAATCTAGTGAAGTATTTCACTCAGGATTTCTGATAGTCTGTCAATACATTGACATATTTTTTCAGTTAAAATGGGAACATAATCATATCTTCATATATATATATACATATATTAGACAGTTTAAAGGTTCCAACTTGATTTGGTTGCGTAAAAGAAGGAGAATCCATGTACAGCATGTTTGTGCTGATCTTAAACTGATTTCTGAACTTCTATTCATGCATTGAAATTGCATGCACCTTTTTGTTTTGTTCTGTTTTTTTTTTTTTTTTGTTGTTGTTTGTTTGTTTGTTTGATTTTTATCATTGACTTTCTGCCAGTTTCAATCTCTGGCAACCAGGCTGAATAAAATTTAAGGTTACAGGGCCTTCAAAGTGAGTCATGCTGTAATTGTTTTCAGAGTGGCCTGCACAATACTTCTTGGGTTATATGTTTGCAAGCCCGGAGTACTGGGTCACATAAATAAGACTATGACTTTCTGGGAGTGTAAATGTCACCTATTCAGACTTGAATAAAAAATCATACTGAAGCATAATAGAATTTCACCATATACATAAACACACAAACACAGACTCACTGACCTGTGTGCGTCCTCCGGTGTGCTTTTAAATGTGAGCTTTTGGTGTACACTTTATTGCAGCCCTCAAAGTCACATCTGTGGATTCTTCTCTTTTTGGAATCTGGTGACTCTGATCTCCGGGGGCGACGTATGCTGTCAATACTGAACGGAGACATGGAGCTGCAGAAAGGACGACAAAGAGCAAGAATTATTAATATACATATATTAACAGCCTTTTTGAATGCCAATTTAAGGATTGGTTGTAATTTGATTTAAATAATGCTTCTTTCTCCATAGACCCAAAGCTAGAAAACATCTTTGATGGCTTCAACAGACCCTTTTTCAACAAACCTCACATTTTCTCATGACATTTAGCTCAGGGTGGTGTCATGATTCAGATTTATTTCTTCTGATCAGCTTGCTTGTGGTCAATTAGAAGATAAAATCCCATATAGGACTATAAGAAATGTGTTTTATTTTATTAACTTAAAAACATCAGTCTTCAGTTTCCCCCTCTTGCCCCAGATATGGTCACATCTGACTCTGAAAAGGGGACAGCTAATCGCCAAACTCCCATTTTCAAAAGTCTTACAGTGCATCTACTGTATCGTTAGACAATGTGAAGGTATGTCACTCTGCACTGTATGTTGGGATGGATCTTATAAGGACTGCACTCTTCTAAACTCTGGATGCTTTTGTTGTTGCCTGCTACATTTTAGTTTTATTTGGCTTAAAAAAAAAAACAGCCAAATGTTTATCATTTATTTATGAAGAGTAGTTGTGGATGAAGTTTTGATTTTTGAGGATGACCCTAGTTTGAGTGTGGAAAAATGATATCCTGAAGTTACAATTTACAGTTTCTGCATAGAGAAATTAGGAATGGAAAATGACATCTAAACAAACATAATTTCATGTTGCTAATAGTGTGCTAATAGTGTGCACTAGCTAATAATGATAGTAATAATAATACATTTTATTTGACAGTGCCTTCCAAAACACAAAAGAACACTTCAAACTGTAAAACACTAAAACACAGAAAACACTATTAAAAAGAAGTTAAAATAAACAAGAACAAGTTAAAACGATAGGAATGTGAGAAAATGATGCAATAGATACTGTGCAGTTTTAAACAGATGGGTTTTCAGTCTGGATTTGAAAAGGATGAAGCGAGTTCCAGAGTAGGGGAGCAGAGCTTTCAGTTGCTCTGCTCCCCATGGTGCTGAGGCAGGTGGAGGGAGGAGGAGGACCTGAGAGAGCGGTAGGGAGTGGTGATCTGGATGAGGTCAGATAGATAGGGGGGGAGAGTTGTTGTTGATGGCCTTGAAGATATGGGGAGGATCTTGAAGATGGATCTGAATTTAACCAGCTGCTGGAGAACATGTGGTGGAAGGAGGGGGTTCCGGTGATGATGCAGGCTGCTGAGTTCTGGGCCAGTTGGAGTTTATGGAGGAGTTTGTGGGGGACCAAAGAGAAGTGAATTGCAGCAGTCAAGGCGGGAGGTGACGAGACTGTGGACCAGGATGGCAGCGGTGTGGGGGGTGAGAGAGGGGCCGGTGCGGAGGCAATTCATGGAGCAAAGGTGGAAGTAAGCAGACCAGGTTATGTTACTAATGTGAGTGTGAAAAGAAAGAGAGCTGCCGAGGATGACACCCAAACTCTTTACCTGAGGGGAGGGGGAAACTGTTGCATTGAGGAAGTTGGAGGTGAACCAAGATTTTATTTCTGAAAGGCAGGAGGTGAGGGAGGAGGGTGGGAGAGTGGAGTCGGGCTTACTGGAAATGTAGAGCTGGGTGTCATCCGCGAAGCAGTGGAACTGGAGGCCATATTTACAGAAAATGTTGCCAAGTGGAAGAAGGTAGATTATGAAGAGGAGGGGCCCCAGGACAGAGCCCTGAGGGACACCTGAGGTGACCGAGGAAGGGTTGTGAAGTAAAGGATTTCAACTGGATGAACTGAATACGGCCAGTGAGATAGGAGTGGAGCCAGTGGAGGGGAGTGTGAGTGATGCCTAAAGAGGAAAGTCTACTGAGTAATATTTGCTTATGAATCGAGTCCACCAATGTCAATAAACAACTAGTTCCCAGCACAGAGCAGACAGAATAAAAAGGCAAAGCCTGAAAAACAAAACAGAAGTAGTGTCTAGTATAGTCTGCCAAACTCGATAGAAATTTGGTGAATACATAACATGATGAACATGGCACAGTATAGTCATGTTTAAGTTGGCAATATGGTTTGTTTCAGTTCAATGTTTAAGCCAATGAAAAGAATTTGCCCTTGTTGCCATTTAGAAACTGAGCATCTGAGCATACTACTGGAAGTCGCATAAGTGGTGCTGCCATCATATTTGATCATTTTGTTTTGAATTTTAGCAGCCACACAAAGATCAAAATTAAATCAGCCTATTATACACTTTAAAAATGTAACAAGAACCAAGGCTTAAAAAAAAAAATCAAAGCAAGACATAGTAATTTAGACACTAATCCCTGAAATTAAGTTCAGGGATTCAATTTTAATAGGTTGAATCATTCTCAAAGTGTCTTCACAGGTCTTGATAAAACACACACAAAAAAAGCAATCAAACTGCTGTAGCTCATCCAAAATTCTACTTTTAAAGTGGAAAAAGACCATTCATACCAGTTCTTAAATCACTGCACTGGCTCCCTGGGTGTAAAATGATAGACTTTAAAATTCTGTTGATGGTCTTTAAGGCACTGAATGGTCTTGAGCCACATTTCAGACCTGCTTGTTGGATAAGAAGCATCCAGACCCCTTAGGTCATCAGGGACAAGTGTACTCATTATTCCAAGGGTCAGAACCCAGCAAGGTGAAGCAGCATTTAGTGTACACGCTGCCCACATGTGAAACAAACTCCCCACATACCTGATGTATACATAAGTTAGTGACTCATTTAAATCAGGGCTAAAAATATTGCTGATAACTCTAATCATTGTATGCTTTACTTTACTATTTTTAAATTTAAAATGTATCTTATTGATCTTTACACCTTTGTGAAGTACTTTTAATCTCAATGTGTATGAACTGGGCAACACAAAAAAAATTCCTTGCCATTTATTAATTGCCGAAATATTTGAAAAATTAAATTAAAAAATACTTAATAACAGAGATGTATGTATGAGGAAAAAAACCTCACTGTTAAGAGTTTTTTTAATTGTGGCAAAGTTTTATAAGGGAAAAACATTATTCAAGTGCAAAATTAGTTGATAAAATCAACTAATTTCATCAAAAATTAACGATGCTATTTGCAAAATAATGATGAAAGAGAGTAATACAAAAGTAATTTAAAATTTGCTAAGATTTGGAAAGATCCCTTATTACATATGCTAAATGTTAAATAGATTTTTTTTTATTTGTTGTTTTGTTTGTTTTTGTTGGCTTTTTTGGGGGAGGTGGGGGTGGGGTTCTTACATACTGTTGATAGTTACTGCAACTACCAACATACATTAGTTTTGCAGATGCTTGAGTGCAGACTGGCAGAACAGCAGCTTTGCCAGCAGGTGGCAGTGCAACTCTGCACTAGACTTGAAGTCTTGTGGCTCAAATATCTCAACGATTCAAACTGGAAGAATGAAGTTTAATTACTCAGTCAATTCGGTGAAGCTAAGGACTCTAGGCTCCTTTATGACATTCTCTTTCTTATAAGATTTCAATTACAAAGTTATTTGTTTTTCATTGCATAAGAGAAGCATTGTTTGTTTGTGAGTGCAGTGCAGCTTTAAACCAACACTCTATCTAAATTTACCCACACATCACATCTATGACTATTAAAAAGGGAGCAAATAAAGAGGCTGTGATACATGGTGAGTGGTCCATGTCTCACCCATGAATGTTGACTGCAGAACACTGAGCACCTTTTACACAACCATAAACACATGACTGCGCACACACCCAGAGAATTGGCAAGAAAAGGGAGATACGGTAGAGAGAGAAAACAAGAACATCTCTGTTTACTTAAGGGGAGGAGTAATATCTGTGGAATATATTTAACAGGGCTCTCTGAGCCGTGGTAGAGTCTGCGCTGTGGTCGGTTACTGAGAAACAGGTAAGGGGGTGAGAAGGGGAGGAAAGGGGAAGGAGGAAACACAGCTATGATCATGTTTAAAGGATTTAAAAGAGGAGCAGGGGCTGCCAGACAGGCCCTCTAGTGAACTGTCTCCACCACACACACAACCCACTTCCTGCCTCTCTCTTTCACCAAAGCATGATCTGTCAAAAGCAGGCTCAGATATAGCACATGCTTTCAATAAGAAAAAAACACACAACTAAACAAATACACAGAAATAAAGAAAAAAATACACATGCATACTGTACATACAAATCACCTGTTACTCTTGGTTTACTGCCAACCTGAAGCTGTACAGGAAATGAGCACACGGGTCAGATATGAAGTGAACTCTAAGTCCCCTCTCTTTTTTTTTCTCTGCCGAACTCTCTAAGCTCACAAATAGCACTGCAACGTGATGTCAAAATTGAATGTTTAAACAAAGAGGTGTATTCATAAAATTATTCACGAGCCATCTACTAATCTAACAGAGAAATGTAGACAAGCATCTGGAGCATGGGGCACTGCAAGTCTCTGAGTGTGTGTGTTTGTGAGTTAAGGAAAGTGAAGTGAAGAGCCAGGATTTACAATGGAAACACTCTGAGCTCTGACATCGAGCAGATGAGGCGGATGTTTACATTCTGACTTCATCCATGAAGTGACTTCATGATTATGATATAATTTAGGAAGGTCTGACTACAATGGCTGCTAAAACACTGAACAAGCAGCAGCATAAATTTATCCATTTAATGAAGGTATACTGCTGTTTCATTGCTGAGAAATTCTGCATTACAAGGGCTCAAGTGACTAAGAGTTTTCGAAGCAATTTGGGTATAGGTGATTTTCATTATTATTACTATTATTATTATTATTATTATTTTCATTTTCTCTTTTTTAAATAAAGCCACTGAGATGACAGTTTAATGACTGTGGGAAAATCTAGTCACAAAATAAAAGTAACAGAATTGCCAAAGTGAATTACTTCACCTCTGCAAACTTAAATTTGAGGAAGTTTGGAGGATTTTAGCAAATCAAATAAATCCGTTGAAATTAAATTAATTCTAGACGTGTTTTTGTTTTATGTTTTTGTTTTCTTTTTTTTCTTTTTTTCTTTCTTTCTTTTGTTTTTTTTGTTTTTTTTTTTTACCAATTTGGAAATTTCCAGGGTTCTCTGTTTCATATCACAGCATGAGCTATGGGTTGAGTAACTTCCTCCATCAACTTGGCCAATGCTAATTTGCTATTTATATCACCAGGTTTATTTTAAGTGTGAGTCTACTGTCCAAGTTGACCGTCACTTGTTTGCACCCCTGTTTATAGAAAAATTACAATACAATGGTTAGTGTAAAGAGTAGGAAAATGAACTCATCTGCATTTCATCAAAACTACATAATAAACTGATGAAAGTACAAAATACATGTTCTATTGTGTGAATAAACACACCACTCAAACACATTCACACATTCATATTAAATTTAATGGGCAAATGATCCCAAACTTCTGAATATGAAATACACTTGTGTTTTAAATGATCCACTGAGCACTTCTCATAGAGCTCAGTGGATCTGCACTCAAAAATGCAGCCTAGGTGGAGTAGTCGAACACAGGTCCACTGAACTTTCAACACAGTGTATTCATGTATTGTTGCACACCATATATACTGTGTATATATATATATATATATATATATATATATATATATAAATACACTGCCCGGCAAAAAAAAAAGTCGCCAACAAAAAAAGGTCAAACATTTAACATTTCGTTGGACCGCCTTTAGCTTTGATTGTGGCAGCATTCGCTGTGTTTCCAGAAGCTTCTGCAATGTCACCAGATTTATTTGCATCCTGTTGCATCTTTTTTTTTTTTTTATCAAGATCTTGATGATGATTGTAGAGTCTGACCATAGCACATCCCAAAGATTCTCAATGGGGTTCAGGTCTGGACTCTGTGGTGGCCAATCCATGTGAGAAAATGATGTCTGATGATCCCTGAACCATCTTTCACAATTTGAGCCCGATAAATTCTGGCACGGTCATCTTGGAATATGGCCGTGCCATCAGGAAAGAAACATCCATTGATGGAAGAACCTGGTCATTCAGTATATTCAGGTATCAGCTGACCTCATTATCTGAGCTCATACTGTTGCTGAACCTGGACCTGAGCAACTGCAGCAACCCCAGATCATCACACTGCCCCCACAGGCTCATACAGTAGGCACTAGGCATGATGCTGCATCACTTCATCTGCCTTTCCGGCCACATTTCTTCCTGGAAGATGATGGTCCACTATCCTTCCAGTTTTTCATAATGCGTTGGACTGTTCTGAACCCAGTTTTAGTAGTTTCTGCATCTCCTTAGATGTTTTCACCTCTTGATGCCAATGATTTGACCCTTCTCAGACAGATTAACATCTTTTCCAAGACCAGGGATGTGTCTTTCCACATGGTTTTTTAGGAAATGAGAAGCAAGTCATTGCACCAGTTGGGGTTAAATAACTTGTTGCCAGCTGAAAGATAATCACCCATGCAGTAATTACTCAATAGGAGGCTCGTACCTATTTGCTTAGTTAAATCCAGGTGGTGACTTTTTTTTTGGCCAGGCAGTGTACACGCATATATATATACTGTATATATATATATATGTGTGTGTGTGTGTGTGTGTGTGTATACAAGTTCAATACAAGTTCAGTTGTATTGAAAAAAAAAAACATATTGACTGTACCTTTCTATGGACTCAACCTCATTTAAGATGTGAAACAATGCTTATTGGTCTGCCTAATCACAATTTTAAATTCACTGGGAGTTTGTGAATGCTGCTTTCCAAAGGCTAAAGAGGAGGGGCCATCCAGCTTGTTCACAGCATATAGTTCAAAAGCAATCATAGAGAAAACATAGGTAACATGTGCTTTTAGTAGGTTTTAGCATAACATGCCGATGCCGCTATTGACGCTATCAAATCAAGCTAAACTGGCCCGCAGAATATATAGTGGAGAGAAACTATTGGCAGCTAAACTCCTATATCGGACAACAATAGGGAAATAATGCACATTAATAACATTTTGTGTTCCAAACCTAACATATAATATTTACCTCCGAAAAAGGAGGTAATGTTTTCAGTAGCGTTGGTTTGTCCATCTGTCCCTCCATCCGTCTGTCTGTAAGCAACGGCAGCTTTACAGAAAAAGTACTGGACGGATCGACCTAAAATTTTCACCAGCCGTGTGCTTCAGCCCAAGAATGAACCCATTAAATTTTTGTGGTCATCCGGATCACCTTCTGGATCCAGGAATGTTTTGAAGGATTCTTTATCATTGTGAGATAGGCCATGTTGGACGTGGCCTATCAAAATGGAGAGGCTGTTGATGAGGCGTGAGTGCCCCCTTTTGGCAGAAGTGTGCAACTGCGGGACTGAGCACATGATGTCAGGATGCAGAAATGCAACTTATGAGCTGACCTGTTACATGCCAGTTACTGTAACTGTTAGCCTTGAACACACATGCATGTTTTGTCCAAACTGTAATGGGTTTATCAGTAATAATTAATATCTTGAATATGTTTATTTGCCAAACAAATGTTCCTCTTGGCTTTGTATTTCTGTGTATATAGACCACACTCACTTCCACCCAGGCATTCACCTTAAATAGCACTGGAATTCCTCACCTGTAAGCCTGTCGTTTGTTGCATTACTGTGCTGTTGTGATTAAGAGTGACTAGTAAAGACGGTTAACTGTACGAGCGAGTCCTGTGTGTTCTGACTGACACCCCATGGTGAACATCAAACCTCCTTACCAACACCTAAACAGTCTTACATGAACATCACCCTAATAGGCCAAATTTTTGGAATTTTTGCATGTAACTCCATACAAATGGAGTGTTTGGTTAAAAAAAAAAAAAAAAAAAAATTACAAGAAAGGATCTCAATGAGTTCTATAATGTTTCAAAAGTTGATCTGGATCCAGAGAAAATTCCGCATACGATGATCCAGAACACACAAAAATAAGGGAGTTAAGCTGCTTGGCGGAGGTCTGCACTCTCGGAGTGCTTTTCTAGTTTGTTTTATTTTTACTTAGATTAAAAAAGAAATAAAAATAAAAACATTCTGTTTTTATTTCCAATTTGCACTCCATGCCAATTTTTTGCAACTGGGATTACAAACAAATAAAATAAGCAATAATCACCTTAAGATCAACTGGTTCTAAATAGTCCAATAAATATTTTGGACACATAAAAGTTAAGATGGGGTGCGTTTATAAAACAATTTACACAAAAAAAAAAACCTTTTTGAGTATCTTCATAAAATGCTTTGGCTATATGTTGTCATGAAACAGTGAATTTGTTGTATTTTCACATGAGTACCCAGAGGCAAACTCGTTCTGCTTGGAACCATGTCAGCGTAGCATTATTGTTGTATGAATGTGTCTGTTTGTGTCTCCCAAAGTAGCAAAGAGAAATAGGAAGTACAGCTGAGAATGATTTCAAACAGAGCTGACCTCTGTTTTAGTTCACTTGCTTCCCCATTCCCCCACACCCCCCTTCATCTTTTCACAGGCACAACAGAACAACTGCGAGCAGTGGGAGTGAATATGTCACCTGTATCCGGGTTTTCTCACAATGCAAACACAACACTTATTTTTTGTGACTTCCCACGGGCAGCGGGGTCACAACACCGGCTTCAACTCAGCAACAGTATGGTCTGCTTCTCAAACAGAAGTGCAGAATTATCAAGAAAACAGGAAAGGGAGCATGTGACTCTGTGTATACACTGGAAGACTGCCCACTGGGCATTCCTGTACCTGTCTAAGGATACCACCCCACAACTCACCCCTCCACCTGCTCTGCTTCATGGCCCCTGGGTCCTTGGGGACCAGCCAGACTTCAGCAGAGAAAACCCTTCCAACACAGCCCCTGCCCCCTACATAGACATTCACACACACACACCTCTCTCTCTCTGTCTTCCTCTCTTTCACCAACACTCTCCCACAATAGCCTATCCACCCGTCCCCAGGGAAACGCATGAATATGGAGGAGGCTGCCCAAGAAGCACACGATACACTCACTCACACACACACACACCCTAACTCTCTCCTTTCACTCATTTATTTATATATGGATACCTGGATTGGAGGCTGCAGGCACTCCCATCCTCCACCCTTGCACCTCTCCTCCCTGATGCTCTTTGGATGACTGCTTGTGTAAATGTGGCGCCAAATTATACGAAGCTGTTCTTCCTACAGTCGCAGTGTACACAGAGTACAAAAGAAAAGAAATATAGCGACACAATGGAGTGATATGTCAGCTTCTGTTGCAGTGCAGATGTCCATAGTGTGCATGTGGTGTGTCAATACAACGCACATTCTTTCTCTCTAAGACCAAGCCAGCATGTAACTCAAGAAGACTACAGACTGCTTTGTTTTTCACAGACAAACATGCAAGTCTGTGTTCCTGTTGACAATGGCTGACCTCCTCCTGGAACCAGCTGTTCTGTCCACTGCACAGAAACTTGTGCATGCATACAGTCTGCAAAGCACATACATGTACACTAGAGCCTTACTACTGCATACTTTTTCAGGAGCACAGTTTCCACACAGCTCAGCCTGCATTTTGCACACAGAGAAGTGAATGTGTGGGCAGGCCCTGGCAGGGTATTGCTAAACCTGGCTGGTGATTTATCTCCATAGTGAAAGCTTGGGCAGTGAAAGGTTGGGTCCTGCCAACCTCTGTTCTCCTCTGACCACCCGGTGCCCACGTGTGGCACTCAGGGGCACGCCTGTCCCTTTCAATAACCTGCACTGAAACCTGAATCCTACAGTGAGTGTGTGTGGGGGTGCAATACACAGCAACCTCTACTTGTCCCAGTGAATAAGAAAAAAAAGGACAATGCCATTTTTTAACTATAATATCTTGTCCACCACCTCTATAATAACCTATTAGGTTTAATTAGCATAGATGTTCATACAGCCAGTAGCGGACAAACAAATGATAAGATGTCTTGAACATAATGCCGACCTTGTAAGCTGAAGTATTTGCACCAAAACCCATGGAGCTAGGTTTGGGCTACTTTCAGCCTCACTAATGATGCTGCATCATTAGCAAGATTCTCACACACTCCTGCGATGCTTTCCATACAGTTACAGTAGTCTGCATAAAAGTCTCATGAGTGTGGAGGTGAGTCTGACCAGTTTGATAATTTGACTGTTTACAGGCAGCAGTAGAAGAGTGTTGAGCTAAATGTATCTTTGCATCAGATTTCCTGCCTCTGATCAGAATGCTAAGCTGTCATCCACCAGAGAAGAAGCCTTTTCATTTCAACACAGATGGGCTGGCACTACAGGAGCTGATGTCTACAGGCCGAACAGGGCATAAAGTATGTCTGAGCCATATGCATACAGGCATATATATGCACACCCACTCAGATACATTCAGATGTGTATTAGCAGTCATAAAATCACAGTAGTGCACGAAGCTAAGCTTTACATCAGGTTGAAGAATACTGCTCTAATCCAAATCAAAAGGAAAACAGACAATCGTACTATGCAAGTATCTTTAAAAAATACTGATAGAGACAGGGAACCTTACTTGTCTGATAGTTACTATATGCACAAGACTTGCACTGGGATTGAGAATTAAATCATGTCACATGACTTTTTGGAAAATGTTTTGCGTGAGCTTAGTGGACAATGTCATGAGGTCAGGGAAAGTGATATGAAGAATTTATAAGGAAGAGACAACTATGATGTAATATGATCACCTTGCTACCATGAATGTTGTTAACTATTAATAAACCGTCTGTCCCTCCTTTCTTTTTTTTCTTGGGATTTCTTTCTTTCCTCTTATTTTTTTTTATTTTTTTATAAGTATTAATTATATATAGAATTACTATCTTCTTATTATTTAAAAATAAAAAAAAATATTTTTTTTTTCTCTTCTAAAAAAAAAAAAATAATAATCAAACATTTATAAATATAAAATAAAAATTAATAATTTTTACTTTTATTAATTTATAACTTTTTTTCTTTTTTTTTTTTTTATTTTCCTTTTTAGTTGCTAGAGTAAGGCAATTTTTTTTCTTAATTAGATAATAATTTTTTTTTTTTTTTTTTTTTTTTATATATTTTTCTTTTCCTTTTTTTCTATATAAATAAAAAAATAGATCTTTGAACATAAAAAATTTAATTTTTTTTTTTTTTTATTTTAAAAAAAAAATAATTCACAAAATAAAAAAAAAAAATTAAAAAATTTAAAAAATTATTTTATTATTTTTTATCTTCTTCTCTTTTTTTTATTTTTTTTTTTTCTTTTTTTTCTTTTTTTCTTGTTCTTTTCTTTGTTTTATCTTTTCTTCCCTTCCCCTTCCCCTCCCCTCCCCTCTCCCTTCATATTTTTAATTTATTTCCATTCAAATAAAAAATTAAAAAAAAAAAAAAAAAAACCAAAAACCCCATTTTAAAAAAAAAAAAAAACAACATTTTCTTTCTTCTTTTATAAAAACCCTTTATATTATAATTATTTTATAAAAAAAAATACTAAAAACAACAAAACATACATAACAATATAATTTACAAACAACCTATTCTCCCTCTTTTTCCTCTTTTTCTCTCTTTCCCTCTCCATCCTCTCTCCTCCATTTCCCCCCCCCTCCCTTCTTTTCCCCCCCTTTTTTCTTTCCCATTTTTCCTTGCCAAAATTAACTCCCCCTCCCCCCTCCCTTAAAGAACCTCCTTCTTTTAATAAAAAAATTTTTTTTTTTTCTTTTTTTTTTTTTTTTTTTTTAACAGTTTTATCAAGAATTTTTTACAGGGAGCTCCTCCGCCCCCCCCCGGCCTCCCTTTTTAATTATATGAGTTGAGGTGAAACAGAGGATAGAAGATGATCTTTAAAAGCACATCTAAGATACCCACACATAAATTTTTAACTGTACAATACTGTTTACTGCAGGTTAAAAGGATATAGATATCCCCTACAGGTAAGTATCACAATCATATACATTTTTTAAAGGAGTTTAAGCTACAAGTCACAAGTGAAATAGAACGGTTTTCACAGTGAGATTAGTTGCTTATGTACAGTACATCCAACCATCCTGAGAATCACTGTTGAATTTGTTCAAAATACTGTAGATGTTAATCATACAGCTACATGCAGCTCTAAATTTGACAGTTCCAAAGAATTGTGGGGATACTACTACTGTATCTCCTTTCTCTTTGCAAAAGATGCTCCTGTGTATCCATTGTTATAGAATGTAGAAAAAGAAAGCTTCTGAGTACATTTAGTGGATCAGAACATTCAACCAATTCTTATCATAGCTGCTTCCTAGATATTTCCGAGTCATGTCAGTGAGTTAGGAACCTAACTAACTGGGAAAAAAAACCTCTGACCACAACCCATCCACATCTACATCTTTTACATCTTTAAGATAAATAAAATCTCCAAGAAGAGATCTATTGGTATGGTAGAAGATTTGATCTATTGATTTTCAAATAGCATTTTTAAACTCTCCTGTGAAACTGCACTGTAACTGTATGCAGTCATTCTTCTTTCATAGGGTTTTTTTCTGTTTCAGTTTGGTTGCTGAGCAACTGCAAGGTGCATGTCACACCCCTCTGCACCTCTACTAGCCTTGTAGTGGCACTGCAAGAGTCTTCAGTTGGTGGATGAGTTTCAAATGTCCACATCGAAGACTGTGTGGGTAAAAGGCATGCCTGGGCAAATTTCTTCTTGAGTCTTAACTATCTTTCTGTTGAAGCACATCATGCTCTCCTGCTTGGGTGCTACCTTGCTCTTTATCCTCTTTAAAGCACCCAACAGCTCAAGAAAAAGATATACATTCTTTTAAAGCTCAAAAAGTGATTAAGAGGGGAGAGGTCTGTGTGGAAATTTTCCTCATATATGGCAAGATTTAGATACTCACTCTTGTACGGCACGGGCTATAGACAGCGCTGTGGAGCCGGTCTCATTAACACTGTCCAGGGTCACATTTGGCAGGTCATCGTCATCGGTGTCACTTTTGATCTGCCTTGGCGACAGGCCGTTGGGGTCTGTGTGTGCTGTAAGGATGGGACAACGACACAGGAGTCAGAGGCACGACACTGGAGCTGTAAACTTATAAGGCATATCAGATTGTGTGTGCTGGAAAGTGTCTCTAATTTTAGTTCCATCCAACTATTCTACAAAGATTATTTTTTGGTTGTCTAAGTCTGACATCATTTAACATACATTTGTGTTTGTTATGGTTTGGCGGTGTGTTTAAATGTCCTCACTCCTGGTACCTTCAGTCAGGCTCTGTCAAACAAACATAATGTTCAAGCTGTGGAGAGTGCACTCAACCATGACACTGAACCAGTAGCTGCATACTCATACAGCAAAAAGGGAGCATGCAAAAGGACACAGACGTGCACACACAAATCTATATCAGCCTCCAGCTATACAGATAAGAAGCTGGGTGGAGCACTGTTTAGCTGTTCCTGCAGTTGTGGAAACATTAAATGAATTTTTTTTTAATACTGAATACAGTATGTCAACATGAACGCACATATGATTGCATGAGCGCCACTCTGCTAAGCACCAGTTTACTTGCAGGCTAAACCCATAGTGAATAATATTCAAAATAAAGACAAGACAATTTATCTATTAGCCGCTGTGAGTATTTTGAAAATATGCAAGTTACAGCACATTTTGTCCTCTACCTGACTGTTTTCTTTCGCACAGTAAAAAGAAAAGAACATGCCAATTGTTTGACTGACAGGCATATCACAGACCGACAACCCTCTGAGCCAGTGAGCTTAGCTGGTTCCGTTTCTTGAGTTACTCAAGAAAGTTACGTCTATTACACAAGGTGTGACAACTTGTCCCTTTCTTGGACAATTCTTTGCCTACGTACGCTGCCAAAGCCTGCAGCCATTCTGTCTTTGCTGTCTCCATGGACACATGAAGAATAGAAAGCAATGACTGACCAAAAAAAGGAAAAAAAAAAATACTGGATAATTAAAGGCCTGCTGGTGAGTACTTGTCAGAGAAAATGTTTTATATTGTACAGAATGATTATCAATTGAACAATTTAGCAATTAAAAGACAATCTTTTTTTAAAAAAAGAGAAAAAAACGACAATAAAGAACATGGCAAAGATTTTACCATGATGACTTATTTCTGAAGACGAAATCATCACAGACACATGGTATATGGAGATACACGGTGCTCTCCACTGAGGTCTGCAGCATCCTCATCTACTGTAAGCCTGCTGCTTTTATAAGCTATCAGGACTTCACCTCCTTTGCCCTCTCAGCTGAGACTGTGGCCATAATGGTCCATAATAATGGTCTTGAGTTTGGAGCAGACATGGTGTTATTACTGAAGGGAGGGGGGGAAGCACAGAAATAATGCTCCAACTCAGCTGGACTTTTGCTTTTAAGGGTTTCTACTGTTGTCATAGATGAAGACATTCAGAGTGGTCAGCAGCCGCGTGCAAAACCTGTAATTAGTAAGAAATGCATCGTGTATTGGGAAAAAAAAAGAGGTATTTTGAATAAGGGACACAAAGGAGGAGTGGTAGAGAGGTGGGCAGAGCACCGGATTTCTTTCTTTCTCTCCTGTTGTTTCCAGTCAAGCCCTGTTTCCATGGCAACCTCCTGCCGGAGACAGGGAGACAGCATTGAAAGAAAGGGTACCCACCCTCTCTTTAAGAGGATGGCCAACCTGTTTGTGTGTGTGTGTGTGGTGGTGGTGGTGGTGGTGGGGGGGGGGGGGGGTTAATGTGTGAGAGGGGATGTGAGCATATGTGTGTATCTCTGTTTAAAAAAAAAAAAAAAAAAACTTAGGGAGAAAATAACAATTAACTTCTTCGCAAAAGAAGATTTTTAGTTTGTGATTTTCCTGATGTCAACACAAGATTTGTTTAACTATAAACCAGTAAGGACTCAAGAACCGACCAAAAAGCAACTAACAGTTAAACATAGGAATATATGATATTTTGTTGGAATCAATAGATTGTGGTTTTATTTAACATCACATAGTTTAAAAAAAAACAAAAAAAAAACTAAATGTTTTTTCTGTATGCTTACAGTCTTCCATTATCAGTAACTGCGTCCACCACACCCAACAAACAACCCTTATACACCATATTTCCTTTGTGGCTTGTGCCATCAGAGCTGGGCAGAGTTTGAAGCTGGACCGTGCATATATCCATGCATGTGTTTATTTCAGTGCCACCCATCTTCAATATCCAGCTCCACCCTCTTATGCAAGTTTTGTTTTTTCCTACCCTTCCTTCTTTCCTCTCCTCTCCTTGGGAGCAGATATCCAGCATTTAAAACGCCCATCTCTGAGGACCACCACACCCAGCTGGCCAAGTGTCTGTCTGAGCACATGCTCTAATTACATGTCTTTGTTGTTTGCCTGTACGTACAGTACATACATGGGTGTGAGCCCAAGTCTAAATGCGTCTATCCGTTCTGTAGGGAGTCACAAGAAGCGACCTCTTTTACAACTAACAGTTGCCCTGTGTACAGCTCAGACTTGGACAGAAACACCTACTGTAGGCTCTCCTCCAGTGGTTGGCAGTAAAACCACACCCAGAGAGAAAACCAATAACACACTCTAGGCAATGCCATAGAAGTTTAATGCTCCAACTACCTAAGATATTTGCTCCTTGAAAGAAGGAAAGGAACTTGCATTGCAAGCAATTAAAGATAGGAAAAGCATTCAACCGTCAAGTTTATCTTTACTTTTGAAGGCACCATGGTTTTTGCATGCAAGGGCCATTCTGAAAGCAAGCCAGTCTATACAGACTACAACAGAACATCTGAGCAGACAGTCATGAAGAGCTTGTGTTTGGGATATCTCATGTAACATCACACAGATATGCAAACGGTTCTTTACCGATTAATATCTATGTGTCATCCTTGATTTAGATACAGAAAAATACAGCTTACGTAAATGTAGCAGTAGAGAATTTGGTGGCATTTCATACTTAGGAGAGTTTATACCATAATTACCTGCTTTAAGTTTGGATAATTATTGGATCAATAATTGATATTTCAAAGATTTGTCATGAGAGACATAAAAACTTTTATGCACACTGAGATAATTATAATCCTGATTTAGAAGCAAGAATCTGAATCATTGTCATTTCCTTTATTTTTTCTGAGCAGTGACTGCTGTAGAACCAAGAGAATCACAATTTTCCTCAGTGAAAACAACGAAGGAAGTTGGAAAAGAACAAAGTCAGCCTTATGAATATGTAGTTAATTCTGGGAGCATAGTCTCACCTTTGCCCTGGCTTTTGGCCTCTTCCAGCAGAGGTAGCATGATAGCATTGTTGAGGCTGGAGGGTGATCTCACGGCAGTGGTGTACATGAGGGGCAGTGACTGTACCACGACCGGGATGCGGTGAACATGGCTGGCCAGCTTCCCTGCTCCCTGCAGGCTCAGAGGGCTGGATGGAGGCGGCGGCACAGACTGCAGGATGTGCAAATACGGCTGACCTCTCACCCCGCTTCCAGGGGCAACCAGAGGGCCTGGTGTGAGCACCGATGAGGCTGAGGTGATAACTGATGGAGAGGAGGAGGAGGATGACGACGATAAAGAAGATGGGGAAAAGGCTGATCTGAGAGGGGATGATGATGATGATGAGGTTATGGCGGTGGTGGTAGATAAAGAGGAAGGTCGGGGTTTGTTGATCGACAGGTCGACGGGCTCGGTCTGTGTGTGGAAGTGCAGGTCATGAGCAAGCAGGTCTTCCGGGGGTTCGGCTTTGACTCTGCTGAGGAAGAAGGGGACGCTGTCCATCGTAGAATAAGGGCGCACTTTAGGTGACTGTGGGAGTAGAAGAAGCACTGAGTTTAGTTTTATTATTTTAACGCCATAAAAATGCATTAACCTGTGACACACACAGAAAGGAGAAAACAAACACTTGAAACCACATGCATAAAAGTCACTGAAATTTTATCTCTCACTCAGCGCTCAGGCCAAAAAAGTCAAGGATAATTGTTTTTGTAGAAATTCACCTTCAAAAATAATTATGCTGCACAGCAGAGATGTCAGAAAGGCATGTGTGGTGACATACACTTAGAAAGGAGCAGCTACTTTCTTCACATTCATTCAAGCCTTCAGCCCTTCCTGTGTCAGTCCCTCTGTTAGAATGATGCCATATGAAATGCAGGAGTAAAGATAGAGTCTCTCACACTCGTTTCTTTCACTTTTCTTTCTTTTCTCTTGGCATGGGCTGCACTCTCTCCCTTTCCCTCCTGTTTTCCATGACTCCCACTCAAATGCAGCTTTCTTGGCTCCCTGTGTATCTCTCCTAAATCTCCTTTGTGACGGTGGAAAAACATCATATGGGCTCAATTTCCTGACCGTCTCCCTCTGTCTCTCAGCGATGGGCCTCCTAAGGCCAACGCTGGTGGCTCAGAGTATCCCTCTACACATCTTTCACTTAACACCAAGCAGACTGTAACATAACCGCTCCATCTGTCTGCAAGTTTCACAGACCTGTTTACTCGGAAGAGATAATAGAGAGGACCCACTAAAGAAAAGCTACATACACCCTGCTACTATTTGTTTTTATAGACTCCCAAACTTCAGTCCCTCTTTGATATCACAGTCTGGTATAATGTCAAATCTCCCAAGTTACATGTGATGTAGCTGATCTGGCCTTGCTCCGTTTGGTGAGGGAGGGGTGTTAGAGTGGTGTTGATCCTCACAGTGGAGCCTTTCAGAGGCTGAGTCACAGTTAGAGCCATCAGGGAGGGACAACCAGAGTTTTTACGAATCAAACGGGGAAAGCTCATTAAAGTTCGAACTTTCCAATGGCAGCTGCAACACAAATGAAAAGTGTTCTGCCCTGTGGATTTTTATCCTCACTTTAGACCCACATCTCTTTCTCCTTATGTAATGCAGAGACTCGATCAGTGGTGAATTACAAATTTCTCTGACTGTGCGTGAGCGTTGTTTTATGCAGTAGCTTACTATTTTTACTATTTTGTACACTCGCTTTCAGCCTACAGGAAATGCTACGACCTCATGAATTAGGAAAAAAAATCTTTTCACTGCAGAACTCCTCCTCAGTAAAAAAAAACAAACCCTGCCCTGTGAAAAATGCCCTCTTATGGCCTTTGGACCTTGATGGGGTTCAGCTTGGGGCCATTGGTGTCAGGTCAAGATTCACAGTACATCATGGTCTGGTTCATATTTACCACCCACCATGTGTTTTCAGTACAGGTCTTTATAGTACTTTATGTGTATGAATATTGCAAGGAAGAAACATTTTAAGTTGTGAGATTGTGAGAGGTTTTTATGCAGTGCACAATATAAAAGATCATGCTTCATCCCAGTCTTTTTAGGACAAAATTGGTGGTGATTTCTTAATTTTTCCTGTGATGAAAAAACAACAACTTTTTCTTCCCCCTAGCAGTGCAATTTGAGTTCAGATGCTTCCCTGAGGGGATTGACCATTTATAGCCAATGGTTATTACATTATAATGGGCGGAGAAGACTCTTCCTTTCAGAGGTTTTTCTCAAAGAATCAGAGCAACAATACAGATTCTACTGGGAAAACTAAAGCTCCTTCATAATGACATACATAGTAATTCAATCAACTAAAGACAAAAGCACAAGCTTGAATGGGAGGAGTTTGCCAGCACTAGGAGTGGAAAATGGCACAAGAGTGTCAGCAGAGTAACAGCAATAGGAATCAGGTTAAAAGGTCAGCTTTTACACCTTTATGATTGGATTTTAGTCAGCTGGTAAGCAAATAATAAATGAGCTGAATGCTAAGCATGAAGGAAGCAACTGATTTCTATCAGCTGATGCCTTTTATGCACTGCCTGAATAAAAAAAAAAAAAGCTTGGTTTTGAGGGGGATATGGCTTTTTTGGAGTATTTTTTTCCACTCAGACACACCATGAGAAGCAACAACCCTTTATTAGCAGACAAAACTAATTTGAAGAAAAAACATCCACAAAAAGACGCTAGCCCGAGTGTACTGGAAGTCAGTCTGTAGTGCACCCTGTTGTCGCTAATTGCTGACCCAAACAGAGCACTGTAGCATGCCACAATATACATTAGTAATTATGTCTAAATCATTTCAGAAACATTTCTTAAATCAGCACAATACCGCCTCAGGGGTCAACGGGGGTCGTCACTGCATTGTTCACCGCCGTTATTCCGCTCTAAAAGCAGTTCCAAAGTCCCACCTCTTCCACTACATCAGCAAGATGGCGTTCGTTTAGTGCGAGTAGTGTGCTTTGTTTTGCACTTCGTTTTGGCCACTATTAGGGAAGCATCCTGGTACTTTCGGTGCACTGAATTTTTGCTTAAATGACAGCATGAACGCACTACACACTCAAAAAGATTGTTTGAAATGTTTGAAGTGTTTGAAGTGTTTGAAGTGCTCAAGTGCGTGATTTGAGACACAGCGAATGTCAGTTTTGAGGCAAAAATGGAGTAAATTTATTGCTAAATTCATGTGTGATGAACAAGTGAAAACTGCACACAAAGTATATTATCTTGCAGCCTCAAGATGAAAACTTGGGAGTAAAGATACTCACAAGAAACAGGCTCAGTAATACACAGCAATAATTAGGATTTCTTTAATTAATCAAACCTATCTCTCCAAATTTTCCTTAGATAGTGTTTCTGATTGTTTGTCGGCTGTCTAAGGATAATATTAAGCTTTTACATTTTAGAAAAAAATATATACATAAAGATTTCATGAGGGAAAGTGTCCAAACTTTTAACTACTATAAATCTTTGTTATATGAAATACCCTCTCTGCATCACTTGCATACTCCTGATGTAGTCTTTCTCTTTCTAAAAGAGCCTCCGGCTGTAGCTGCTTTTGCACATGATCTCTCTGTGTTTGCATTTTCTGTATAGCAAGTGTGTGTCACAGTCTGCCTGGAGCTATACTGCCTGAAGGCTTTGAAGCCAATAGATCCACTGAGGCTAATGTTAATGTTTTGGAAATGTTGTCTCTCACAGTAAGGGAATATTGTTAACGAATTAAGTTATGCAGTCTTTACAGTTCTTCTCAATGGTCATTGATTTAAAAAGAAAAGAGTCTAGAATCTGATTGGCTCATCCATGCTCACAGTTTTATGTTGTTTTGTTATATTGTGTTGTTTCTCATGTTTTTGTGGGTCTGCACCCTTTTTTCTGTTTTGTCCAAATGTTTCCCAATATGTACCATTTCCTGCCTTGTTTCCCACCTGTGTTCAACCAGTTCATTAACACCGGTGTTATATAAGCTCATTACTCACCATTTATTCTCCTCAGTTTTACTTGTTCCTGGTAAGATCATCTTTACACGCCCTGTTGTCCAGCTTCCTTGCTGCCTTTTGTTTGCATTTCTGGCATTTCTAGTGAATTTTGCTTTTTGGCCTTTTAGTTGCCTTGTTAGTTTTCTTGTGTGATGTTTGACCCTGAACTGTTATTTGGATTTTTGTCTCGGCTTATTTTGTTTGCTCAAATAACTTCCCTTCTAAGTAAGCCTTCTGCTCCTTGCTCAAGGCTTGCATTTGGTGCTTCTTTTCAGAGAAATCATATTTCTTGCAAATGTATGTCAGATAGTTTTGTATAATGAATAAAAATTAAACAAACTAAAGGGGCAAACAAATAGCTGCATAGTTAGGGTACATGAATAGAAATGTCCTCTGCAGCAAGTTCTCATATTATGCTGCTTTTATGCAAGATTATATATCTCCTTACATCATAACCTTTTCTGCCATTCAAAATCACTTAAAGGTACAAATGACTGTTTTAATAGATTATGGCAAACTATAAATAACCAATAAAACTGTGATATGGAAAGTTTCAAAATTGCAGTTCGTCCACTAATAGGATTTTTAAAAGTTTAAAATAATTACCTGTCAGAGTGAATGAACCACACAAGATCAAATATGACATTTTACCTGATCATTTTTTCTCTACTGTTTGATATTATACAAAAAGCTACTTTAGCAAACTGACCCAACAGCATTTAGTTTACAGTAATGCAAGCTAGCATTAGCTTACTTTAGCCACTGTTTTTTTAGCAACATATTCTATCTATTCCATATATTCCCAACCCTGGTCCTCAAGGCATACAATCCTGAAAACATTCCATGTTGCCGTGATGAAATACAGCTGACTCACATTAATGGGTCAGTTGTAGACTGCAGAGCTCATCAGAGATCCATTTAATTTGAATCAGCTGTGTCCTAGTAGGGCAAAATGGAAAGTCTTCAGGATAGTGTGCCTTGAAGACCAGGGTTGGGAATCACTGATCTATTCTACATTAGCAAAGTGACTCTATCGCAGTGATTCCCAACCCTGGTCTTCAAGGTACACTATCCTGAAAACTTTATATATTGCCATGCCAGGACACAGCTGATTTGGATCTCTAACGAACTCTGCACCGGTCTGCTACTGACCCATTAATGTAAGTCAGCTGTGTTTCAACAGGGCAACATGGGAAGTCTTCAAGATAGCATGCCTTGAGGACCAGCGTTGGGAATCACTGCCCTATTGTACCAGGATAACAGCACTGGTTTTTAGCGGTGCTAACAGTACTTTACCTAAAACTGTACAGAACAAGTATCCAAAGAAGCAAATGTTTCATGCCAAAAAAATCTCCATTTATGTAATAAAGACATGCAAGTGATTGTGCTTTTGCAATTTGTATGCTATCAGTCTTTTTAAACAACTGTTTAGCCACAATATAAAGTTATGGGATGCAGGTAGCTAACCAGAATTCATCTGAAAATAATTATTTTCTTAAAATTTGGGGGATAGAAAGCCAACATATATTTCAGTTTTGCTCTCAAGCTTAAACAACTATAGGGATAAATCTTAATCTCAATTTTACTGAAGTATAAACATTTGATGTTCAGCTGAAACAGTCATGTGGTTATATATAAAAATGTTAGTGCAACCACATGCTACGCAAACTACTCAAACTACTTTCAATCATTTAAAAGGGGAAAAATATTAAGGTTATTTCATTTGAAATGATTAGCTAAAACTAAACAAAACAAGTTTGATTTTTCTGCTGGTGTCCTCGACCTACTGCACGCCACACTGCCCTTTCTGAAATAAACAAGCAAGCTTTGTCAGTTAATCATGAACCAAACTGTCCAATAAGCAAGGGAACGTTTTGGATTTAGAGTCATAGATGGAAATATTAAGCACAAGATAAGTCTGATGGTTATTTTGTCTAATTGAAAGACACTGAATATAAAGATCATCCATTCTAAAATGCAGTTCTTTTTCAATCATACAAGTTGTGTTAGAATAAATTCAAGCAAATAACAGTTAAGTGAAAATTCATCTTGATTCCATGAAAAAGTGACAACTCAGGTACCCATAGAATACATGAAATAATTTTTTCATTTCTTTTTTTTTTATGCATATTGAAATAAGGCAGTTTAAGGTTAACATGATGATATGAAGGTTTGAAAAACTTACTAAGAACATGTTAAACTGGCCGGTTTTGTCTGGCTTCGGTTCAAAACTTGTGTGGAAGATCAAAGCAGCATAAAGTAGCGCTACTCAAAAATGCAAACCAAAAACTGCAGTTTGGGGTCATGTTTTGAAACAACTCTAAACCAGCAGAAATGGAAAACTTAAGCCACCTCCACTCTTGTTTTGACAGATACAAACGCATGTATGTGCTCAATCCTACACCCACTGACACACATATAAAGATACGCTCGACCCGCCTGCCTGCCTCTGTCCTCATGCATTGTCTTTATTAGGGGATACTGGTTAGCAGGGCAGATTTTCCAGCCCCTTGCAGGCGAATTGTCTAACGAGGCGGACCATTTCCAGCAAGCCCTTGGCCCCACGCCACCCAAATGAAGACCACATTTCTGCTGCAGTCTAAACTGTCTGTCTGTGTCTGCCATCTAAAGGGAAGCTCAGTCTGTTAGGGCAAGATTGGATCTCTGTGCACTTCAAAGCTGTGTGGGCTGCTGCACTCACATCCTGTCTGTGACTGACATCACTGCATCAGGAATGATTTCAAACCCCAGGTATTAGGTAGCAGCAGAAGAGCGTAGCTCCCAAGCCCTTGAGCCATGGCTGAGGGCAGGACACCCAGAAAGTAACCTCCTGTTGTCCCTTTTCTTAGTTCTTAGATGTACAAAGACATATTCAATTTTTATCAACACAAAACACATCCAATGCCAAACAATTCCCTTCAAGAACAGCGATAACCCTATGGGTTATCAGCTGTTAGTGTTTTTCTCATCCATCACAGGTTAAAGCTCTCAGGTTAATCTCAATGGAAACTACTAAGCTGTTTGAGCACAAAATGCTCCAGGTGATAAATTGGGGGTAAAAATATCATTGATATATTATGAATGGAAATCGATAATAACCGAACACCAATTCATCATGACTACAAGTATTAAGTGGCCTGCGCCCACTGCACACAACAGTGGCAGTAACACAGAGACACACAGCCCTTGTAACCTAGCAACAGCTTCACCATAACAAGACCACTTTATTTCTCAGTTCGTCAGACCAGAGAGCACTGATACTGTATATAAGCCACAAAAACCTTGCACAAGGTTGTCTATTATACCTGACATGGTCAATGCACATGGCTTTGATAAACTTCAAATTTGAAATTCTTCATTATACATTAATACCTAGTTTTCTCGAGTATTTTTCATTTCGTCAGGTATTTTTCATTTATTGAATTTTCCTTGGGACTAATTAAGTATTTTTCTTTTTTTTAATCTAATTTCATTTTTAATCAATTAAACAGGATGAAAGTATTCAAATTGGTCATTTATTTATTGAGCAAAATGATCCAATACTACATGTTATAAAAAAATATGTGTATTTCTAGAATTGGTGGTTAATTATAAGGTTAAATTAAAGGGTGGTGCTTTTCAACTGATAGCATTGCAATCAAGTAGAACCTTGGCTTTACACCGGGTCCGCACGTCCAGGCTTCGCCACGGATTCACGCTGACATTCGCCGTGTGACCATTGACAGCGCGAACGGCACACCCGGGAGCTTACCCTGTGTTGCTACATCCCAATGTCTCTGGCGAGATCAGAGAGATCAAGGAATCATGTGCAAATTGCAAGGTTGCCCGAAGTTTCGGCAGTCCACGCGAGAACAGCCATGGATAGAGAGAGCTGCGTGTTAACAAAACAACACTCTTCCTGTCTGGTTCTTCTGGTTTCTTGGATCAATCTTTGTCAGTATTGTGGAACTGCATGTATCATGGTTAAGTTTCCAAATCGTCTACATGTTTTTGTTTCATTACTTTATTTGTATACCTGAAAGTTAACTTATAATCTAGTGAATTCAGAGCTCTGTGCTGCAATTGAAAACCTACACGGTGGCTTTTATTCAGGAAGTTGCACTGAATCCCATGTCTGACTTCCTGTCTGGTCCAATCGGAACTGCTGAAATTTACGCATGTGTCTGTGCATGCTCTGTCAAAAATAGAGCTGATGGCATATATTTAGCGTAGTGGTGCGACACAATGGAGCGACAATGGACTGCTCATACGCTGCTCATGCGCTGCAGCGTGCTCGGTGTAAGTCAAACGAATGAATAAAACGGCTGCGTTTGGCTGTGCATGGCGCAGAGTGCATGCAATGCAACGCCCATAGACCCAGTGTAAAGGAGGACAACATTGCAGTTCAGCACCAGAACATTCTGTCTTTGAAAGATGGTGATAGTATCATATTTTGGGCAGACAAACAGGACAGACTAATTCCAACGTCTACAAACATATTCTGAAAGACAGCCTCAGACCTTTTGTTTGCTAATTCAATATCTGTAAAAAGCGGTCACTTAGCAAGACAAGTACCTCAATTGAAAAAGTTTAAAAAAACATAAAGTTCATGTTTTAAGCCAAAAAACTGACCATAAGCCAATAGAGATGTGGAAGGACATAAAAAGAGAGCAATTATTTGAAGAGATGAAGCTGTTCTGTAAAAAAGGAATAGACCAAATTATTTCCAATCCGGTGTAAAGGACTGATCAACAGATGCAGGAAAACATTTAGTTTCCTGTGACTAAATCTTACAGGATACTGGAAGTAGGGCTGGGCCCATTTAATCGATGATCGATAATTGATCGTTAAGGATTTTCTCGATCACATAACTTTTTTTCAATCATCCGACGGTGTTATAAAACAGAGTTCATTCATGTAATGTACGTCTTGGAGCTCTGTCATTGATATCACTATGTGGCGGTAATAAAACATCCTACCAGCGGGGGGCGATGTAGCCTAAAGACGAGAGAGAAAGCCGCCTGTGAGCTGCCGTCTTCCCTCACTCAGCTGAAAGAAGACTTGTCTAAACCATGAAGCACAGCTAGTCTGGACCACGGTAAAGTTGGTGATCAAGACGTGATCAAGTCACTGCTGACTTCGCTCTTCTCGTATCGTGAAGAGCCGATATCCAACTTGAAATCAACTTCACCGCGGTGAAGTCTGGTGTGGGACCTTTTTGCTTTAGAAAATGACACTTAACATTGTAAATACTGCTACACGTTTTATAAAAACAACTCGACAACAACTCCAATGACATACCATTTAAAAAAACGCTCATCCGACGGAGCTTATGGTAAGGAATCCTGCCTTCAACCCACCATTGACTCGGTCTGAAGCTGGAGGAACTGTGATGCAAAGTAGGCAGACAAAATTACGGAGGGAATCTGTAAAATGATTTTCGTGGACACGCTGCCCCGAAGTGTCGCCGATGGAAAAGGTTTCCCAGATTTGATGAATTCACTTGAACCAGTCTACTGGCTTCCTCCACAGCGCATCATTACCAGGCTCATTGAAACATAAGAAGCGAAAGCAGGAGCTGCTAAACAAGTTAGCCACAGCAGCTAGTGTTGCCATAACAACAGACTGTTGGACCACTTCAATAGCAGAGAGCTACCTCACCATCACGTGCCACCACTGCCGACCTGCTCGCAGAGATGACGATTGAGGCTGTAGAGCAGTGGGGTGTTGAAATGCGTAAATTTTTGAGAAAAAAAACAGTCTGCCTGTGGTATGTGTAATCATTTTTTAACATGCATTTCTTAATGATTAATCGATAATTGATCGTTAATTCTCTCCACAATCAATCAAAAAGATGATCGTCGAGAGAATCCCTGACTGGAAGTAAAAGTTTATGTACCGTATTTTTGACACACACAGCTATGTAATATAAAATAATTCCATATTCAACAAAAAAGTTCTAAATATAACATTTTTTCTGTCATTTGCTTTTAAATCTGAAAACTTCAAATATTTTATTTTTGAGAAACTGTGGAAGGCTCACAAACCTTTGTACATGACTACAGTACCGTGTAAAACAAGCTCATCAAAGTCTGAACATTGCTGGTGGACATTTAACGGCACTTTCAAGGCTTGTAGCGACAAGCACTTCCTAAGTATGACAAATTTGTATGGAGTGACAGAAACAACGCAGAGGTGACTCAGAGTTCTGAGTGAGTTGCAGCCCATGTGAAATACAGTAAAGCATGAGATAACGCTGTAATATTGTTTAGAGGGGAAGAGCATAACGTGAAGAGCATAGTGCTTTCACTTGCGTGCATATGCATCTGTGTGCACGTGTGCATTTGTCAGGGAGGCTGGCAAGGGAGGATGAAGGAAAACTGAGAGACGTAAAGAAGCAGGAACAGACAGAGGAAGATAAGATTTAGAGTTTCCCATGCAACCCCTCCTCCCAAGAGCAGTGACTACATCTGCGCAATCACCCCCAGCCAGCATGGACTCTGCTGGCCTCCCCCAAAAGACCCCATCGCATTCCTCCTCCAGCTGTGGCTGTCCTCCTCTTCATGGTTCTTCTCTTCTTTCTGCTTACTACCATGCTCTCCAACCACTCCTCTTAGCCCCCATACTCACTCTCACAGTCACTCACTTGCTAAGGCCTGGGAGTGATTATCAGCCCATTGCCGGGAGGAGGAAAGAAGGAAAAGAAAGCAGGAAAGAAAAAAGAAGGGAATTGTCTGGAAAACAACTGCTCTCTTACCCCTTGTTCCGATTCCAGGGGCTCAGCTTTGACTCGGACTGCAGGCATTCCGTCAAGCATTAACATCCTGTTTCTTAGGCTGCCTGTGAAGGAACACAGAGGAGGTGTGAGACGGGTGTTTTAGCATGACTAAGCAGGTCCCACACTCAGTTATTCACACATGGGCATCTACAACATTGCGTTTGCAACTGCTAAGAAATAGACGCGTTTAAAATACACATGAATTCATGTTTTACAATCAGCTGACAGACAAAAGATGCCCAAAACTGTGGAAACTTTGTGCACAGCAAGACTCCCTTAAAACGATTTTCAATATCCTGGTGGGCTGCTATGAGGTTCTCTTAATAACGCTGAATGCAATCCTCTTAGGACTACAATGGAATACAAACACATGCTTTGATAGTTACTCAACTGCAAGGCATCAGAACAACAACAGTTTGTCCTCCGACAACTAACTGAAATGTGTTCAGGGATGAAACTCGTTCACCTGAAAATGTGAAAATGAAATTGTGCCAGTAGAGTTCTTATCCATGGTCTTATACAGTACTGATCAAAAGTTTGGTCACACTTACTCGCTTGCTTTTAATGTGTGGGTGTGTCAAAGCCATTGACTGGTATAAGACTTTTTAAAATACACTCATTCCACATCTGTTTAGCCTCTCTGGAGTTTGGACAACAGTACCTGCCTGCTAAGTTACGTGCTGTGGCTTTAAGAGGGATACTCAGATGGAGCCAATGACAACAATGCATGTTCCGTATCCCTCAGCTTGGGCCGACCTGAGGTAACCTTCCTTCTTATTATTTTAGCAGCACTACATGGAGGAATGCAAGCAAGGCAAATAGACTCTAAACATCTCTATTACTCTCGGCTGCTGGCACCAGCAGTGGGGTTTGTGGCCCAATCTTTGCAGTCAGCAGGGAAGAGGCCATCGTGACCACTTTTATTCTAAACAGGAAAAAAAACCTGAGCCACTGATGATCGATGTGTGTTTTTCTTTTAAGTAGCTGATACCTGAACATCTAATTACTCCGAACAGCTCACATTTTACACAACCATGTGGCCTGTCAAATTCATGATTTTTTTGTTTATTTTTCTTGCTCTTAAATACCTATAAAAAATATTTCTTTGATAACTTACAGCAAAATCATCTATTGCCACATATTGTCCCTTTTCCTCTCAAATTCTCAAGCTGAAGGCTAATCCCTGACTGTGTTTGTGTGTGAGAGGAGGTAGAGAAAGAGGGAGGATTTACTCCCTCAATCTGCAACCCCCCAGATCTCGCCTCTCAGGTCTAAGTCCCTCAGGTACCCTGGCTGTGCTGCTATTGTATTGTTGTCCAGGATGTCCTTCGGCTTCAGGTCTTGGTAGGCCCAGATAGCGTTACCATAGTAACAGTTGGCGGGTGGAGCAGCAGCCTCAGTCCAGCCTCAAGCCAAGTGTTGAGGAGAAGAGGGAGGGGAGTGTACTGAGACAGGCAGAAGGTGAGATTTGTTTTCCTCAGGATGGCCGTCCTTCTTACAAAAGCACTTTCTGCTCTTACAAACAAAAGTGAGCATTTTTTCCAGAGGAGACATTTCACATAAAACATTGCTTTTTCCCTTGTGAGGCAGCATATCAAAAAGTTCTTTTTTGTCTCAAAAAGTTGATCATTTAAATACTTATTTGTGCCAAAATGTGAACCTGCCATGCCAAATCGCAAACTGCACATTTCTTGACAGCAACAACCCTCCGGCTTGTGCCTGAAGTCCAGTTAATCCAGCAGTTTGTGAGCACCTTTCTAATGAACTGGCCTGCAGAGAGCCATTCAAAGGAAATCAATGGCAACTGCATAGCTCTGCTTGCGACTGCAGTGACCAAAGAGCTAACAGCAGTGAGCGAAACCCAACACTGCGTAATGAGCTAACAGAGGAGCGCTGCTTACTGAGGAGGTCATGTTGGAAAACTTTAAACATACGAGAGGATCATCTCTGCCAGCTGAAGATCACAAATTACAA
Organism: Atherinomorus stipes; assembly: GCA_023101725.1. Classification (NCBI taxonomy): domain Eukaryota; kingdom Metazoa; phylum Chordata; class Actinopteri; order Atheriniformes; family Atherinidae; genus Atherinomorus; species Atherinomorus stipes. Next base: position 728,986 of record JALJCO010014178.1, on the reverse strand, counting down.
AGATTAAAAAATAAGAAGAAGGACTGAGTCAGAAATGAAGATCATTTGTAGGAGATGATAAACCAGTGCGTATCCACTGTTCTCTATCACTAAATTTGGTCTGCTGGTGGCAGGCTCGGGCAACCAGCAGAGTGCTGTCCATCAGCATTGTGAGGCTCTGTGTGTGGGAGATAGAAGGAGCGGGAAGGGAGAGCTAGAAGGAAACGGGGTAGATTAAGATCACCTTTCCATTTGCTGCACTCTGAAATGAAATGGCCATCCCAGGTGTGTGGGGGAGTTGGTGGAGAGAGGAGGGCAGTAGAGTGTTGAGGCATCTCATTTCTCCCTCAAAGAATCCCCTCCTCTCTCCCCCAGAAATACCTAAAGGCAGCAGGTGATGACTGAAGCCATCTTTGGACGCAAAATATACTCCCAACACTCATATTTTTTTTTCATTCTCTTTGTTTTCCTGTTAATGCATTCTAAAACAAGAGCTGAATGTCCCACTATGGCAGATGCACATCTTTGACTTCATGTTAAAGATCTTCCAGTTGGACTCTGTAACAACAGTGGCTAGGTAGACTGGACAGATAAACATGAATGAATAGACTACACTACTTAAAACACTTCTGACCTTATGACAGCAAATAATGATGGCATTATCAATGATACACACTGGAGAAAAAAAAAAAAAAAAACACTAGAGGAATTCATTCAAATAACACCACAAACCACCTTTAAAGCATCTATTGTGACATTACTTCATAAATCTTATCTTTTAAATACAGTTTGACACTGTTCGTTTATGTACAACTTAGTTCAAATTTAATAAGATTTATAAGCACCTGTCTGGTTTAATATGACAATGATTAAAAAAAGTCCTCAAAGGTGCATGCTGGTGCAGTGGGTGGTTACCATCACTGAGCTCATGTGAGCGTGAAGCCAGATCCTGTGTAATACTGTTTCTGGTTGTTCACTACCAAAGAAATTACACATTCTTGTTTCAGATGAAAGTTAGACTCAAACAGCCTCATGGAACCAGATTTAGTAGCAAGCTGTGTGTCCTTTCTCTGCTTTCTCGCTCATCTCTATCTCTCATGTGAACATACTTGCACAAACACACACTGCAACAGAAGGGCCCCGCCGATGCTTTGTTCCCATGTCGAGCGCCCACAGCAACTGCTTGCATCTGTGTCACAGAGGCCGGACCTGCTGCCACAGGCTGGGACGGAAGAGGGATGAAAAAAAAGGGTGGGGTGCAATGAAATCTGGGTGACACATGAGGAAGGATTAGGGAAGGTGATAGCAGAAGAAGTGAGTGAGGGTGGGGGTCTCTCGAAGAGTTGCTGGCAAAAGCAATGGTTATGGGAGTAATCAAGGGGGTTGTGGGAGGGGGGTAGTTTAGTGGAAGGGGTAGGAGGAGGGGCAGGAGTCAAAGAATCGAGAGAGGGGAGAGAGAGGGGATATGGACCAAAGCCAAGGCCCAGTCGAGCGCAAAGCACACGGTGCAAGAATGCCAACAGACCCCCCTCCCACCCAGTCTTCTACCAAACAGAGAGGAGAAAGAACAAGGGTGGGCAATGGAGGAGAGCTGCAAAGAAACACATTTTAAGATGTTACAAATGATAAACAAATGACTGACGAGAGCTATATTTGCAAATGCACAGAGAGGACTGAGGTGTTGGGCGACGTGAGATGAGCATTTCCTGTGTTTGCCTGCACTGTCTGCCACTGGCCTCTTTGCTGCAGCTCAGTTCCCTCTTCTGTGCCTCTGGACACCCCAATGTGACACATTGGCCTGATAACCCGCCTACAACTGCTAGCTCACCAGCCCACTATTCAACTTCCTCTCTCTTAAGTCACTGAGAGCAGGAACTTTTTTGAAAAACTGCACAAGCTAAGCACATTCACGACTGCATTATTTTTACAAGGGTAACAAATAAGACACTGGCTTGCCAACAACAATTTGTTGAGTGACACTTTTATAGATGTTGTTGAGGAAAAGTTTTACAGAATAATTCACAGTGATTTTGTTTCTTAACAGCGTAGACACAACAGAGTCGCAGCTGAATCACAGCTGGTTTAAAATTTTAACCTCAGCCCAATACATGTTGAGCTGTGTCTGCTCATGACCTCATCCAGTTGGCCTAATTCTGCTTGAGAGCCATTCAAATACTGTAGCTCCCAGCAGAGTTAATACTTAAAGAGTAACTTCACCAGTGCAAATAATGGAACCGTGTTTGGTCAAAGGTTCAGCTGCTTGAGTCTTCAACCCACTCAATGCTGCCTTGAAAACCCAAAGACTTTGCTATAAATAATAAACCAGTGCAACAACAAACATAGGTCTAGTATAGAGTCCAAGAACAGGGGGAGACAGTCTTTATCTAATGGCACAATGTTTGAGGGTTTCATACATTTCAACAACCAGGATTTAAATGCAGTTTGTAGTAAGTGCTGTGATGTGATTTAATGAGGAGGTATGCCATAAGAAAAGCAACTCCTATCTTGTAAAACAAAATTTTAGATTACCTTAAAATTCAGAGATCTTCCCTTCACTTTAAGTTCTTACTGTATGGGCCACACTCCAAAAACATCATGGCACGCATTTGCTAAAATGCAACCAATAATACTTTTACATACTCTCCCTGCATGTTCGGTCTTCACGTTCTCACCCTATGTTAGAAACTTGTATCCAAACTTTGAAAAACATCACTTATGATGCCAGACATGATAAACTTCCCTCCAGAGCCACAGAAGGCACATAACATTTGTTTTTGCATGCTGAGTGCAGTTGTACTCCCCATGATGACTTAAATGACCTTCATGTAAAATTGGTGGAGTTCCCCTTTTATGGTTTCCTACCCCGCAAAAAAGCACACATACCAGGTAAACAGTGACAATTCTCCCCACCATGCATGCTGAGGATGTATGCATTAACTACTGGATGTTCTGACATAGACAGTCTTTTTTTATCATTCCTGGCACTCTGTGAATGGTCTCAGAATTTCCATTTCATAAGCTGTATTTTACTTGGCAAGAGCAGCAAGCAAAGTCTTTCGGATGCTTCTGGGACATTTTTGAACAGGGCTCAAGAGAGCAGAGTGCTGTTACCTCTCTGCTCATAAAAGCCTGGACTCTAACTGCTGACCTGCACAATGGCATCTGATAGCAGTTTATGTGCACTATCATGTATAGAAAATAAAAAGTTAAAAAAAAAATGAGGAAGAAGAAGAAAAGAAGTTCCCTTTAGGGTTAAAAACCCCTTAAAGATGCACTCAGCTGATGCTTTTACCTCAAAACACTCTGCCTTTTCCTCCAAGAGTATATCCGTTTCACAGAGGGAAAACAAAACTTTCTACATGAGCTTGGCTATTAATAGGCAGGATGAACTCATCATGTGTTGGATAATCTAATCTCTGGGAAATAAAGCAAAACATGGAAAATTTATAGGCTACCAACAGTTTAAAAGGAAATTCAGTGAAATTCAAAACACAAATGTTTTAGACAGTAAATGGAGCAAATGAAGACTTGGCATGTCATGATCATCACAGTCATCTGATGACTGATGGTATTATCTGAGCATATATAAAAACAGCTGGATGAAACCAACTTTTTTAGTTGTTTTTGACCATTTGCATTCCTTCTGTTTGTCTTAATGCCACTAACTATGTTTAACTTCTAACATTTGTCACGCTTTCTCCCCCTGGCCCCGGGGGGGTCGTCTGGTGCGTGGGGGGGGGGGGGGGGGGGGGGGTGTCCCTCCGCCCTCCCCCGGGGGGGGGGGGGGAGGGGGAGGGAGGGGAGTGGGAGGAGGAGGGGGGGGGAGAGGGGGGGGGGGGGGGAATGGGGGGGGGGGGAGGGGGGGGGGGGGGGGGGGGGGGGGGAGGGGAGGGGGGGGGGGGGGTGGAGGGGGGGGGGGGGGAGGGGGGGGGGGGGGGGAGGGCGGGGGAGGGGGGGGGGGGGGGGGTGGGGGGGGGGGGGTGGGGGGGTGGGGGGGGGGGGGGGGGGGGGGGGGGGGGGGGGGGGGGGGGGGGTGGGGGTGTGGGGGGGGGGTGGGGGGGTGGGGGGGGGGGGAGGGGGGGGGGGGGGGGGGGGGGAGGGGGGGGAGGGGTGGGGGGGGGGGGAGGGGAGGGGGGGGGGGGGGGGGGGGGGGGGGTGGTGGGTGGGGGGGGGGGGGGGGGGGGGGGGGGGGGGTGGGCGGTGGGGGGGGGCTGTCCGGGTTCGTCCGGGTGTGGGGGGGGGGGGGGGGGGGGGGGGGGGGGCGGGGTGGGGGGGGGGGGGGTTGTTTTTTTCTTGGGTTTTTGTTGTTTTGTGGGGGGGGGGGGGGCGGGTGTCTTTTTTTTTGTTGTTTTTTGCTTTGTTGCTTCGTGGCTTCGGTGTGGGGGGGGGTGTTCTTCCCCTCCTCGGCGGGGTGTGGGGGGTGGGGGGGGGGGGTGTGGGGGGGGGGGGGGGGGGGGGGGGGGGGGGGGGGGGCGGCGCGCTGGTGGGGGGGGGGAGGTGTGGGGGGGGGGGGCCGGCCCCCGGGGGGGCGTCGGGGGGGGGTCCCCCTCTCTTTTGGTTTGGCGGCGCCGGCCCCCGGGGGGGGGGGGGGCGTGGGCGCTCGTGCGCGGGGCCCGGGCCCGCCCCCCCCCCCCGCGGGCGCCCCCCGCCCCCGGGGGGGGCGGCGCTCGGGTCTTGCCCCGCTGGGGCCTGGGCCTCAGCGGCGGGGGCTCCGGCCGGGGCCCCCTTCTGCCCCCCTGGGGGTTTTGCTTCTGTGGGGGGGGGCTTGGGGTCGCTGGGTGGGGGCGGGGGCCTTGCGGCCCCCCTTCCTTCCTCCCCCTCCTTGCGGGTTCTTGATCACCCCCACCCCTTTTTTTTCATTTGACTCTCCTCTTCCCTCGTTGTTCTTCCTCCCCTTTCTTCCCTTTTACTTTGTTCCTCTTTTCTTTTCCCCTTCCTTATGTTCCTTTTCTCTCTGTTTCCTGTTTTTTTTAGGAATTTTACCACCCCCCTCCCTCTGGGGTTTTTTTTTTTTTTTCCAAATCTTTTTTTTGGTCGGTCGATTTACCTCTTTGTGTGTATTCTTTTTCTCTTCTCTCTCTCTTCCCCTCCCTTTCTCCTCTCTCTCTTTTTTCTTTTTTTTTCTCTTTCTTTTTTTTTTTCCTTTTCTCCAAAATAAGTTATATAAAAATTTTTTTAAAAAAAAAAAATAAAAAAAATATATAATATTTTTTATTCCCTTAATAAAATTTTTTCAAAAAAAAAAATTTTTTCCTTCCTCTTCTCCAAAAAAAAAAAAAAAAAATTTCGTATTCAAATAAGCATCTACTGAAATTAATGTCATGTGTTCAGTTACAGAGTCAAACACCATAGTACCGCTTTGGGCACATTTTGGGTTAGATCCAAGTAGGAAAGAAAGCCCACTCACTTAAAAGAGGTTTATCTAGCAGCAAAAAATAAAACACTGGGTGGCTAAAAGTCTTTGTAACACACATTTAAAACAAATGGTACAATAAAATGAAGAAAGAAAGAAAAATCTTTAAAAACAGGTATTGCTTTGACCATTAATCTTCATATGAAACTACACGACCCAATGTGTCAATGGTAACACAATATTGTCACTGAGGCTCTTGCTTATCAAATATTAAATACCCCACAGAGACCATTATTGGCAAAATGCTTTTAAAATAAAAAAAGACATGTACCAGAAAAAAGTAAGAATTTGACCACAGAGACTGTCCTCAACAGACTGACACCGCTTCAAGACAGGCTGCACAGGCTGAATGCAGAGCAGCAAAAAATTAGTATTGATCTCATCGATCGCCGTGTCAGAATGCATGTCAAGTTTCACTATGATCAAATCCAGCTTGGGGAAAACCTGAACTAATGTACATTTGTGACACTGCTTAGGAGAGCAGACACATTTAACTATCACATCTGTCTAGTTTCACATAGTTTGCTTGTGATTGTTATGCTGCAAGGCACAATAATGAGACAACCCATATGTATTTGTGGTCAAGACAGATGTTGTGAACCAATCAGCTTCCTATGCATGCAGCTACTGGGAGGTTGAAGGTGTGACAAAAGTCAACAACTGCAGTTCTTCAAGAGGTTGGTGTAGATGCCTCTAAAGCATTGGTTACATAACACTTGGAGAGTATGTCCTTCTTTTAAAAATGAGCCAACAACAACTCTAAATGCTTTCTTTGGTTGAAAAGATATTCTTTTGCATCTCTTGACTGGCATTGGCAAGAGTTTAACTAACCAGCTGGCTCATACAATGGATTGTGTTTCATCTATGCAAATGGTTTCAGTCTGCAACTAACAAAATTCGATTTTTTTTTATTGTTATTATTTTATTTGCAAAGTACTTGCCCTTTTTTAAATATTTGCCATGGATGACCTCTCTTATGTGTAAAATGTATCAAGTTACTATAATATTAAACAACATGCACAACAGAATATTGGTGTAATTTAACATTAAAGGGACTTGAGACAAGATTAAGAAATGAGACTGGCATGACTGGCGCTGCAGGTAACTGCAACCACCAGCAAAGCCGGCACAGGAACACACACAAACGGATGCTACGTATAACGTTGTTTACTACACTGATAAAGTCTTTTTCTGCGTAGTTCCTCTTTTTAGTAGTCATTCAGTTGATCTGGATCGTTTGCTGACGGCAGAAGAATCAATAACTATCCCTTGCAGAGTTTGAATTCACTGCGACCGTCTCCTTCCTGTATCAAAACTGTCTGGGACGCGGACGCAGCGTCATTTGATGTCACATCCACAGGACAGCGCAGGAAATTCGGCCACCGAATCACGGCACATTATGCAGCACACAGCCTGTTTAAGGCAAAGGAGAGAGACGTGGGTGGGCTCGTTCAGTTTGGTTTTTAACGCTTCATCACCCATTAGCATTAAAAAACAGAACATGCATGTTTATTCTTTCACAATTCCTGCCTCTAGTCCCTTTAAAGAAACCCTAGTGGTTAGGTTTTGATAGTGTCTGATGAGTACATGGACTCAGCAACAATGTGGCAACCTTTTTTTCTTTTTAATCTACACACAATAGCTTTATTATGGAAGTTCCTGTATACATCTACTGTATAAACGTCACTTCATATCCAGCTTACAGTTTAATAGGTACTGTCTTTATAGTAGAAGTAATGGATGAAGAGTCAGAAAACATAAGATCTGATGCATGTGTGTGTGTTTGAATATTTTCCCCATGCTGTGGGGACATAAATCTGTTCATATGGTCATATTGGGGGTGCTTGTTGCCTTATGGGGAGGAAAAGCAAGTTACAATCGTGTTTATCTTGCAAAGGTTCGGATAAGTTCCTGAGAAGAATGTAAGTCAGCATGATGTCCTCTGAAGTGATAGAAACACGACCATGTTTGTGAACGACAGAGAGAAGGAGAGACAAGAGAGAGCGCATGTTGTTCTTGCCTACATGAGCCAGGGAGCTCAGCACCTGAGAGGAAACCAGCTCCAATTATAGAGTTGATACTCATGTTAATACACAGCACACAATACACACACACAAGACACATTTGTGCACTAGTAAGGCCCACGGAAGTTCCCATATTCTGGTGGATTGCCCTTGGGTCCTTGCTATTTCTGCCAGAGGCAGGGGGATCCTGTGTCAGTAATCCTGTCAGGATAAGGGGGATGAGGTCGCCGGATGCAGCTCAAGTCCACTGCCCTCACCAGCATTCACACATATGCGTGGCCATGGACACACTCACATGGAATTAATTTGTATTTATCATTTGTTTGTCTGCTGAATGGACAATGCACCAACCTAGAGCATTTATTAGCACAGCAGTAGTTTTTGATTAAAAAATGTGCTCAAACAGTGGCCATAAAGGCAAAAAACCTTGTAACAGGCTGGCATCAGTAAAAAGAGACTGAGGCCACAGAGAATGCTGAAAACATCTGCACAACCAGGTGACCTCATATGTCTCAAGTTGTTCTTGTTAAATGTGTCAAATAATTGAATAACTCTCATTTCTCTTGAAATATTGAATTTGCTTTCAATAGCATAAAAGGAAAATGGTTAGCCATTTCTACTTTCTTTCCTGTGGCTTTTTGTCATTTTAAAAGATCCCCACCTCCACCGTTACCACCTACATCTCACTTGTGAAACTGTGGGAAATGAAGAAGCTGTTTATTCTGAGAGGAAACACTCAAAGCGAAAAGAAGAGTCGGTCGCTGTCTGGTTTGTCTGTCTCTGTCTGTGTGTCAAATGCACTTCTCATAAGGCTGACTTCCTGAGCTGCTGCTCCGTTCTACAGTCTGGCTAACACATACACACACACCAAACCTTGTGACCTCTCCCTGCACCCACAACAAACCATATTTCTGTTAGATTCTGACACTTAAAGACAAAAATCTCTCTCAGCATTGCAGCTGAAAGAGGAATATGGATGCCCATTCAACACAGACAGCCACCCACACACACCTACAGTGTGCACATACAAACTAAACGCAAACACACATATACACACACTCCTCCACAGTGCTCCAAAGAGGTAAACAGAAGAGTCTGACATCCTCTTGCATCATGTGCCTGAAATGCAGCAGAGAAGCAGCTAAACAAGCTGTGACTGTGACAGCTCTTAAAGTGAGGTGGCATTACTCAAGTGAGCTTTGACTTCCAAGTCAAAGCAATTTGTGACACCATTCTAGACTATTCATGTCCAACTGAAGACAATTTCGATGTAATCATAAGAAAGAATAGCCTAAATGTTCAACATGAGAGCTGGACTGAGTTCAACATGGAGGAAATCACATTCAGATGCCTCCAAACATTTTTTCAGAGAGCCAGTTTTCAGTGAGATTCTCTGGCTTCAATATAATCTGGTGACCTCTCAGGAACACCACACACACACACCCACACACACACACACACTCACTTACTCACCTCTTTAAACGCAGTAGGGTCAGTGGCTGTGCATCTAAAATAGCCTCTGACACAAAAACCGCACTTGTACTAAAGGAGGGGAGGGGGAGGTGGAGCCGACTAACAAACCAGGATGAGCATGCTGTATAGCGTCTCTGAATTTTCCTCATATACACCAAGTCTTGTGGTCATATAAGGGTAATACATATGTTGGGTATTTAATGCAGCCTCTCTTAGAGATATTGTAATACTTTGCATCCCTGTGTTGACGTTGACAGACCACAAGGCTAAAGCATGAATGTGAGAGTGAGAGATGGAAAGAAAAAGGTTAGCTTCAGTGGATCAATAGAAAATGCACTCAGTGACTCTGTTCCAGTCTCTTATTTACTCTCAGTTCACAGGTCCTTGGTTGAGGTGACCGCACTGCAGTACTTAAAGCATCTTAAACTGACAGAGTTGCATTGTCAGCATAATTCTGAGTTCACTGCAAACACAAAAATGAGATAACTGTTAAAAACCTCCAAATGAATACTTAGCAATGAGGGGAGAGCCCAAAACAAAGCAAAATCAAATACTGACAGTCTGTGACAAGACCTCAAGAGAGCACGCTGATATTCAAGCAAACTGCAACGTCCAGTTCTTGCATATTAAGACTATAACCACTTTTTAAATGCTGGTAAATAAGGGTCAGATTTTAAAAAATCCTTGCTCTCCTCTCCTGCTCAGGATGCATTGGATTAATAACCTGCATCATTCACACATCAACCACCCACACACTCACCCCAAGGAGTGACAGTACACTCCTAATGCCCTAATGGGGAATTCTTTGAGTAGGCTTCTGCCTTTTATCCCCCTAGGCTCTGATACTGCATGTGTGTGCTCTTGTGTTCGAACATATATGCCTGGATGTGATCCCCCTTCCCCCAACATACGCACTGTGTACATACTACTCACAATAGCCTGTCGTCTAAATGCATCACAGCACATGTGCACTCACATGCGCTCTCCAAGATCGACCTAGATGTTCTACATTAACTGTACAATGCGGGCATGCGCAGGCACCAACACACTGACTCATCTACTGTATCTCCTGTGAACAACTCATGTAGAAATAATATCAGCTCAAACACTTTTACTTTTTCTTTTTTTTTTACTCCTACTTCTTCACCTCAGCAGTACCCGAAGTAATCATACAGGCATTTTAGTGTTTAACAGCCTTGAAGAGTCCTCTTGGTGCAGCATCACATACTACATGCCTTGTCTAACCTTACTTTGCACTGACACAACCAAATACACTCCAACATGCTCCACATGGACAATAGGTGGCCAACCAAAACATGCTAACACTGACACTTATTACATCAAATGTGCATGATTATTTTTGCTCACCAAGTTTTTTCCTCTTGGTTTGACCCATTCTAGCTCTCCAAAACCACTCGATAAAACCCAGCAGCTGTGTTTACCTCTATTACTCATCTACTCACGCCTTCACTTTCATTATTTTTCCTCTCTTTTTAAGCCGATGCTCATCCATGTTGCTATCTAGCTGAGGCAGGTAATAGAGAGAAGCTATGGTCCGTGTCATGAACTTACATTTGGCTGCATTCAAGTCAAAGAGCAAGTGGACAGGCACAGCCTCCCCAAATGGATTCCACATGCTGTTCGCATAACTTCCTCTCCTAACAGTTGACCTACAGTACACCTGGAAACAAAGTTCACAGCCATCTGTGCTACATCCTTATGCAGGTCTGCGGAAGCCATCTGCACACAGAAAAAAGCAGTTCCCAAAAGATTCTGTAAAGGGAAAACAGTTTTTCTGCAAACAGCACAGAAATGATCCAAAACACTCTGGAAATGTCTATTTCAAATGCTCCCCCATCCTCTTTACTTGGCTTCCCTCCTTTTCTCCTTCCTTCTGTCAACCTGCCATATTTGGCAGAAGTAAATTACACGCTGGATAGAAAGAGGAGACATCATCACAGATAGAAAGCCCTTCTGCTGGCATACTTTCCCGTCCTAGCCATGGAAACATGTCAAGCAACTTTAAATCAGAGTCTGGGGGCAAGCTCTTTGCAACCTGAATCACTTACTGTAAGTACTGAGTGTGCATTTCTGGAGGAGGTGTCATTACTAAAAAAGAAAACAATACAAAAAAAGGATCAATGTGCTGGTCAGACATTGGTGAAAAATCTGCCTCCGCTTGAGTATGTTTGCTTTTTGATGAGCTTTTTCTGATCATCAAAATACAGTGAAAGCTTGCTCACTCTGCAGCAGCCTTAACAATAAGAAGCGTCTTAAAACGATGCAACCAAAACATTTCTGAATACTTACAGTGATGTTTCACAAGCAGCGATCACTTATTTTGTCATTCTTTCTGAGTCTTTTTTCACTATTTACACTATCAATCATAGAGTCACTGACAGTTGCACAATACTTTTCATGCTGTCTCTTTTTCTCTCAATCACTAAACACACATGCTCTAGCACTCTTTGTGCAGCCTTAACTCAATTTGGTAAACAAACGTGGGCTGGAGACCCAGGTCAAAGGTTGAATCCACAAGAGAAATCGCACAGGGAAGGAACATTTTGTCATCCTCTGACATGATGAAATTACAGCATAGGGACTTGAGTTCGCAGGCATCACCTACAAATATTATGTTTTACTTCACCCTTAGCAAGTTCAAAACAACTTCCACTGCATGCCTCACCACTCAGAGTGAAACAACAGCATGAGTCCTACATCTACTAGTATATAAAGTTATCTTTTTTACTGCTGGAGCTGCAAGGCCAACTTTATAATCAGGACCCACAGGCTGCACACATATACTGAGCGTACCCCTCCTTTCTGATTCTCCTCTCTCTTATTTGGCCTTGGCTTACAGTTAGGGACCCTCGTGAATCCAGCCATATACTATAGTGCATTGCAGTATATCTGCAATCAATGCTGATACACTCCATAACACCCACTTGGATCAATGAGCAGTCACTCAATATGCCAGCAGTTAACCCAGGTGATTAGGGGGTAATGCAGGGAATTCCAGCTCCCTGAATAAGAATCAGCACCTACATGTTGTTGGAATGAACAAACCAGAGAATGGCATTTTTTTCCCGAAAGATTCAATCTGTCAACATGAGCCCAATTTGTGCGATGTGATCGGTGGCCGACAGAGGATGCCTTTAGTAGGGGAGAATCTCGCAGACCAATTAAATGTCCTGGGCAGAGCAGTGTTGATGGACAGATAGAGTCTATCTGTTGGTGATTGGCTTTTTAATTGAGTCCCCCCCACCTGTACTGATCTCTATCATGAGCCCTTGGATCGTGTCTCAGGGTGGGGGTTGAGCCACTGAAGGGATCAGAGTGGCAGCAGCAGCTTGATGCAGCTGTGGGGGGAAATAAGATGTGTGAGGAATCAGACTGTTTTGTGAATATACATGCGGGCACAGTTTTTCAGCAAAGAAAAATGTTGGGTATGTTTATTTACAGTTTACGCAGTATACAGTATAATTCTTTTATGCCTGTTACATACATACTAATGAATATTTTTGCTGAAAAATGTTGACCATTTGATCAGATTCATAATTCCCTGTTTATTTGGATCAGTTGTTGGACTTGATCTCATGGCAACATCCTGTATCCAAAAGGTACAACTTACTACAGAGCAGGTAATAAAAGGTACATTTATTAAACTCAATAAATATATATATTATATATAATCACAAGAAACTCCTTATTGAGTGTAAACATTTGGCATAGGTTTTTAAAATAGCAATGTGTATGATATGATCTGAAAATATGAGGCTAGTATGCATTAATGAGTATCTTGTATGTCCATATGCATCATTCCAATGTTGTTTTTCCCTGTTTTCCTGTTTTGTTTCCTGTAGGTTTTTTTTTTTTTTTTTTTTGGGGGGGGGGGGGGGGGGGTTGATATCATGCCTGGACACTGTGTTGTGTCCAGTGTCCTTGGGTCCTTCGAGAAGGCGCTTTTCAAATAAAATTTATTTATTTTTATTATTGTTATATAGGGTTATATTACCCAGTGACTAACATTTATAACCCTAAATCTGATACGGAAAGTCTTTTTCACACATCTACTCAATCTAAATGAGATAAAATGATGAACATGGCTGCACTCACAGCTTGTCATATTCAGTGTATAATGTATGCTATTGATATGATATTCAATTACACAGAGAAAAGGGTCACCCCAGTTCTATGTAAGTTTACACTTTCCACTTCACAATTATTCCAGTTGGAGATTTAGCAATCATGCTTTTAAGGATTAATTAATCCACCATCCCAGATGGCTGAATCCACCTATAAAAATCTAATTCATACATGATTTTAAAGACCCTTTTTCAGGCTTTCTTTTATTGGATATCAATAACCAGAATCAGCAGATCCTAGATCAGTCAGATAATCATGAATTGCAAGGTAAGAGGTGCAGGTCTCTGGTTGTAATCACTTTTGCCACGATGACATGTGCATGGTTAAATTTACCAATGCAGTCAAGCTTTTAACTATGCTCAAGGTGCCAATCCCAACATTTGACACTGAAATCTTAAAACTTATATCTTTTGTATGAAAATACTAAAAGAGCAAAGTTTAGATGGGATTTTTGTTGCCGACTTCAGCTGAAACATTTGCTGCTGCTGACTTGCTAATTTATTTGTTGTATCAAACAAAGACGTTGCCACTGAACTATACTATGAGGACATACATGTGATTATTTTAAGCTGTAGCTTCTGGGATAGGCTCCAGCCCCCCACAATCCTGCACTGGAATACACGGGTATAGATGACGGATGGATGTTTCAAGCTGTTCCCACTTGAGTCAATTAAAGAATTATGCTACCACAGATAGCGTTACCTAATAAATAAGCAGTCTGTGATACAATTATTTTAGAAGGAATGTTTCTGTAGCTCACACTGTTTTCAATGTAAGTTTTTAATGAGGAAGCTGTGTATGCTGTGCAACAGCTGAGCTGTCAGAGGTGCCTTCAGTACTGATGATTGTTCAGCTTAGTCAGTTCTGAATTAAAGAGCTGCTTAAATATAATTAATGCCATCAACTGAAGCTACACAATCCACTGTTGACGATGACACTTTCATTTGACTGAAGACATGCTTCAATGTTATGGTACTTAACCTTAAACGTATATTTGAAAATTCTGTCATAATATGGCTGCTGTTGCAACAAGAGTCAAGTTAATATTTCAAAACCTTCGTTTGATTCACTCGCCAGCAACTAAAAATATTTCAGTGGCTCACCATTTGCAGAAATCCAAAATAGAGTACATCTTCTCTATTGGTGTACAATGTAGAGACTCTACACATGTGATAGAATCAGCCTGCCTATTCATGCATATGAAGAAGGCCCCTTTGTGAATGGATTCAAGTGAGACTTTAAATGGGCACTAATCCGCCTCACCGAACATCCAAGAACTGCAGGGGGTCTCATCCATACATGCACACTCACACATAACCCCACCTCCTCCTGTAGAGATGGATGGTATCCCTTATTAACCCCATGGGGAAATTTTACTCTGACTCTCAGATAGACCTGTCAACACTTGGGGGCACACAATACTGAGAGCCCCTATATACATACATAGATATATATATGGAATATAATGATCATTTGACTTTTTATTGATTTGACCACAGTTAAACACACACGCCCTACAGCTGATACACAGATAAAGACGAGGCAGGGCCTTTGCACATCGCTAGGGTAAAGTCACAGAGGTCAGTGCTTAGTTTCCACATCAAACCCAGGAGCAGAGGCCAGAGTCTCATCCCCCCCCCCACCTTCCTCTCTCCTTCTCTCTCACTCTGCCCGCTGACCCCCTCCGCACACACGCACACAACTCACACCCTACTCCTCCTCCTCCTCCCTCTCTGGATGTACAAATGCCTTTGCTGTCAGCTCTGCCCTGGTCCCCTGTAATTGAAAATAACAGCCAAGGGCCAGCCCCCGGCCACTCTCCCCTGCCTGGTGGCTCTCTGCCTCAGTGACAGCCACCCATCAATACCAATGACTATTACCCTGGAAGTGAGAGCGCTGCCGATGACATCCAAGACACCACCCCTGCAACACTCCCACACACACACACACACACACACACACACACCAGTGTCCTTCCTCCGCTACCCGAGCCTCCTAATGTTTAACCCGTTGCTAACAGCCTTGTCTCTGTGTATCTAAGCTGCTATAGCAGGCTACAGTAGACAAACAAGCTGGTCTCTCTCACATCACAATTTGTGCGCACACACACTCACACGTAAACAACTCTGTAGGCATCACCAAAACTCTTGACTAGCAACAAACTTTTTCCCCCCCTGAGAAGTGTTGAGAGAGTTTTTGCAGTGCTGTCTCGCTCTCATATCCCGCCTCCATCAAGACATTCAGTCAGTGTTACTGTACAACGCTTCTTCACTGTTGAGCTGATTCGTTTTGAAGTTGCTTTGGACTTATGTGAGGCGAGAGATTTGAAGCACAAGCAGTGCCGGTGTTGTAAAGTCCAGATGCTGCTCATGCTCACTCTTAGCATAATCACTTTTTTTGTCACTGCTCATGACAGCTTATGGATTCACACTAAGAAAAGGTGTTATATGTCCAGTCAGCACCACGCAGGGTCTCTTGTTTCCCCCCTGCTGACGGACACCAAACACAATACCATAGGTGATCTGAGTTGTCATCTGCTTTGACAGCGCAATGACAGCTGAACGAAGCGCACTGAACACAAGCACAAAGCCAAACAAACGTGACAAATGAAGCACACACAGCGGCAGCAAGCACGGGAACAGGACAAGAAAAACGCACAGACCTTGTCAGAAGCTGCAGAGCCGTGGAGACTAGAAGACTGTTTTCCTTTCTACAGTCCTCTCTGTCTCGTCTCCTCCTCTCCCTCTCCTCTCCTCTTCTCTCACTCTGCGTGAATGTACGGGTGTTTGTGTGTGTGTGTGTGTGATAATGTGTGTGCGCGCGCGAGTGTATCTGAGCGAGCAGCTCCCTCCCCTTCTGTCTCTCAGCTGCTCAGCTCAGGCAGTTCTCAGGAAATGAATGGGAGCGCACAGAGAACTGTTGTACTTGCAAATGACTTACCCCGAGTCACATGATCCGCTAAATGTAGGGTGGGCCGGTGGGTGGAGGCTTCATAAGCAAAAGGGAAGACAATATACTCTAAGCTTTAACAGCATGCATCGAATTACATGGGGCCCCTCCGGGGAGGTTTCCGACGCGTCCGTTCTCAACCAGCCCAAACTCAGTCTTTGCCCCTCCCGGAGCGCCCAGGGCTCGGGCTGAGCTCCGCAGCTTCTCCCGTTTAAAGGGGACGGAAAGGAAGAGGAAACAGTAAATTATCTCAACTTGCTCAATTTACAATTAGGTTGGTCTCGCGACAAATTCCTGCAAACTGCCTTCAGAATTGTTGGGGGGTTGTGTTTGTTTTTGGTAGTTGTTCATTTTTTTTTTGTTTGTTTTTTTTTTCATTATAATTTTTTATTAATTGGGTCTTTTGCACTTGTAAGAAGTTAGCCACCGGAAATATCGTTAATGAGTAAAAGACCAACAAAAACTTTACTGAATCAGTAATCACAGTAACACAAAACTTATTAGGCCCTATTTGTTCATTTTAGTGTTTTTTTTTTAATCGAAATCAGCCAATTTCCCATTGTTTGCCATTTAAAGACATTTATCAGTAAATCAGTTAGCAGGTTAATACATCGTTAAACTTTTTTTTAAAGGTAGTCTATATTTAGCCCAAACCTTCATTTGTATGTATCAGTTGTTAATTATTATATAAATAATAAACTAAACTTTTAAATACAAATTGCACACAATAAAAGAACACTAACCAGACCTACTTTAATATTATGTCGGATAGCAGCAACTAATCTTTACAAAGTTATTTAATTGTTACAATAATATAACATTGACAATTTGCTTGGTTAATTTGCTCAGTTTACATTGTAAACTACGGGAAATATCACAGCTTTTGAGGTTTCTGTATTCAGAGTTTTTCTCTCTAAATCATTTTCCTCTGAATCACTATTGTTCCGGAGAACGCTGTTTGTCAGCAGAAGTGACTTCCTATATCTCTGTCCTACAGACATGAAGAAACCTCTGATTGAACATGCTCTGGTGTTTCCTCTCTGTGTAATGTAGTGGATGTGAACTAATGTCCATTGTGTTCAGCAACTCGTGCAGCATTCTCTGGACAATCAGCACCACAAGCTCCAGATCAGTCCCCAGAGAGCTAGCCTTCTTGACCTTAATTTTTTTTGAAAGACAATATGGACAAAAGTCACAGCTAACTGTGTGCAGATCTCCTTCTTTACCGTGACATGTCTGAGCTGAAAAGCACTGCAGGGATCCTTCCTTTCAGCTTTCCACTAACTTTATTGTCTTGATCTGCTTGTAAAGTTGTAAAGCAGCATATAGACATCTTTAACACCAGGCCCTACAGGCAAAATATAGCCATTTTTCTGCTGGTCTAAAATAAACGAGTTAGCCACTATAGATGTCAATTAGTTATTTTAGAGATTTGTATTAAAACAAAAACCCAAATGAGTAGTTATGTTTTTAAAGATTGCTTCTGTCTGTTTACTCAATAGTATCATATTGTTCTAATTTAACTGGGTGGATATCTGAATTCTTACCAGATATTTGTATGCACTGTACAGGATTGCTGTAACACAAAGCCTGCTTTGCTCCTGCAGTAAAATGTCACATTTCTACCTGCTGTCCAACTACCTTTTGAAAATATAGTGACAGTTTTGAAATAGTCCTCTGTGTGATGCTGGGGCCACTGTGGTCATGGCAGTTTTCCTGGTGTTGCCAGGCTTAATGAAAGGTAACTGTGTGGTATGAGGGGCTGATGCTTTTGCAGCTCAGACCCACTCCCCTGGGAGCTCTAATTAAGGTAAAGGAAGGAAACTCATCTGCATGGCTGATGGCGCTCGTACCACTTTACATAGTGCCAGTGTTATGGTGGAGTGGATTGAAAGAGCCAGAGATGATGGAGAGAGGGAGTGAGGACAGAGAGAGAAAGACTACAATATTATAGTACAGGGAGCCTGATCCAACTGCCACCCACTTAATATTCATTCTGTTTCACTTCAGATACTGTAAGTCTTCTGTTTGCAATCAATGGAGGATAAAATGGATGGGTGGAGATGAGAGGATGGAAGGATATGGATGGAGAGAAAAAAGGCAAGATTATTAAGGCTGAATAGGGTGGATAAATGGATGGCAAGGTGATTGTGTGAGGGTGAAATTTGCGGCTGCCTGGTTGGGAGGGGCTAAAGGTGTCCATTGGCTAGAAAGGTGGCTAGAATGAATGGAGGTATGAATAAAAGAAAGAGCTTAGCTGCAATGTATATTATAATGGTATATAAGTGCTAAGGACCAGATGAGCTGTGTGGGTTGTGGATGTTGCTTTAAAGGTGTTTTTAAACACTTTGATGAAGGGGTTTATCAGAGGATGTGATTTTAGATATTATTCTAATATCAGCTTTGAATAGATTCTTTTTAAAATTATATAACTAATGTCATTTTAAGTGAAAGCTCATTTTAACCTTGTTTTCTTGAATATGGGTGGAATTGGTCTGCGTCATTATTTTTTCATAATGAAGCTGAGCAAGGTAATTCCACTTTTATCTCAAGGCATCAACAATAAAATGCAAGAAAAAAAAAATCACATAATACACATAATAATGGCCAAAAAAGTTGGCAACTGGATTTATAGGTACCAGCTTCCTATTTGGATAATTACTGCATGGGCTATTATCTTTCAACTGGCAACAAGTTATTTAATCCCAGCTGATGCAATAAGCAGCTTCTCATTTCTTAAACAACCACGTGGAAAGATATCTTGTGGATGTGGAAAACCTGTTTAAAAAGGGTCAGATCATTAGCATCATGAAAACATTTAAGGATATGCAGAAACTACTAAAACTGGATTAAGAACTGTGCAACACATTGTATAACTGGAAGGATAGTAAGAAAACATCATCTTCAAGAAAGAAATGAAGACAGAAAAAAAATCCTGAATGATGGTGACATGCGATTACTTCACTGTTTGGTGAAATAAAGTTGGAGAAAAACAACAGTAGAACTTAGGCCTATCTTTAACAGTGAAAGTAAGGACATTTTCACATGCACAATGTGATGGGAAGTCAAGGGATTGGGACTTAGCAGTTGTGTAGCCATAAGAAAGCCATTAATTAGTGAGGCTTAGTGGAGAAAAAGGCTTCACCTTGCACTCTTGAGCAATAGAAGAAGGTCAAGTGGTCTGATGAGTCCAGATTTACCCTGTTCCAGAGTGATGGGAACATCAGGGTAAGAAGAGAGGAGGATGAAGTGATGCAGCCATCATGCCTACAGTATACTATACAAGCCTGTGAGGGCAGTCTGTGATCTGGGGTTGCTGCAGCTGGTTCGGTGTTCAGGTCTAAGTTCAGCGACATTATGTGTCCAAAGGATGAGGTCAACTGACTGAATTTACTGAATGACCAGGATATTCCATTAATAGATTTTTCCTCCCTGACTGGCATGGGAATATTTCAAGATGACAATGATAGGATTCATTGGGCTCAAAATGTGAAAAAGGGGTTCACAGAGCACAAGACATTATTTTCACACATGGATTGGTCACCACAGAGTCCAGACCTTGCATACCATAGACAACGAATCCTACCCTCCTCCAACAAGGGCCCAAGCAGGATTTGATCCCCAGACTCCCAGGTGAGAGTCGTTTGTGCTAACCAGTCAGCAAAAGGGATATTCTTGTGGCCAAGTAGCCAGGGCGCGTGATCAATCGGAGGCATAGTGACAGGACCCCACACTGTCACATAAAGTAACTAAATCTTGTGACATTGCAGAAGCTTGTCCAATGCTACCATAATCAAAACTAAAGGTGGTCCATCAAAATATTAGAGTGTGTGACCTTTCTTTGTTGGTGGCGACTTTTTTTTCTCTTTAAAGGGACTAGAGGCAGGAATTGTGAAAGAATAAACAAGCATGTCCAGTTTTTTAATACTAATGGGTGATGGAGCGCTAAAAACCAAAAAGAACGAGCCCACCCACGTCTCTCTCCGTTGCCTTGAACAGGCTGTGTGCTGCATAATGTGCTGCGATTCGGTGGCCGAATTTCCCGCGCCGTCCTGCGGATGTGATGTCAAATGACGCTGCATCCGCGTCCTCAACAGTTTTGATACAGGAAGGAGACGGTCGTGGTAAATTCAAATACTGTAAGCGATAGTTATGGATTCTTCTGCCGTCAGCAAACGATCCAGCTCAACTGAAAGACACTAAAAAGTGTCACTGAAGAAAAAGACTTTTATCAGCGTAATAAACAACATTATAGCTTCAGTTTGTGCACGCTCCCGTGATGGCTTGACTCATGGCTGCAGTTACCCACAGCGCCAGTCACGGCAGTCGCGAATCTAATTTCTTAATCTTGCCTTAAGTCCCTTTAAATCAGATCACGAAAAAAATGTTGCAACACCCTGAATTTGACCGGGATATCATGTAAAAATCCAACAATAGGATGTTTTTGCTGAAGACAAGTTTATAGTGGCATTTAAGACCAATGTAAAATATTTCGATTATGAAACGCAACCAAATTTCCCACTTTTTCATTCTTCTCTGCCTAATTTGACATATTTCCATCTCAATTTAGAGCATTAAATGACTCAGCTTAGTGTTGAACATCTGCATTAAAAGTACTGGCACTTAAAATGACTGGTATGGTTTTTCATGTCAACACAGATATAAAAGAATGGTCGTTTGCAGATTAATGTGCTATTACCAATCTCTGGGAAGAATTTAGATTTCTTTGATGAGAGGGCTGGTTGGATATTAGTAGCTTTGAATGCTGTGTGTGTGATGGAAGACACATGTAACATCGTTTATAAAACCCAGTGATGATCCTTATAATGACATCCTCAGGAGTTCTTTCAAATGAAATCCTTGCTGTCTAACCCGTGCCCCGGGAGCCCTGGCGTGTGCTGAAGGAAGGCAGGCAGAGTGGAGCGCAAACAGGCGCTTGGAAGGAGGTGCGAGGGAGAGGAGCATGGACTGAAAAAGAGGGGGATGAATGAAAACGATGGGAGATGTCTGAGGGACACGGTGGAGTGGGTGCACAGCAAAAGGAAGTATCTGAATGGGGGTTGGGGTGCTCCAGTCAGACCTCCATCCTTCAGCCCCAGCAGGACTTATTTAACACCTGAGATGCAAGCACATCTCCCAAGGCTACGCCAGCTACAGACAGGTTGCTAATGTGCCACCCTGGGGTGGGAGCAGTTCAAAGAAGGCGTGGGTGTCTGGGGGATCGTTTGTGGAGCAGCATAATAAGCTGTAAGACATCAAGAAGAGCATTATCATAACACTCCTCTCCCTTGCATCATCTGACCCAATCTCATCAAATTATTGTAACACCATTCATCATTTAGTCACACACTGCAAAATGTCTTCACTGAGGGGGCGGGCATCTCACCATGCAATGTAGGGCTGAAAAACATTTGCACGTGTGTTTTGAAAAGCAGAGAGTGATGTTCCCTCCTGTTGTCTCATGCTGAACTTTAGACTCTGGACTCCTAGAAAAGTCACGCCAGATGAGGAAGTGGGGATCAGAGAGGCTAAACACAACCTGTTACAGCTCAGTCAGGAGGGAGAGGGAGAGAGGGAAAAAGAACCAGGAGGGGGAGAGAAAGATCCCAACAAACAAAGGATATTCTGCTATTGCAGGCTAATACAAATGCACAATATTTCTTGCCTTTCCTTTCCTTTTCTATCTTTTTCCCTTTAGAATTACAGCACACTGTAAAATAATTCATTTTCACATATTTCTCAGGAAAGTGATAAAAAAGTAATAAAATTGACGGAACATGAATAAAAAAGTGGAATTCAAGACATGGCCATGAGAAAACTCAAAGCAGAAGAATTAAACCTTGAAAATGGGATGGATAGGAATATATATTCATTTTGTCAGACAGCTCTGACTTGTAGGCAATAATGTGTTCATCCCTGGAGCTTCTTTTATCCCCCGCACAGTCTCACCATGTTTCCTTTGTGAATGCACAACACAAAATGGAAACAAACACAAAATGAGACACTCTCCTCAGAGTGTCAACATAGAATTCTGGGTGTTACAATGCGGTGCTCTCTGCACTTTTGTCCGTTTGTCGGCCTGTCATGCAGTCACATTAAACATTTTCACAAAAGTTCAGGGAATTTCAGACTATTTATTGTGGAGATTTTTGGCCAATATTTCACAATGTTTTTTTTTTCCAACTTCTCAACTGGAGGTTTTGTTTGCTGTGCGCTCAAGTGCTAAAACATGTGTTGACTAAATGTATAAATTAGAACAAATGCCACATTACACAACTTTAATAATTAACTTGTAATTACATTTCTCAGCATGATGTCATGTTTCCTGCAGCATTTGTTCAGAGAAAAACAAAAATGCTTACACTACAAAAACTCAAAGTATATTTTTCTGATTTCTAGTCAAAATATCTCATCACACTCAATATAAGACATAATTACCTAAAGAGAAACATTTAAGTGAGATATAGGAACTTCTTTTAAGACAAATGCATTTTATTTCAAGAAATCTTATCAAGAAAATTTAACTTTTCTATTGGCAGAATTTGTTTTGCTTATTACAAGCAAGGAAAAAAATCATGGCCACTCTTAAAATGAGTTTTTTTTAAGTGTTTTTTTTTTGTTTGTTTTTTTGTTTGTTTGTTCTTTTGTTTTGCTTGTAATAAGCAAAAAAAAGTGACAGAAGAAATACGGCTCATTGGTGTTTTGGCTCTGCAAAAAAATAATGTCAAAGTGTTTCTTTACAAACCCTAAACCATAAAGTCCTTTTACGAAAGGGGATTGATAATACAGTTACTGTATGTGTTAGTCTATCAACCATGAGATGCTTATTGAGATTACTTTTCACTCCTGCAGTGCCAATCAATCAATGATATGACAGAACTTTACTTAAAACTTTTGTTACTTACTGTTTGGGTTTTGACATTAACAAAATTAGCTCAAGCCTATAACTGTCATTCATTTTTACAAGATCACAGACAACTGCTGGAAGTCATAAACAAATGGCCCAGGTCTGAGGCAAATTTAGTGGTTTCCAGTTGCTCTGTTTTAAAGATGTGATTTGACATGCTATTAAAAGGGTGTCTGGACTGTTGAGTGAGCCTTTAGCAAGAAGCTTGAGCTAGTATGAGAGCAAGTGATGATGTTAGGGGACGTTACAGGGTGATTACAAAGAAGGAAGAAACAAGAAAGAAAAGAAATGCAATGATTTTTCATTTCCATGTCAAAATACCATTTGTGTTAAAGCTAAATAGATGTGATGATTAAACAAAAGTACAGCAGAAACATAGTTATACTGAATGTAAAATTAATAGACTTATCAGTGAGGTAGAGAAAAGGAAATCTCTATTCTGTGTTGGTCAGAGTTCTTAAATCATAAACAGATTAAAATTTGCTGGGTTGGGGAAAAAAAAGGAAAAAAGGTAACTATCTGTTCAGTTCAGTTTAGATCAAAGGACCCTGCAGAGGTCAAAAAGATATGGTGGGATTATGAACCAGAGACCAAATGTGAATCAGATGGCATAGCAGAACTACAGTGGACCAACTCCTGCTTTATGTGTAAACAGATTCATGCACAACCTGCACGGTGAACAGAGATGAATGTTTTCATGTCAAAGCATGAGGCCTCTTTTTCCAATTCCACTTTAAATCAAGATTACTGTATGCTGCTGTCAAAATACATGTACTGTATGCACGGTCTAAAGAGCAAAAAGTCTTTCTTTTCAGATATCAGTTTGTACAGGTATGAAGAAAACGGCATATCATATGTTTTTTGTGAGCATACTTAATTTATGCATCTGGCTGCAGGACTTCAAAGCTTCTAAACACAAAATAAATATATCATATAGAGTGATCAAATACTCTCTGATTTTGCTTTATACTGACAAATCTGTCCATCAATCTACTCAGTTAGGCTTAAAAACATCATGTTTGGAACTAAAATGTATTCTTTGTGTCCCACTGTCACCATTAATGACATATGAACTTTTAAAATTCCCCCACAGCCACTTGAGGTTACATATTTTATGAATGTTAACTTGGATTGTTTTTTAACAAATTAGCCATGGGGGTGTTTTAGGGTGGAGGGGAGTCTGGATTAACATGTCTTTGTGCTTATTTTGTGTGTTGAAAGCTGAAAAAGGGAGAAACAGTAAATGGTGTTCAAGAATGGCCGGAGGCACCTTTGGCTCCTCTGCAATTTAAAAGGTTAACGATGACCACTTCACATTTGTTCCAGTGATAGAAAAATAATCACCACACATCCAAGGAAATAATCAGGTATAAGAAAAAAAAAAGAAAAAAAAATCTTCCATGTTATGTTGTCTGTACTTAATAGGTGGTTGAAAAAAAACTTTTTTTCATTCTTTCTTCCTTTGGGGAAAAACACAGCTTTATTCACATGCAAATGTTTTTCCATTTCAAAATTTGCACAGGAGCTTTTAAAGTCCACACCACACCAACAAAAGCTGCATAGTTGATTGCAAATTACTTTCAAAGGAATCATGAGTTATGTTACACAAGAATATGAGTCAACGATAATATATTAAATTTGCACATATACTACTCTTCCCAGTAAACAAAAGTAATCCCAGTGTAAGAAAACAAAGCAAAATACACTTAATGTGTGTGTGCGTTTGTGAAAAATGGCTGCTTTTCATCTGGGAGTGAGAACATGGATTACATCAGGTGGTGAACACCTTCTTTTTACTGCCCCAGATAATGTTATGCATTGCAGTTGTTTCATGTCACGACATTGATCATTGGTGTGTTGCACCACACTGAACCATTAAATCCTTTTGTACTTTTTCTAGTATACCTTGTTTTCATTTGATCCCTGTTTTCAGTGACCCTGTCAGCTAATTAACTGTCGACAAAGCAAATATTACACGAAACTTACAAATTTCTATACAGTAACTGATAAAGAATGTAAACCTATCTTTTTACATCCAGAAAAATGTACTCATAATTCACATGACTCCAATTAAGAGATCAAGGATCGCCCTGGTGCTCTAATATATTTGTTATGATCTCAGTGCTATGGCTGATAATGAGGGGCCTTGTCTCATATGATGTAATCTGCTGTGTCTCTGAGATAACTTTATGTAATTTTGTTGATTCGTTTCAACAGTTTGCTGAATTTCCTTTGTGAATGACAGAGGTTGGTTTCAAATACATAAAAGCGAATGCATTGTTTCTAGCTCAGGAGGATGTACATTACCTTCCAACATTGGTGTGGCTGACAGGGGGTTCATTTCAACATCAAGTTTACCCAGATGCATTGGTTAAAAGAATGGTTGTCATAACAATAATTCCTGTTGAAGAATGCAATGAAGTGTAAATGATCAATTCATGCAGGCATGTACAGTATAGCCTATATATATCTATTTATTCATGTACATCTGCCATTGAATAATAAAATAATTCCATGCACTGCCATACTGTATGTGCTGTAGCATTGATTGGTTCATTGAAATGTGACATAAAAACATACAGGAATATAGAATTTGATCTTGTGTTTACAAATACTGGCATGTAAAACTTGCCTGTGTTGCCTTCCAATATTCTTAAAAACTGTTGTATTGAAAGTAACAAAAAACAGATTACAGGAATAAGGAAACCTCATCTGCTCATCATGTGTGGCTTTCTGTGAGCTTTAACTTGACCCAGTTGTCAGAGTGTGTTGTAAATGCAGAATATGCCATTTAGTGCATGTGAATGGGCAACTGTGGACAAAGCCAACACCAAATGCTGTAGAGGTTCTCCGGTGTTCACGAGTGAAAACAGTTCTGAAACAGTGACAACCATGGTGATGATCAGGTACAAAACACAATACATTCAGACCAAGTACAACAGAGAAATTACACAATGCCAAAAGGAAAGGTGCACAATGTCAAAAGCTTTGTAAACACACACACAACTCAGAGAGTAAATGCATGTTAAAAACAGAATTTTTAACAACAAAACAACTTGTTTTGCAAAATAAATAAATAACAATAAAAAAAATCAAGATCATGCTACATGTAAGCAGCATCATAGTGATCCTCAGCTCAAAGTTTTTCTATGAAGACGTTCATATGAAAGAGGCACTTTTGGGACAAGATGACCAATCACAACCATGGATTTGGAGCTTGGAGTTGTAGTTGTTGACATAAACAACCAACTATAACAACAAGTATATAGACTGGAAGCAGCACAGTTGCTGCAGCCACACACTGGAAGGAAATAATTACCCACTAAAGGAATTAAACTCATCACTTTAACTGACACATAATCAAAGCCCAAGTAGAGCTGACTATGTTAACAGATGTGGATTCAGTTAATACATATCAGGTGTGTTCCTGCTGAATGGGCAAGTGTCTTGGATTTGTTATTTCAGCTGATGCTCTGACTGTGCACATACACTGTAACACACAATCACATAGAAACAGTTCACACTAGTGAGCCAAAAGAGCAAATTCCTGTCAGACATGCATGTATACATCTTTTTTTTCATACTGTCTACATGCTTGTTGGGGAAAGCCAAAGGGTTTATATGGACTCAACAGAGATTTAAAACAGAATATTTCCACTCTTCTTTTTCTGTTATGTTATCTGGATCTGGTTAGCTTTGCAGCATAAGTTACCATGGTGATGTACCCTGGTAAAGAGCAACCCTCATGGCACTGAAAACCCTAAATTAAATCTAAAGTTGCCTCTGTGAGCCATAAATCCTGCCTCACAGAACAGGCCTACCATGTTTTCTGTTTACTGCAGTATTCTGTGACATGTTGAGATGTTTTGTTTTTTCTTTCTTTCTGGTTTAGTTGTGTTTGTTATGACTAAGAGCTACCGTAGATAAATTAAATGGTGGTAGAAAAAAATCGAATCGACAATAAGACAGGAAAAAACTATGAGAAGTCCAGAAGAACAGAGAGAAACAGAGTGTTAGGACATCTGCTTGCTCAGGGGCCTTTCCTGGTCTGCTGCTTATGCATGCGTGCATGTGTGTGAGCGCTGTTTGTGTGCCTGTGTTTGTCCAGGCGTTCGTACACCTGCACAGACTGAGTGGGTTGGCTCAGTGGGCTGGCGTGGAGCTCCGTGGATCCCCCTCCAGGCCAGTTCTCTGTCAGGCCCTGCCAAGGTCAGCTGCCTGCCAGTGGGTGGGTGGGGGTGGAGGTGGTGAGGTGGGGGAGGGCGGGGGAGGGGGACGCTTCAGCAGCATGGCCACTGGGGCCTCAGCACACTGTGTCTAATAGCAACCACAAAGCCTACACACACATACTCACCCATAGAATGCACTCTAACACCACTACACGGGGCGAGCAAGTGTTCTGTGATTTCACTCAGCCGCTCACTCTGCACATATTTTACGTCAAAAGCAAAGGTGCAAAAAAGGGAAATAGTTTGGATTATTGACTAAGTAACTTTACCTCCTGAGGTTAGGGGAATGAAAGAGTAGCTAGGAAAGTAACAAGGAGACCTGTGTGTTTTCAAACTGCTCGCTCCGTATTATGTCCATTCCACTGCTATCCATTACCTTGATCATCTTACTGGGTGGCTAGACCCAGGGTGGGGCCTGTAATACTGAAGCCATTCTGAAATACCTGACTCACTTCTGTGCACACCAGACTTTCAGCAAGAAATGTTAAGGTTGTAATTAAAATATATTTTGTCAACAATATCCCCAAATATGAACTCTGTAAATGCATGTTGATGACAGTGTCAGTCTCCTGGTTGCTCTGAATTGAAAAGACTCCCAGACTCAGTTTGAATGTGTTTCTTAAGAGATTTGCCGCCTCACACAGCAGTGGAGACACCTGAATGGTATGGTAGGACCAAAGCAATTATCCCCTGCCACTCCCCCACATCCCCCACCGCTGTCAAGCCTGTCATCAACCCGAGAGTGTACGTGCATGTGTGTGTTTGTGTGTAACTAGCAGGGGCTGATCAGCTACCAGAGTCCTCAGTGTTACTCTTTTGTTGCTCTTTTCCCAGCCAGCAGCCCTTTAGTTTGTGTCAGAGAGACCTTGCGTTGTTCCCCTTTGGCAGCTGGACCCCTCCCACCTCACCTCCTTACTCCCCTCACCTCTTTCCCCATTACCTCCTTCCCCTCTCCTCCCTGCCAGGCGTTGGGTAGAGAGGGAACAGCCAGTGCTCTCCAAACACAAGGACAGAAGCTGCCAGCAGGTAGCCATGGCAACAGTTTCTCTCTCACCCGCCGCTTCCCCGCTCGGTAAAAAGGAGTGTGGAGAATCGCAGGGCCCCTCTCTGCTCTCCGCGCTCTCTCACAGCCCAAATTAGACGGGTCACAGTGTTTTTCTGGCACCCGTTTAAATAATCATAGAGATGGATGTGCATAAAGAGAGAGGGAAGAAGAAAGAGAGGTGAGGCGGGGGCATGCCGAGGATATAGAATGGGGGTGTTAATCAAAAAGAAGCAGATTGCCGCACAACAGATAATTTTTTTTTCCAGACATAAGACTGTGGTAGGTGGAGACAAGGATGCTTGAGATACTTGCGAGCCATGGTACAGAATTTATGTGTGTAATGCAAGAGCAAGGGGGAGGGCGAAAGTTGTGATAGCTTCAAGTCTTGAAAAGAGGACATAACTGTCTGGCAGACAAATCAATTTCTTGTTCCAAGCTTGCTGTTAATGTGATTTTGAAGATTCATTTCAGATCCATCTCTATAACTTACAGTTTTGTGCCTGAGACATCAGCACCAAGTACTTGAGCAGTTGTGTTTATCCAGACCTCTTCAACTCTCATTTACTTATACATTACCCTCTGGCAGATATACTATACTGCGGGACTTGTGCACTTATTATAAAGTGCAAGGCTTCTGCAGCAAGCTAGTGTGAAGCTGTTGGTGTCCTTCGAAAAGTTTATGTATCTAGGAAGAGGTGCTGATATTAAGAACAAGAAGTTGTATGATGGAAAACCCAGAAATGTTTTCTTTTCATGAGCTCCTGCCACTGGTCTGCTCTGGCTTAATAGCATTCTGGCTTTTGAAAATAATTCAACCCTGCTTATTTTCTACTTGATTTACTCTGCGCAAGACTTCCCTCATCAGGCCAGAGTTTTGATATTAAGCCAAAATAAATCGGTTTCCCTTTTCGGCAATATGTTGAGCCTGAACCGACAGCAGAAAGATAAACTTTAGAATACAGCCATGGGATTACATCACAGCTAAACAATGTCTATTTTTAAACTGGCTAAAGTTTTTCTTACCTCCAGGAATTTCCTAAACAGGACAAATCTGAGAGATTGAGCACAGGGCTGCGAAAATTTAATTAAAGTGCAGTCATACACCCAGGGTCATATCAGGGATTAAAATTTCTCTAAGGTTGTTTGGATATAAGATCTATGGGGGATTAAGAATCCTTGTAAAGGAAACTAGTTCCAGGTTTGAGCTTTGGCATTTTTTCTCATAGGAAAATCTTGAACATATTGATACAGAGTACACACAAACAATAACAACATAAACATAATTTCTGCTTTTTTTTCTTACAGGTATGGTTTCCATTTGCAAAACATATTTTTTCAACTATTTTTTTTTTTTTTTTAAATGTTGCACATTTGAGTTTATCACTCCGCTTTCTTATTGAAAAAGAAAGCTGCAGTAAAAAACTGCACCATCATGACAAGGAAATGAGCTTTATAGCATAGTCTAAGCAACAAACAGTGTCATGTTTAATTTATCTGTCCACGTTACTATTAATGGTGGGAGACCAGTGTGGTATTAGATATGTTGTATTGGTGACTCAGAAGTTGCTGACATGATGTTCAGGTTCTGCCATGGATATCATGTAGATAAAACAAACTCATATCTGCTGTGTGTGTGTGTGTGGTTGTGAATGCGAATGTGCGCACATTCGTAGGCCTGCTT
The DNA here is from genome assembly GCA_023101725.1 of Atherinomorus stipes. Lineage (NCBI taxonomy): Eukaryota > Metazoa > Chordata > Actinopteri > Atheriniformes > Atherinidae > Atherinomorus > Atherinomorus stipes. Next base: position 699,140 of record JALJCO010014178.1, on the reverse strand, counting down.
GACTTCCCCACATTGATACCAGATGGCCCTTCCCATCATGGCCAATGGAGGAATTCAGTTGGCAAGACCCCTTCTTGTTCATGGTCAGTGTGTATGCGTGAGTGTGTGTGTGTTCCTCCCTGTAGCCCTCCTCTCAAACCACACACTGACCTATTTGTATTCTGGGCAGAGCAGATGAGGCTCCAGGCCCACTGCCCTGCTCCCCTCTAGCCTGTCCCCTCAGGAGGGCATCTGTGGGTCTGCACTGGACAGATAGGGCAAACCCATCATGGCAGCACTTTAAAGACCACCTCACTGGTCTGCTGAGAGTTAATATGTTTGGACTTGGGTGTGGGGTGGGCCGATGTGCTTCTGAGACGTCTCTTCTTCTGTATCTTTGTCTCAAGCAGTCCTGTTTCTTTTCTAAAGACAATAGAAGTCACTTGACTCCAGCATGAAACTGAAAACTCATTCTCAAATAGTAATGACAGCTCATGATGGCGAGTCAGTTTGTGGAGACTTACGTTGTCTCTTCAATGCAAAAGAAAAAATGCAGCAACAGTTGAAAGACTGTCAAAAATGTTGAGCCTCTCAATCTGATAATCAGTTTCTTAGAAAGCGCTTATCTCCATCCTCTCTGAGATATCAGCCCATGTGTGTTGTATGAATGTTTGTCTTTAAATTTCAATTCAAATTGAAATGATCTCATTTAAAACCACCCAAGCATGTCATGATAGACCCCCTATTTTTAAACCCCCCACAATCATTCACCCTAAAAAACATTATTTCTTGATTTGCAGCCACACACATATGTTGAGAAACTCAAACACAAAAGTGTGTATGGAGGTCTCTGCACACACAAACACACATGCCCAGAGAGAGGGTGCTGAGCCATAGAGGAATGCAGAGCAGTATAATCACAGCATCATCAGCTCTGTCCTCTGAGAGAGCGGGCCAATAATGCCCCTCTAATTGAATAACTTATCCACAGCTATTTCCCAGGGGGCCGAGCTGCAAGGCACTGTCGTGGAGAGAGGGGGGCAGATGGTGCTGAACAGAGCAGATCAGCATCCTCCAAGTGGCACAGTGAAAGGTGGCGCCAGACAAACACATTTCCTTTAATGCAATCTCTCTCAAAGAAAGAAACTTTTTTTTTTGGTCTTTTAGTTCTATATTTTCCATAAACAAAGCAACATAAATGACTACACAAGCTCTGAAACTCCTTCCAATAACGCACATTGCTTTGTCTCTGTTAAAGGGTTTTTCCTCTTATACCTTACTGAAAAGTTTGCAATATTCCCAAGCCTAAGGGTAAGGATAACTCCCCTTAAGACCTCCCAAATCTGTCCCCCTTTTTCAACCACCCTTGCACTCACTACAGGGGGTAACTATACATTCTGTTTCTTTTTTCTCCCACCAGCTACCATACCTCCCTGGGAGAGAACACACATGCTGCACACAATACTTTCCAAGTAGCATCGCTGAATTTTTGTTCTTAGCCTCGCGCTGATACTCAGCCACCGTGGAAGGAAAATGCATCTTCAGGTCAATGGGAATGTTTCTGATGATCATCCAAAACCACAATCTTAGCAGGAACAATACTGTACTAGGTCAACATCACACAATACTAGTTGGAGTGAACAGAAATTTGTCGTCCTAATGAATCAGTAATTCCCCCCCACCCACCCCCCATCTATCTTGCTGAACTCCTCTCTAGTGTGGTGTATCTCATCAGCAGGCATGATATCTACCCAGGTCAATACCTTTATGCCCACAAGCACTGTAGAAGTCAATAGAATTTTTATTAGGAAACAATAATGTGGGAGGGGTGAGGGGGTACGAGGTGGAGAAAGAAAGAAAGCGAGGTGTGTAGAGAGGTAGTACATTGATTTACCCTTCATAGTTCGGTGCACTACATTTACCCAGCAGAGTGCTCAAATTAGTGCCCTCCAGCTCTCTCCCAATTAGTTTCCACAGAGACGAGGTGTAAAGCCAGTCACTGGCCTCATTACCTCTCCTCTTCCCTCCTCTCACTCTGCCCCCCCCCCCTCTCTGACTAAACCTTCCTTCAACTCTTTCTCTAGCTGTTTTTATAAAGTATTTTTTCTCTCCACTTCAGTCTTTTTCATCTTCACTTTTTTTCATTTCAAAACTCAGTCCCCAGCCTTTATTTTTGCTCCTTCACTCTCTCTCCATTTTGACATCTATGTATTTTCTTCCTGTTTAAAGTGCTGAACAGTCTGAGAAGAGTGTATTCATCTCCAGGAACATGGTGTGGGTTTAGCTGAGACTCAGCCACCCGATGAAGAATGGATGAGGTTTTTCCTTTTGTCACTGTGACTCTCTAGAGCTTTATAGCGCGTCAAAGTCAATGATACTGGATGACTCTTCTTGTTAATGCAGGAAATAAATCTTCTCAGCATTTCTTTTATTTCCATTCAGTCCTTTAGTGAAATTTGCACTCCTGTTTTGGTCAAAAATTAAAACAAAAAGGGTATTTGCACAACTCACCCCCACCCCTCTTTTTTTTTTCCTGCAGTCAAACTATAAAATATGTTTTCTACTCCAACAGTTATAAGTGAACTGTTAGGATTAGGGATGTTTGATATTGGCTTCTTTTTTTTTCTTCTTCTTCTTTTTACCGATATCAGATATATCAATAATGTCTTATCTTACTTGGTATCCAATATCAACTGATACCAATCTATGCAGGCAACTGTAAGGTTGTATCTCTCATATTTCGAGAGATATTCTGCTCCGAGAGCAAAGAAGTAACCTTAACTCAGCCAGTTGAGTTCATTTTGGACATCTGGCTGCCACATATCAGATACTAACAGGTATTATCCAACATGTGGCTAATTATAATGTTTCTAAAAACTTGGTAACTTAACCAACAACTTAAAACGAGACATATTATAAGCAGCTTCAAAGCAAGTCAGTCTGTAGCAGCAGCAGCTGCACCAGAGTCACATGACTGACAGGAATGCTGGGATATTACGTAAGTTGAAGTAAGATAATACGTAACATTTTTCTACATGCTGGATGCTAACAGAACAATTTGAACAAATGGAGCAATGAAATCTTCCGAGATTTCATTAGTTAAAAAATCAGTCTGTAAAAACCAATACCAATATTTTTGGATATAGCATTTTAATAACGATATCAGCCAGTAATATCGGATAATATCAAACATCTCTCATCAGGATGAATTTGGACTGTTCATACTTTTCTTATAAGGCAGAGCACCTTGTTCTTTTGGGCATTTGATGAAAAGCTATACAAAGAAAACACGTTTGCCATCTAACATGGATATTCCTGCATGTTCACTGGATTTACCAAAGCAAATTTGACTACCTTCATTACTGGACATAGCTGGATCCAGGACTGCTGTCGCCTAAACACAACTGTGGTTCAAAGAAATACAAATAAGCCAGAATGCTTATTTAACTCTGCACCAGAATGCAATGGCGGTGCAGCCAGACCCTTCTCATTACTCTTCAGACTAGACAAACCTTAAACTCATAAAGAAGCAGAGTAAATAACATTGGCAACCTTGCAGTTACTGTCAAAATGCATTAGTAGCAAATTAAATTTATTTTCTTTAACTTGATGAATAAGAAGTAGGGAAATTAGACAAACGCAAAATGTGGATGACTTTGATGAGGTTTGTTTACGTTTAATTTAGATGGCAGCTAGGCAAGTTGAAACAGCTCTGAGCGTAACCTGCTACTACACTCTTAGAAATAAGGGTTCCAAAGGGGTTCTTTGTGAAAGGCAGAGATTCTTCCTAGAACCATTTGCATCTGAAAATCCCTTTTTCAGTGAAAGCGTCCATCAAGGATTCTTCAGGGGTTCTCTGCATTTAAGGGATTCATTTAGGAACCATTATTCTTACAGACAACCATTTTTTGGAGAAAATGTTCTTCAAGTCCTATTGGATGGTTGACAATATATGTATTTGTTGTGCTGTGCAGGGTGGAACAGAGCGGAGTGGAGTATGTGGAATCTGGGGGTTAGGAGATCATCAACCTCAAATATTCACGTTTTTAAAAGTATTTTAAATGCATGTGTCTGGAATGCTCTAATTTTGCAAAACAGTGCTCAAAGACTGACCTTTGAACCCCAGTCTCCATGACTGACAACTGTGCTGACCAGTCAGCTAAAGAGTTATACCATGGAGCTGACTTCCAGCACCATTTTAAAAGAGAACCAATCAGGGCCACAGTGTAGATGACACAGGAATATGTATATATATTCGAGACATATATATATATATATATCGAACATTTTGAATACATTTTCCCCCTTCGTTTTAATTTTTTTTTTTAAATTGTTGTTCAAAATAAACTATTCATTCATATATATATATATATATATATATGTGTGTGTGTACAGCAGTGCTCAAGATTATTGACAAATCCAACAATAATTAAAAAAACAATAAACTAAAGAAACAAATAATAAATTAAAATTTACAAAATTATAATTAAGTGAAATAAACTATTGCTTTTGAATTGTGGTGGGAAATAATAATTTCACAAAAACAAACAAACAAAACTGCCCCAGAAACATTAGAGCACCTTTCTTGTGAAATGTGGACCAAAACACCTGTCAACAGGTGTAAAAGTCTTTTAGAACATTACGGAAACACTTGATTGCAGTGATTGCCTCAGAATGTTGCTCAATAAAAGTTTAGCTTCAGAGCCCCACCAGGCTTGTTTGCTTATTTTATTTTTTGTGTGTTTGTTCTTAATATTTCTTTTGAACCACAATCCAACTTCAGTGTCATGATTTTAATAGAATTTTTATTTATTATTACTTTTGTCAATTTCATCTTACTTCACTGACAACTGATTTTTTTTTCCTTCTTTAACAGAAGGGTATGAATAATTTTGAGCACGACCGTATATATGTATAATATATACATGTATTACTTATACATATGTATATATATATATATATATACACACACATACAGGTACTACCCAAAAAATGTGAATATTGTGAAAAAGTTCATGTATTTCTATAATTCAACTTTAAAGGTTGAATTTGCATATTGTATAGACAAATTATATGCAAATCAAGCTTTAATTTGTTTGAATGTTGCTGATTAGGACTTGCAGTTTAAGAAAACCTCAAATTTTAAAACTCAAAAGATTATAATATTGCATGAAATCAATTTAAAAAGGATTTTAAATTTACAAAAAAGTCAGGCCTCCTGAAGTAAAATCTTGCATCTGTACTTAGTAGTTGGTTGGGGCCCCTTTTGCTTGAATGACTGCTTTAACCTGGCATGGCATGGATGCAACCAACTTGCATATCTCAGGTGTTATGGAAGAAAAAACATGCTTCCATCACAGCCTTGAGCTCTTCTTTATTGTTTGGTCTCTTCCCGTGCAGCTTTCTCTTGACAACACCCCACATGTTTTCGATGGGGTTCGGGTCAGGTGAGTTTGCTGGGCAATCAAGCATGGTTGTTGAACCAAGATTTTGTACTTTTGGCAATGTGGGCAGGTGCCAAGTCTTGCTGGAAGATGAAGTCTGCGTCCTCATACAGCTGGGCCGTTTCTAAATTCCTGCTTTGCGTACTACATACTCGTGTAGTTGTGAGAACAGACTTGTGGGTATGTACTGGAAGTCTGCACTTGTGGTGCAACGGTGCAGCAGTGAACAAGGGCTGCCTGTCAACATGAAAATATTATTATTTTAGCTGTTTGTTATTTATTGTTGTGGAGATGTAGAGATGGTACTAAAACAAATAAAAACAATTAAAATAACTGCTCCAAAACAATTATAGCCGACTAAGTGGATGTTTTTTGTTGTTTTTTTTTCCAAAGTGTAAACTATATTTATTTCCATACATACGCACATTAATGCAAACGGACAACCAGGTCATAATCAAAAACAGCTGTGAGAGGAAAGATGGAGGAAGAGCTGCAGATAGAAGGCCAAGAACAGGAAAGAAAGAAATAATCACTCAGGTTTGGCTGTTGGAGGCAGAGGAGGGAGGAGGAGGCTGTCAAACACTGCGAGTGTGCAGGTGCATGCTGGGATTTATATCTGGCCAAGTACACACGAGCCTCCTCTGATGCATGCTCGGTAAAATGGGCGGAGAAAGTTTTCATCCGGGAATTTCCAGTGAACTTGCTGAGAAACAAACTTTTTATTACAACATGACTTGGACCGCGGATGATGACGTTTCACGAGTCCACGAGCACGCAAGTACACACAAGTACGTAGATTGAGAAGCGCCCCTGGTCTGCTGAAGCCAGTATTCAAATTTTTTGAGTTTTTGAATTTGAGGCTTTCTTCAGCTGCAAGTCCTAATCAGCAACATCCAAACAAACAAAAGCTTGAAATATATTGATTAACATATTTGTCTAAACAATATGTAAATTGCACCTTTTAAGCTGAATTACAGAAATACATGAACTTTTTAAGGATATTCTAATGTTTTGGTTTATTACCTGTGTGTATATATATACATATATATATATATATATATATATATATATATATATATATATATATATATTAGGGCTGTGACGGTACACAAAAATCACGGTTCTGTATGTATCTCGGTACACAGATCACGGTTGGGTTATTTCCTCGGTAAAGCAATAAAGAAAAAAAATTTACATATATAAACTGTCTTGTGTTTTATCAACAAGTTCACTAAACTTTAACATCACAGCCGAGGACATACTACCCGAGCCAGTGTTTTCCCTATCATTATATAGGCAGGGCGCCACCCTAGCAGACCCAGCACCGCCTACAAAGTCAGGTTAATTTATTGTGATCTGGTTGTCTTTCCACCACCAGCTCACAAACTGGTTTCTGGTCTCATTTCCTCTGGAACAGGTTTATATTGAGCTCTTTGATGAAAAACTAAACTGATGTTGGTTATCAGGTTTACATGACAGCATGTCGCTGCTCTCTGAGTTTCTGTGATGCGACCACCCACAGACACGCGCACGTCCACGGGATGAGCGCGCATGGCGCCCCAGACAACGCATCCGTCTAAAAACACGGCAACCAGCTGAAACTCAGATGCAAGTATCCGTTTCAAACTCTACCGTGAAGCTGAAGATGCAAACACTCGCACTACTCTTCACCTGCTGATGTGCTGAGAACGAGCATATCGTGGGAACGCGCACAGCTGATACCGCCGTTAAAATCACATTTAATTATGGCAGCACGTCATCTTAGATCTGAACTTTAAGAATATTTAGCATGACTTCATGGAATGAAACAGTTTTTATCAGGGCTTATACAATCCTTTAAGTTTTTCTGTCCTCTGTGTTTTCTCTTTTTTTTATCAGTTTGGAAATGGGACATGACTTAACAGAGTGTATCTGCTTATTATTATTTATTATTATCAACACTGGAATGCTGAAACTGGAAGGTTACTGTTACAGAGTTTATGTAACAGTATTTATAATAATAATAATAATAATACTATTATCATGATTTGTAGTTTCTTTAGGTTATCAACACAGCAGCTATCACACTTGCGTCCTCCCAGTGTTGTGAAGCTGATGGGGGAAACACTGCAACCACAGTTCTGCAATGTCGGCACACTGATTTTGTTATGTCGACTTTTATTCAGCTCCCTCTTCATCTAAACCGAAGCGCTCCCAGAAAGAGGACTTAAGAGTTAGTGATGCTTCCTGTAGCTCAACAATCTCGCATCCATGTTGTTACGAGTTGTTAGAAACAGGATGGTGAGCGCACTGTGCTGGTCCATTATCTCCAGTGGCATGTGAGAACTTAACAATAAATAAATGAACAAATCCTGCGCTCAACAGTTCAAAACAGGGTCGTGCCAAACCGAGAGTAGTGTACTGAACTGTTCGACACAAATACATGTACTGTTACAGGCCTACATATATATATATATATATATATATATATATATATATATATATATGTACTGTATGTATATGTATGTATGTATGTATGTATATATATATATATATATATGAACATGTGCTCTAAGGTATCTACTTATGGCCACCCCTATGTGAGAAATCGTCTCACCCTGTTGGTTATTCATCCGGTGTAGCAGTTATTTCTTGTATGGATGTTTCTGACTGATTTTGTCCTTCCTTTCTATTTCACTGTTGCTGGAGATTATATTTACTCATCTGACGACTCCGAGGACATCCTGGGGTAACCTGGCTTGTCTGTCTGTAACATTGCTGATTTTACTGGCCCCCTATGCTCACCTTTATTCCCCATAGGACCAATATAGCCTTTCTTCAGAAAATATACCTTCCTTATTTTTGGTAGTTTAGATTTTTGAATAAAAAAAGATTTGAAGGAAGTTGAATGCTTTTTCAATTTTAATCATTTCGGATGACCAAGAACCTTATATTGTTATAGTCAGCACTTTTATTTCTAAGAGTGTAGTGTTGTAGTCAGACCTCACCACTTAGACCAAGACATTGCTGAGACCAAGACCAAGACATTACCGAGACCAGGAACTGAGACAAGGCCAAGATGTTTCTGAGACCAGGGACCAAGACCAAGACATAAACTGTACAAGACTTGGTAATGTCTTGGTCTCTGTCCCTGGTATCAGTAATGTCTCTGTAATGTCTTGGTCTGGGTACTTGGTCTCAGTAATGTCTTGGTGGGGTGTGGTCTTGACTACAACACTACCTGCTAGAAATCATGCCAATTCTACTTTGATCTGTTGTAGACTATTACACTTCCTTCATGGAGACAATATGAGGCAGTTGCCTCTTTCTGCATGACAGTCCTGTGTCATGTTGCAAAACTTTAAAGTGCATGAAAATAGATTCAGGATGTTGATTTCCCTTGAAATTCCTCAGACTGAGGAGGTGTGAGAAATAGTGAAAAAACAAAAATGAATGATGGAAACCCCTCTAAGAACTTAATGGATTTTAAAAGATTTGTTCTCTTGATGCAACAGGAAACCATCACAGATCTTTGAAGTCCATTCCTAAACATATGACAGTATGAGGGGGGTCAACTCACTATCAGGCTTGTGGTTTTAATGTTTTGACTATTCAGTGAGCACTGTGCATTCTTAAACAATGGAATGTCTAATCAAAGGAAACAAGCTGATTTCAAAATCCTAAACACCAAATTTTATACAGTTTAGTAATGAAAATGACTCTTTTTGTACCGTTTTGACTTATTCTTTTTGCACTTAGCCAATTAAGTCTGCTCACCTTAGTTGCATGACTGCAGATAAGTGGTTTTAGTTCAAATCTCTTCATACCTGGAGACTACCATGGGGTTTGGTGCAGACTGTAGCTGCAGTCTGTTCTTGAGGAAATGAAAACCTTTGTAAGCCCTCTGACTCTCTATTGTGCATCATCACCAGCAGAACATTTCTATTTGTCAAGAACTTCTGATTACAACAAAATATCAGCAAACAATATCTTTGTCAGTATAAGCTCTACTTTCTTTTGATAACAAGATAATTCCATGGTAGTACACCAAATTCACATGATGAACCTGGTAACACATCCAACTCCCATGAGCATCCATATAGCTGTTTTCACACACGCTGCAGCTCAAACATTTTCAAGCCACTATCCTCAAGGGCTGTGTGTGAGAACACCAATGTTTCCATAAGACAAACTGGCCTTTGTGGAGTTTACTCTGTCAGCGTCTTTGTTTAAACTCCAGGTGATGTCTGACTGAGAGTGTGTGAGTACAGCAGGTAATTGTCCAGAGAATTCATGGTGAGCAAGACTGCATACTGATGACATTTGCTGCTTTGTTCTCTTCTTTTCTGCTGGTATGTAGCTTTCTGTCCATACCACAGATGTGTCCAAGAACCTGCTGTATTTATATCAATGCAATAAACACAAAAAATTAAAAAAATTAATCTCCTGTGGAATGGACAGAACTGGAAAAACTCCTGGATAGGGCTGCTAAAGGCCTCTGCTTATTGATAGAATGATTATATGTCCATCAAACTCGATTCCCGTTTGTCCCACTCCCACCCTCCCCCCGCGCACATGCGTGTGCTCGCAACTCACCGTGTCTCACACTGCAGACAAACATGGCTGTTCGCTGCTCTTATCTATGCCGCTGTTTGCTCTTAAAAAGACAAAACAGATGTGGATCAAGTCATGGAGGTGTTGGTGCTTGCAGTGAGGATGTTTTATACCACAGAAGGAGTTGGAGGTGAGATAGTTATCACTTTTTGGAAACATGGTTCCTCTGCTGTTTTCTGGGAAGCTAACAAGCTAGCCACTAGGCTGTTTTTCGGTTATGTTCACCAACAACCATCAATGCACACGCTCCTGTTCTCTGGAGGCGTGGTTTCGGGGGTATGTATTTTTTTAAATGTAGCTTGCGCGAACCGTTTTTCCAGGATCCCCTACCCTGCCTTTAAACGATAATTTACATCTCACTATGTAATGTATGTTCATTGCCTCACTGTATTTATCATGTTGCAGACTTTTGATGTCTCTTTAAATGACTTTGGCCGCAGTAAAAGGAAGAGGAGGTGGTTGAATGTGTTAATCTAACAACTTCAAACCCATTTCACAAAACATTTTTCATTCTCACTCATAATTCCTCCCTTTTCTACTTTGTTCTCACTTGTTATGGTTGCTGGTTCAAACTTACATAGGATTGAAAACAATATACATACAAGGTGAATTTGTAATTAGCATTAGAAAAATATATTGTGGTAAGTTTTACACATTTTACTATTTGTTGGTTGTGGTTTTCATGATGTCACTGGGAAAATAACTCATACAGGAGTTAGAAATGCTGTCATCTCACAGTTTCTAACCATGGGTCATGACACTTCTTTGTTTTAGACAAGTGGAAAAACATATTACAATTTTGTGGTGAAGCTGGAGCTGTGCAGGGCAATTGCAGCCATAGTCCAGATCCAAACCTGCAGACAGTGTCTTCAGTGGGTGTATAAACTGTTACCCTGCTGGTATGGTGTTAGCTTTTATTCATAAGCAATACTCAGCTGCAGTCACACAGACTCCCATACAAGCTTCTAGTTTTTGAAAATAAATCATTATTTCAATAACTTTTATTCACTTTTTAAAAATACGGTCCATGTTGGCTGCACTTTGACATTTGCAGGTTAGCTTCTACTAACATCATGATCTTTTACATCTGATATCTCATAAATATGTTGTTTTGAAACAAATGACACTTTTTAAAGGCTGCTTATATAATTTCTTTGGCTTAAAGCCATGCTATACTGTGTATGAAAATTAAGTAGGTTATTTCTGTCTAAAAACTAAAAATGATTTACTCACAAACAGTGAGAACACTCTTGATAATATATCCTTGGCCATTGAACAGACAAATTTTGCCTGCAGAAAAAGCAAACACCTTTCCCTCCCTGATTGCACCCCCAGCAATTTCTCCTCACGTCCCTCCCTCCTTCCCTCCTCTTGTGTAGAAACCCAGTGAGAATCTGGGTGAGGTGTCAGGCCAATATGCTGCCTGCAAACAAAAGACGCCCTGTCCACCCCAGACCCAGATGTTCCTTATTGATCCCCCCCGTGGTTTTGGCTGAATGTTACTGCTCAAAAATTTCTCTCACACTCTCTCTTACATGCTCACTCTGCATACATATTGTATGTCTTACTCTCTGCTAATGTGTATGGTCATGCATGTCTGGTAAAATCAAAGCTGGAAGTGCAGTTTCCCTTCTGAAGATTATGCTGCAACAACTGGTAGTTTAGTACTTGCAACCCAATCCCTCTCGTTCACTCCTCCTGCCCACTATTCCTTCCTCAACAACCCCTGTTTGCTGTTTCTGGTTAATAATGTAGCATGTCTGATGTTGCAATGGGTTGCTGTGGCACCACAGATAGGATGTCTACCTTTCTTGGAGAGACGCTGCAATTGGTTGCCAAGGAGTTGGTTTCAGGAAGGAGAGGAGAGGAGAGCAATAAGAGGGAGGGTAAAGTAAAGGTCTGACAGACAGAGGAAAAGACAAATAGCATGAGTTGAAAATGAAGACAAACTGAGCAGGACAGTCCACCTCATATATTTAAATTTTGATCAGAATATAGAGAAAGGACAGTAGGTTAATATTACTGAGACAGTTCATAAGAGCATTCAAATAGACAGGACGAGGTTCCCATCACAGATCTTCGAGGCAACCTTGTCGATAAATTCTTCACGTTTTCATATAGGAACAGAAAAGCATTAAGTCGTAAGAGGTGTATAGTTTGCAGCTCGCGCTGTGGGTGAAACATGCCATTCAAAAGGCTCCACAGTGCATATTTATGTCATTACATGCATAGGCAGGGCTCCTGAAGGAATTGATGGATTGTCAGTGTTTCAGTTAAAGGTATTTTGCTCAAACCAAAAGGTTTATGGCAATGCACACACACATATTCGCATATTCAGAATACCACAACTGCTTAAAATGTATGTAAAAGCTGACTCTACGCCTTCAAGCTTTAGCACAATATTTTTGCGGTAGTTAATCTGATTCTGTAGCAAGGGTAACACAGGCAGGGTTCTGTTAGAGATGTCTCTTTTTTACCAGTGAGCTGCTCCTACATCAATGAGATTGTCTTTATCTGCCTGCTTGCAGCTTGGGCTCGGATTCTGCCCTCTATATACGGGTGCCGGGTTGTGGGAGGCATGTGGGCGAAGGTGCGTGGCATCCGGCCTAATGCACAGCCTGGAGAGAAATACTAACACTTCATATTCACTGTGACTTCAACACCGCCACAGTTGAGGCTCTCACATTTGGATAGAGATTTTCAGTGAATGAGTCACAGGTTTGAAAGATATTCCATGGGACATGGTCTTCTAATTTAGTTGTGGTGTGAAATGAAAAGAGTCCAATGAATGCCGATTGCAGGCATCCATGTCGTGTTGTCAGGCACACAACTTCAGGATGTGCTTGGTGTTATCTGACTTAATATAAAAGCACAGTTTATAGAAATCTCGCCACAAAGTGCTCCTCCTCAGACCCCAGGACTGCCTCGTGTTTGACTCAGGATATTCCCTGCTGCACCACATTCCACTGTTGTTCCATTATTCTGGCCAGGGTCCCTGCCTCTTCCTGCCAAAACCCTCCCATAAACACACATCCAACCCTGGAGTCCTCACTCTGCAGGGGGCATTCCAGAAGTGTTAGTTTTCTGAGCCTTCCTCCACATTCAAAGACATTCACGCACATAAACATTAAATTCAGGCACACTGTGGTGTTACCCTTGCCCTAAAAATAGGAAACCCAAAACTCACTTCTGTTTTATGTATGCAGCAGGCCATATACTGTAACATCAATTGAAATAGCTCAGATTTGGTATAATTTTCTAAAGTGAAATATGACTAATACCTTAGGTGGAGATGCACTTTGAATGTTTCTATATTTTTTAATGAGAAACTTTGAAATTTGTCGAGTAAAATTGCTCAAGAGTAAAATTCCTTCTCCTGTGAATTCCGGCTTTTCATACTTCACCTGTACTAAAGTATCCCCATTCTGAACAAAAAAGGATCATTTCTTTTGTGTCACTCAGTGATTCTTTACACATTAAATTTCAGTTGTGGAAAATAGCCATGAACGTTTTCTTAAGTGCCTCCATTTGAATGGTTTGACCTTAACTCGATCATTTATAACTATTGTATTCCTTAAGCTTCCCTTTTATTGTATAATAGAGAGAAATATCTCCTTTTTCTGCTTTACTACATGTATTTAAAAGTTTTACAAATGAGTATCTTTTGAATGAAAGATTAAAGGAGTACAGCACAAGTTCCAGGTTTTTTCCAGAAGTTCACCCCCTCTGGCGACAAGTGGAAGTGACACAAATGTCATGCACACGCATGAGCTGCTTTGACTGCATTGGTCTCTAATTTAACCCACATTACACTCAGTCTGAGCCCAGAGTTAGAGTCACAATGTCTACTGACGGACTGTATGCTAATGGTAACAATAGGCTAACGCTGGCTTGTAGTTTAAATATCTAAATTCACAGGCTGAGATCACGATTACCATATAAAATTACCACATCAACTAAATTCAACAAGTTGACAAGGGTGTATCTTTTCCCCAGAAACAGTCATATGGCTGTCATATTGCCACATTTCCATGCTAAAAACTAAGCATTGCAATATTATTATATTGAGGAGTGGGTAGCGTAGTTGAGGAGTGGGTAGCATAGTGGTAACGTTGCGGGCTTAAATACGGCAGACCCGCGCTAAAGCCTGCATATATATATATATATATATATATATATATATATATTATATATATATGTATACACTACTCACAAAAAGTTAGGGATATTTTGTTTAGCCACCATTGTTGTTAGCTTTTCCCCTAACTTTTTGTGAGTAGTGTGTGTATATACATATATACTGTATATATATATATATATATATATATATATATATATATATATATATACACATATATTATACATCCTTATTTCAGTCATACATCACATTTACCTTGTTAGTAAGAAGAAAGCCAACTGTGGGTCCCGTTTTTTTCCCAGACTCCGGATCGGAGCTACCTCCAATTAAAAAAAAAAGAAAGAAAAAAAGCTGCTTGGTTGTTTACTCCCATCTTACACCGGTGCTGCCGGTGTTGTGCCAAAAAACACTCCCCTGCCGGGGGGACCGGTCAGAATCCAGTTTGGTTCTCTTCGTCTCACAAGACAAAACTTTTCTTCTTTGTCTGGAGTCTGAGTTGGGGTTTGAGAGGCACCTGCTCTCCATCTTTTAGCAGCAGTTGGTGTTGTTACAACATGCGTTGACCTGCGATGCACAACACCAGTGCAGGTGCAGGTGCAGCCAGATGAAGGAGTAGGCGCAGCTCGTCTCCCCCACAAGCGCCCCCTTGAGGCTTTGTACCCGAATATCTCACATTGAGCATTCAGAAACAGTATTAACAGACCATCGCAGTGAAGAAAGATCAGCTCAATCTACACATCAGGAAATTGTAAGAACATGTGGAGGAAAGAATAGTATTTAACATTTAAACTTGCGCAATGCACCTTTAACTCTGTGAATAGTACAGTATAATGACTTGTTTTCAACATACAACACATCAAAACAAACTAAATTGCCTGGATTCTATGGACCAGAGACAGGATTTGTGGTTTATTTAAAACTGTAAATAAGAAAGTAAATAAACGTATCAATGACTTAGTGGTACCGATGCTATGAAAGCTAGGGTTGGCAATGTTGGGAAAACGGTTTGAGCAAGCGACAGTTCAAAAAAGACACACCACCTGAAACCGCGCCTTCAGAGCGCAGGGACATATGTGCCGATATTTTACGAGCAGGTTAACGATAAAACCTGAGTGAAAAGCTCGTTAGCTTGATAGTAAACTGCTGACAAACCACGTTTTTAAAAGCTTTTATCTACTTACCTCCAACTCCTTCAGCAGTTTAAAAAGTTCACACTGCAAACATCAACACCTCCGAGACTTAATCCTTATCTGCTGTTTTGGTTTGTTTTTTTTTGGCTCAGCAGCAGTTAGCAGTCCGTTAGCTAAAAACTCTGCACACTCAAAAATAGAGGTGCAATTTGTACTTAAAAGGGTACAAAGCTTGTGGCTGGGGGTGTTCCTTTTTGAAAGACATTTTTTGTACCCTTCGGTCCTGGTCCATTTTTGTACCTTATCAAGCTGTATGAGTTAATAAAATACAATTAAACCAATTAAAAATGATGAATAAAAGTCAATGAAATAGAGAATATGACAACAATCAAAGATGCTCACAATAAATGAATAATTATTATATAAATATTAGGCCAAACACATAATATAATTATACATGTAATTACTACTGATTACTATGATTATGAAAATCATAATATAATAACTATAATTATACTACTGTTTACAAGGACTGCTATTTATAGTTATTGTACAAGCTACGCACATTTTTCAATGCTGCAGATACCTTTAGGGTTGAAATGGTACAAATTTGTACTTTATATCACTTTGGACCCTTTTTCGTAGTATATAGGTACACTTCTGGCCTCATAAAGACCAATATTGTAGTTTTGAGAGAACATTTGTAAAAAATGTACCTACAGATACAGAAATGTTCCTGTCTCGTACCTCTATCTTTGAGTGTGACTCTGCTACTGGCTCAGGCCTTCCTAGGAGCAAGCAGGGAGCAAGAAACTAGCTACCAGCACTAGCGCTGACAGCTAATCTGTCACCTGTCAATAAAAAGATTTCCAGCAAGCAAGGTAGCATTCCTGATGTTGATTTTACTGTTCTTACTCATTTGAGTATATTTTGTCCATATATTTTGTCCGTTTATTTGTAGAACCATTTTTTTCTGTTCTATTCAGTGCTTCATATTTGATTTGTCTTTAAGGAAAAAACCTCAACACAAATGACATCATTCAAGTGGTTCCTCTTCATAGTTCAAGCTACGGAAGCATCAGTTGGGAATGTGATGCCTCATCACAACAGATTTCTTTCTTCCCTCAACATATCAAAGAAAGTGACCAACAGAGCATTTCTATAATATCAGACGTACTGACAGCTGTTGCTTTATCCCTCTCTTTACTTCATAAATGGAGTCTGTCTACTTGACTCAGCTTAGCCAAACTTTGATTGAGAACATTTGTGAAAGTGTTTGCTTTGTTTTTTTACCCCTTATTTATCACAGGAGAGAAACACAGTTTAAAGAGATCTTCTTTTCACGTTACTGCCTCGTATATCTTAGTATTTTCACACTGTCAGCTCTTATAACTCATGAGGTCTACCAGCACTTACTTCTTATCCCCATCATGAGCAAGATACTTGGTGTCTGCTATCGATCCAGATGGTGAGAATTAAAGACATGCTCCTTTTATATTCTCATGGGAACTCAAAGTGGATTCACATTTAGTGATTAGTTACAATTTGTAAGAGCAAACTTTTACTCTAGTTTGTTTGGTTGATAACACGATGAATTTCTATGACTTCTTGTCAGTGAAGGGACAAGCACAGGTATGATGACCTGTCTGTATTCTGACAAACTCTCCAGGTGCTCCCAGGTGAACCCTGCATGCACATCAATTATTCAGTTCGATCACCTATCTTCCTCGCAGTCTCCATCTCAATGTTGCTCCATGCTGTAGAGGGACCTGCTCTGCTGTACAGGCAGGCAGGGAGGCAGTGGAGGTGGGGTGATGGAGGTGGAAGGAGTGGGGGTGGAGGGGGGGCAGAGCCCAGTAGATAGCCCGACTGGAGCCAGAAGAGGCCTGGAACAGGAGTGTTCATTAAAGTCGCCCCAAGAGCACAGGCATAGGAGAGGATAACAAGACCCTAGGGTGGCTGGTGAGGGCCCTCTCTCCTCAAAGACTATAAATGTATTCCCCTTCATCCAGACAAATCCGAAGTCTACTGCGTCAGCAGAAATATACACACACATGCACCTTCATAACAGTAGCTCTGGTTTTTGTTATACTGTTTTCGCAATATGAAATTTAGAAAATAAATGAATGAGAAAAACATTTACAGTTTGTGGGTAATTTTTTCTGTTAGTTTGAGCTCTCAGGCTGGCAGATAAAACAATGACATGTTACTCAATAACTACACCGATGAGATATGGGGACACAGACTTTTGCAAGACAAAGTAAGTGATCACAGAATATGTGACTCCAAAATAGAGCCACACCTGCTGTTTTTTCTTCTTTTTTTTTTTTCTTGTCACTGCAGGCCCCCATGTTCATTGTTTCATTGCCATTGAGAGTAATGAAGCAGGAAATAAGTACACTTTTAGGAAATTTAACTTATTTCTCCCCTGCTGGGAGTTAGATGAGAGAAAACTCATTTAATACAGCAAAGTTTGTAGAAGAAACAGAGCAGCTGCAGTGAGCAGTTATGGAGTGGGGCTAAAGATCACCTCCAAGGCAGCACACCTGAAGCTCACTTACATGTTGTGTCTATTTTGTTTATTTTACAGAAAAGCTATTTAAAAAACCTCAACATTCTAAAAGGTAGTGTGCCAAGCCATTTCTTGCCCAGAACTAGTTGCCAAGCAACCATTTGACAATTTAGAAAGTACCCGGACCTTCGGTAAAAACAGAAATGGTGCTGGTAGGCAAATTTAGCTACCTTTTTAAAAGGAACTATGACTCCCTGTTTCTCCCAATTTCATGTTTTTATGCTAAGCTAAGCTAAATTACTGCTGGCTCCAGCTACACATATATTTACTGATGCTATTTTGTTAAAGCTCAAGGTTTTTATCAAAGTGAGTCATTCTTTTGCAAAGAATAAAAACACCATGGGATTTCTTAAAATCTCTCATTTGTAGTTCATCTTTTCTTCCACTATTTTCTATGACAGCATGTAAAACAGTCATATCATGGAATAACGTTTGCTCTGCATTGCTGGTTCTCACCATATCCAGATGCATGTGTAACTGTTGGGAATTTTACTGCAGTTTTGTTTAAAGTGTCAGAAATATATGTTGAAAAAGTGATGTTTAACATTTTATACATTAAAATGTGCTTATTCATTTATGATTTTCACTTTTCTTCATTCAAACAGAGATCCTTTTTTTCCCTTTGGAAGACTGCAAGATGAGCATGAGACAGATTGAAGTGGCTCCGGAGTGTCTCCCTGATAGGAACAGGTCATATTCTCTAAATGTTAAGGAAATGAACTTCCTTTAGTATCGCTATTGGCATTGGTTATTCTGGGTCATCCTTTGAAAGAACAAGAGATTTTAATTTCACAGTTTTTACGGAACCACATCATTCAAAAGTTAGTACTGTTGCACAAGACTGATAAAGATGAATATGAAGACAGGAAAGTGATTTTGTGCAAACAGGTGCAACACAACATTTCACATTTAGGCTTCTTTTTTAGAATTACTTATCTTGGAAATTAAGCAATATTTTGTAACATTAACATGAAAACATTTGATATAATTTATTTTAATAAGCAAGATAAGACTATATAGACTAAGTATGTTCTTCTCGGAATACACTTAAAGGGATGACATAACAAATAAAAACTATTTTTTTTTTTTTTTTTTTTTTTTATATATATATACACAAAAAAAAAATATATTTTTTTTTTTTTTATTTTTTTTTTTTATCCCCCCCCCCCCCCCCCCCCTCTATCTTATTTGGTTATCTGGTTATTTTATAGATCACCACGAGGCCACCTTGTTTACTTTCTATTTTTTTCCCCTTTTTCTCCCTTACCTAATTTATTGAATCTTTATTTCGATCCTCTCTGAGTATTTTCTAACCGAACTCCTAACACCATAATCACTCCTCACACCGTACGCTCTACATTTATGAGATAAGATAATATATAAAAAAAAAATTAATTTAAATATTATGATTACCGCCCCCCCCCCCCCTATGGCTCCCCACAAATTTTTTTTTATTTTCATTTATTTAAATCCCCACCCACACCCCAAAAAAAAATACTTATACCCTATTCCTACCCATAAAACTAAAACAGGAGGGGAGGGGGGGGGGGAAGGGCAAAAAACCTTAAGGAGAGAGGGGGGGGGGGGGCGGTTTTCTTTTCTTGTTCCCCTTTTTTGAAAAAAATATTTTATTTAAAATTAAAAATATATATAAAATTATCCCCCTCCTTCTTTTTCCATTTTTTCTTAAAAGAGAGAAAAAACTGACAAACCATAAACAGGAACTTTTTTTCTCTCTCTGACATTCACATGGCCTCATCAGTGCACAATAGATCATATACACCCAAAACCCCAGAAAAGTGAAATTTGATGTCATGGCACCTTTAAGGTGTTTTCACACCTATGTCCAGAACATCCACAATTACGGTACGTTTGGGCTGGTGTGGACTAGGCTTTCCACCGATCAGATCGGTTTGATCGGATCAGCCGATATTTCACATTTTTTTCATCTTTTCTGATCGGTCCTTAACCACGCCCTTTACTTCCCCTTCTCCGTGGTTTCCCCTTTTTCCTTCTTCTCTTCTTTGCCTCCCCCCCCCCCCTCTCTCCCCCAAAAAAAAAAAAACGCCCCTTCCTTTTTTATTTCCCTTCCTTTTTTCTCCTTCATAGCTCCCCCCCCATAAAGACTATTTTTTGGTGTATTATACCTATTTTTTTTTCTACACTTTTTTTTTCTTCTCTTTCCTTTTAAATAGGGGGCTCTTTCTCCTGCCAATTTTAAAACCTTCCACCCCTCTTCTCTTTTTATTCTGATTTTACCCAGTTTTTTTAAACAAACATCAGAATCATTCATAATAATGGAAACACAGAAATATTAATAAATACCACGAAGTACAACTTTAACTTTTCATTCACAGAAATTTTTGAACAGCGCAGCCATAAGCCTGAGGCAGATATATAACATCCATGAAGCCTACGTCACAACCCAGAATTCACGTGACCATGAAACATGTAGTGGGTGAAAACAAACCCTGCATTTGAACTGCATCTGATGGACTGTGAACCTCAAAAACCTTTTTGCACCCTTTTTTATCTCTCTTTCCGCCAGTGTATCTTTGAAACAATGTTGAAATGTCGTTCAGTTATATTAAAAGTCCTACTGCCGAGATTAGAAAAAAGATAAAAGGCAAAATTAGTGTCTGTCGGATGTAGGGATTTCCGTCATCTGCCCGCCGTGCCTTGTTAGACAGCCTAAACAATGGCCTGATGATCAGTTGTTTTTTTTTTGTTTGTTTGTTTTTTTTATCAAATATTAATTTTCCCATGGATTTTTTAAAAATGTGTCATTTCTTTGCTGTACTTCTCAGAAGTTTACACTCATCAAGCCATGACAAATTAGCAGTTGCTGAAGCTCATCAATATTTTACTGATAATGACTGTGCAGTGTTTATAATGCTGCAAATGTTTTTTCTGCCATTTTTTGGGCTTTTAGTCATATGTGGGAATATGTATGGCATCTAATCTGGATGAATGTCATCTTTAATTGTCCGTCCTGAGGAGATGGGAACAAACCGGGTGGGGCGCTGTGATTCTGTGCATCCACAGTTTTTATGGTGTTTTCTATCATTTGTACAAAAACAACTACAGGGCTTAAAGGCAGGGTGGATGATGTTTTCCTGGAGCATTTTTTACAATATTGCCTAAAGTCTTCTTCACACCCCAATTGCAGCCAATTAATTAAATGTTCTGACACAAACATTAAAAACAAAAAATCACCTGTGGAATGGACAGGGCTGAAAAAAACCCATCCAATGAAATTGTAACAGCCCGTGCTTCTTGATTGAATGATTATATGTCCATCAAACTCAACTGTTGTTTGTCACCCTCCCTGTGCGCGCACTCGCAACTCGCCGTGAGCGTCTCACAGTGCACGTGAACTGCTGCTCGCTGCTCTTCTCTATGGAGCTGCTTGCTCTTTAAATCCACTGAAAAGAATAAAAAAAATGATGTGGACTAAGTCATGGAGGTGTTGGTGTTTGCAGTGAGGATGTTTTACATCACAGAAGAAGTTGGAGGTGAGATAATTATCACTTTTATGAAACATAGTTCCTCTGATGTTTACAGGGAAGCTAACAGGCTAACCACTCGGCTGTTCTTGGTTATCTTTGCCGACAACCATCAGCGCACATGTCCCTGTGCTCTGCAGGCGTGGTTTTGGGTGGTTGTATTTTTTTAAATGAAGCTTGCTCGAACCGTTTTTCCAGGAATCCCCTACCCTGCCTTTAACCACAATACATGTTTTACTTATCAGTCACAAATTGAGTCGAACAAATTGTTGGATTTTTTTTATAGACTCCAGATGTGAACTGTCAGCATTTATGTGCTTGATAGCCGCTCGGCACTTCTGTCATTCGAGGCTTTTGTTGTGTTGTCTTGGGGACTGGAAAAAACATCTTCTCATGTCCATGTGGTAGTTATGTTAATGGCAGCTGCACCACACAGTGCAGCTTCTGGTAGCAGAATAAACAAAGATTGACAAGGAAAAAAAAAGCAGGTAATCAAATGGCTCTCCTATGCAACGAAGCAATATTTCACCCCCTAGCTATCCAGACATGACAAATTTGGCAAAAGTTCCCGGATGCTTTCACTGATCCATAGAGGTTGTTCCATTCACAGAAACACTGGTGTGAATGTGAACTGGACTTGTTGGGAATTGCAACATTGTGAATGCACCCTTATCTTCAAGCACTGCAGACCTTCATCACATTTTTGGCCAGATTCTCATTTTTAAAAGTAGTTTTTTTTAAAGGCAGGGTGGATGATGTTTTCCAGGAGCATTTTTTACTATGTTGCTTAAAGTCTCCTGCACACCCTGATTGTAGCCAGTTAATTAAATGTTCTTTTTTTTTCTTCTTCTTTCTTTTTTTTTTCTTTTTTTTTCTCTTCTCTACTTGTCCTGTCCACCATCATCGCAATCAGAATGAAAATCCGATTGCTTTATTGTGTTGAACAGTTTGGCTTTGCCAAGGGGAGCTTTGTGTTCATAAAGCTCCCCTTGATATCCTGTTTATTCATTTTATTTCTTTGATTAAACATTTGTCTATAACAGCATTCCATACCATACTGCTGGGCCTGACAAAGGGAGAAATGAAAGTTAACAGAGGTAATGATAGAAAGTGGAACAGAGAGAAAGGAGTGAGGAAGGGGAAGAGAGAGAGAGAGAGAGAGAGAGAGAGAGAGAGAGAGGGAGAGAAAACATGAATCCACTTACACAGTTCACTGGTGCATCTGTACAGAAATCCCTACACAACATTCCAAGGTCTCTGTCGGAAAACAAAACAAGCAATCCCCCACAGGAGGACCCGCAGGTGGCTCGAGTATCCTCAGATCATACAAACACACGCAGAACCACACAAAGAAGAGGTACAACCTAGTCAGGGCAACGGGAAGCAGCGTCACAGTGTCAACATGCATAATAAAGGGTGCTCCGTGGTAATACAGTCGTGCAGATGCAGCCTCGTCTCTGCAAGGAGGAGGAAGCCCGCAAGGCTCATGACACAGGCCCCCAGCAGCCACCCAGAGGCCCAGATCCGAGCCGCCCCCCCAAAAGAACGGACATGCATCCCCCAGAGGGCGGCAAAAGGTGGCCCCAGGGGGCTCCGGCATTTCCAATCGAATGAAATTCATTTCATTCGCATGAAATGCGCATGCTTGCAACTCGCCGTGAGCATCTCACAGTGCAGATGAACCAAGACGAACATGGCTGCGCACTGCTCTTGCCTATGCTGCTGTTTGCTTTTAAAAAGGAAAATGGATCAGTTAAGTGATGGAGGTTTTGGTTTTGGCAGTGAGGATGTTTTATGCCGCAGAATAAGTTGGAGGTGAGATAATTATCACTTTTAGGGAACGTGGTTGCTCTGCTGTTTACTGGAAAGCTAACAAGCTAGCCACTCGGCTGATCTCGGTTATGTTTGCCAACAACCATCAGCGCATGCCCTGTGCTCTGGAGGCGTGGTTTCGGTGGGTGTATATTTTTTCAAATGTAGCATGCTCAAACTGTTTTTCCAGGATCCCCTACCCTGTTTTTAAAGATTTATAGTTTTCTGTTACCATGTTTCCTTGACCTCATGATGTTTTCCATCAGGGTTTACTGATCTGATTTATCCTATACTCTACACTTTTTTCAAAGCTATGCAAACAGATACAAACACACAATCAGAAATTATACATATTTCCATACTTAGCCACTCTGCCTTTAGTTATAACAGCTCTTTTTATGAAATTGAAACCACCTCTTCTAACTTCTAGCTAAAATGTAACAACTCAGAGCAAAACATGAGTTGTAGTTGTAGCTGTGATGCTGAGACAACAACATACTGGGGGAACTTTTGAGCCGATTTGAAACCAGAAAACAAATAAATCATGTCTGGGTGTTGGTTAGTGTGTTTTCAGGTCAGTGCAATGGAGCTGGCTGTTTTTAAAGTATTACCTCATGGAGCACAGATGAAAATGATTACAATGCAAGCAATTTTAAAAAATGGTAATGTAATGTTCGAAGACATTTCGCATTGTGTAATGTTGGCAGAGTTCTCCTCTTTCTCTGTTGGTAACTGTTGATGTCAGTGAATTTATCCAAAAAGACAAGCACAATAACATGCACCATGTATTGCATGTTAGGCTGATATGGGCCCTTGATTTTTTTAGTAAGGATATATAGGTGAAATAACTGTTTGATAATAGCTTGGAGGGGAAAAAATATTTTCTGATTGTGGATTTATCTTGGGCCTTTAAACATGGGAATTTGTTTGCTTTTATGAACACACATATTATCTCACGTTGTGCCAGGTCAGTAAAAGGCACTATATCTTTATGTCCACACAATGTGGTTTTGTGGGTAATAGTTTTAGATAAATAAGGGGAAAAATGGCAATGTCTATTAAAACAGATTGGGGCTTTGTTTAATACCTTTAAAAATTGTAATAATCAAATTTTTATCTGTAAGTAGCCTGTATAATAAGACAGCAGGCAAAACACCCAACTCATTTAAAACATGTCCTTAATGGGTTTTTTATCCAGTAAAGGACTATTGCCTATCCAGTAACTCTCACCTCCATGGCAGAGGTGGAGAGAAGCATTTAAAAAGACCATAACTAACCGAATGGCTCCCAGAGGAGGCTGCTCTGACTGACGTTATGTGTCTCTGAGGCCTCGGAGATCTAACTGCACAGGGCTGCTGTTCTCCCTTGTCTGCCTGCATGGCCTGTTGGACCCCATACCACGGCTTTCCAGAAAGACCCCCAAGCGATCTTACAAATTCAGCCAGGCTGAGCAGCAAGCTGAAATTAAAGCTGTTTCACTGTGGTTAGTTAAATAGTTGGACAGTGAGAGCATGGGGTGGCCCCGAGTCAAGGCTGAGGCTGTCTGGGCTAGTGAGTGGAAATATCAAAAAAGGCAAAGGACTGAGGAGGGGAGACAGGAACATGCAAACTAAAGGAGCAGAGGAAACTGTTCCTGTGTCCTGATTAAAAACTTTCTGTTGAGGAAAGCTACAGAGTAGATACGGGTGTATTCTAATGGGAAGCTATAACATTTACTGTCACTGTTCATTGCTTGCTGCGATTGCAGCACAGTGGAAAGGAATGCATTACATAAGATGATAAGATACTCACTCAACAAGACAAACACAAAAGTTTGCTCATCTAAAAGTGCACATATTTGGCACACAGATCTTTAAAACATGATCCGCGAGCCAAAATATGCAGGAGCTGCTAAACTTTTTCCAGTGATCTATAATTAGTTGGTAGTAATACAACTAAAAATGCTGATCACTTTGTTTGCTGAGTGTTAGGGTGGCCTGAGGCTGCACTTCAGCAACAGAATTGGAAGTGTTTGTTGAATTATGTAACTGCTCAGCATAAATCTGGGCTAAGGAGCACGGGGTGGATCTACAAGGTCCCGTTACCCCCCATGACTCGTTGAGTTTGACCACATGTCCAGCCCACATTCTTCAGCATCTGCTCACTGTGTTTTCAGGAGGTCTGTATACGTTTCACGAAACATTAAGATATGAATCAAACCACGTCGACCCTGTCAGCGGCAAGTTTCCTGACATATGATTTCATCCCTAGGACACACAATGAAAGCATCATGCGTGATCTTAATCACAATATTGCTCTAGCTTTTATTTTCTATTTTTATGCTCATTGGATGCTGTACAAAAGAAACATTTTTCCTAATGTTTCCAGGCTGCAGTGAACTGGCTATATATAATGACTGGAATAGAGGAGAGAAAATTCCTTAGCCAAGTTCCTTTAAATCCACAGGGGTTTGTGCAGCGTATGGATCAGTCCTCCAAAAGGGAAAAGGAGCCAAGACATCTGTGTGACTAGCAGGGACTGATCCCTTCAACCAGAACACTGGGAATAGGAAAACCAGGATTATCTGGTCACGTTGCATATCGTGGGCATGTATCCTCTGCGCAATTGTGCATGCCCTGCTTCACTGCTATCCAAGTACACTGTGTCAAATTCATAATGCAATTTGAGTAATATAACCAAATAAGCATGCACTGTTAGATATGCACACATGTGTTTGTGAGGTGGAACTTATTGTTGACAGGCTTTTATAATAATAATAACTGGTGCTGCACAGGAAAAGGAGTGCTCAGCAACAGTGTCTTTCTCTATACTGTACTAATGTACTCTGTGTGGAGGTTCTCATTATCCACTATCCACTGTGTTCCTGTTCAGTGGGGTCTCTGTGCTCAGTTGAGAGTCCCACTTGCCTCAGGGTAAAAGGATGGTGATGGGGATGACAAGAGAGCAGGGCTTAACTGTTTCACTGCATTATGTTTTACACTTGCAATAATGCTGTAAAAGAGGAGGATCATTTCATCACTGCATGATTATGATGTCTGTCGTGCTTGTAGTTCAACTTTGCCGGGTGAGGAAATAAAAGATTAACAATACAGTGGTGGACAGCAACTGAGAGACACACCAAGCAGCATCACTTAGAGAGAGCTTTGCTACTGGACGTGGAAATTTCATTAAATTTTTTATATGTACAGGACTGAATAAAGTACAAGTATCCATTACAGGAGATGCTATTTGTAAAAGCAGGAGCGTCAAGGAATGGACGCTTGTGTTCTCAAAATGTGTGACCTCCTGTGTCCTAGAATGTTGCCTCCACCCAACCACACCCCCGTGGTACACACACACTCACACAAACGTACACGTATTCCAACCTAGACAGGCCAGGTTGCCAGAGCTACACAAACTCCCACCCATTAGCGGCAGGATTCCAGGATAACCATGGCAACCAGTCTCTCACCCCCGGGGAGACGAGCAGTAGAACTGAAAGGCTCCATTCAATTTCCACATCCCAGTACAGCACACACAAAAGGACCCACATGCACTCTTTTCACAGAGTAACACACACTCACTGACAAGCACACACACACAGATTCGCTCACACACTCAAACACACAGACATGGACACGTCCAACGCAACCCACTTGCTCTAACAGCCTCGCAGTCACTCCAGCCTTCCCTGCCTGCCTCCGCTGGGGTGAGTGGGAGCTTGTTAGAGAGACCGCACACTACATCCTCTCACCCACGGTCCTCGACAGCACATACACGCAGCACCAGTGAAACATTAATTACACCTCACTCATTGTGATTAGACACACTTTTAGAGGAAGATGACAGACTTTATTGTATGCACAAAGATGATCTTCAAGCCTGCAGGGATGAAGCATCTTACCGAGCCCTGTACTGGGTCGCATCATCTGACTGCATCCGGCATTTGCGTGCTTGTCTACCACTTGTGTCACATGGTGGATTCAAGGAGGTGAGGCTGCTGTCATGTGCCAAAAATCTTCACTTACATCTCCAAAGTCATAAAAATCAAGTTATAGGAGAACTTGTGCCGCATCAAACCAAATCTTTTCATGTGACATGAGAGAGAGATGCTGTCAATTTATTGACTAATAGAAATGTAGGTGAAACCTCCATCTCACTTGAATGAACGCAGTATGCTCCCCAAGTCTCCTCAGTATCAAACAGCAGAATGTACTCAGTGGGTTTAACCAAGAGAAGAGAGAAAAGGTTAATGATGCACTGTGGGAAATCAACCTGTTAGTGTCACAGATATAGCATCACGGCAAATGGATAGAGAGGTATAGGTGTGGAGGAGAATGGGCTGGAACAGGCTTTGTGAGATGTGTGAAAAACAGAAAAAAACGAAGGGAAGGATTGGCAGTAGGATACACAGAAACATAAATGACTGACAAAAAGCTCAGAAACACAGGGGTGTTGATTATCCCCTGTTCACATTAGAGCCCACACAGACCATTAGATGTGAGCCCAGCTTGAATCAATTTGGAAATTATCTATTCAAGAAAATCTTGAGTGGCAAGCACTCAGCCTTTTACCAAAGCAGCACAGGTTGTTTTCTGCTCTCTCGCTGGCAGGAAGTGAGGAGGTGAAGATGTGCGAGAGTGTCTTGTTAAGATGGACGGACAGGTGGGAGGACTTGCAGTGAAATGAGGTCAGAAAATATTATAAAAGGGTGTGGTGTTGTTTTAGAAACAATGTGGGTGGGAGGGAGGGAAAGAGGCGCAGAAATCTGGAACAAGGGATGGAGGGAGGAAGGGATCAGTGAGGCTGGCACTAATGATGGGTGCGCCCAGGGCCACACAAGTACAGCTGTCTCCCCTCCCAACTTCAGCAATGTCAGATTGGCATAATAAAACCTAGTGTGTTGGTCTGTGCTCACAGGAACAGCTGGGCGGCTTGGTTGCAGGAAAAAACAAAGAGAACAGAGAGGATAAGAACTCCGCCAGACTAAGTCTTATCATCGCTGTATCGAACTTGTTGAGTTTCTTGAATAAATCCATGTTATGCTCAGAAAAAACTATTGTTTGTGCAAGAGTTAGTGGTGGTGGACAATTTAATTTCTGGCTGACTCTACCCTGGACAAATCTCTGCTTTCATAGAGTTTCCACAGGCTGACGTCAGAATGTGTCCAGAGTGCACTGAGTCACTCATATCCAGGCTCTGCCCACCACCGTCTCTTTGTGTTTATGTCCTTTGTGGCCTTGTGAAAAGGTAGAACGTACTTGCAAAGCATGATGTCAGACACTCCATCCTCATGTCACACCCAGTCCCTTATCACTGATACCATACACCCAGATCTTACAGGGCTTGACCCTGGACATACAAACAGATAAAGTCAGCTCAAGGACTGTCTGTGCTGTACTTGATCTTTACATGTAATCTGCACTTGTATTTGATGGACCCACATGTAGGAGGATATCTGCTTGACTGACTCACTCCATGTCTGTCTGACCACCCCCTCCATCTAGCCTAGCCAGCACTTTCGTAGTGTCTTTCTCCTCTTCTCTAGCTTGTGTTTTTCTTACTCATTGCTGAGGTGATGTAGGCCAGGCATGTAGCCACTGGATAATGCGATTAAAAGGGGCTCAGGCGCAAAGTCTCCACTCTGATCATTTCGGTCACCTGGGACTTTGGTCACATTTGTTGGGGATCCCCAGGTGGAAAAAGCCTCAATTAGATCTTCAGACATGTTACTTATGGTGTGTGAGTTTCACCTCCCTTTAACCTTGTTTTTGAGCATGTCAATATGTGTGCACCAGCTCGGCTGGAGATGTCGGCAAGCGCAGGGGGCCAAAAGGGAACGGGGGGGTTGGGTGTGGGCATCGTGTCTGTTGCGGCTTAAATTGGACGTGCGTGTATCTACATATAAATCTCTGACTCCCCTGAGTAAAAGGATACTAAATGTGTTCTTTAGGCCTCCAGAGGCTCCACAGATGTTGAAGCATTTGATCAGGTAAGCCAGGCGCTATTTCTCAGTATGTGCTGCAGCTAGCCCGAGGGAATTTTTTGATAGTGTGTGTGCCAGACCACTGGGGGAGAAGGTGAAGAGAGGAAGAGTGGCTCTCGTCAGAAAAGAGATGAGGAGGGTTTAGACATGACAGGCATGTAATTAAAAGCAAGGCTCTCCAGGCAGTATTTGTGGACCTACCTGCTCTCAATGGAGGGAAGCAAAGGAATGGACTGGTCTGACCATGGGAATAGGAGTAGTACATGCACTTTTAAGTCTGTGTTTTTTCTGTGGCTTCATTACTGCTCTATTCCTTCTGTCATTCCTGGCTGTGGCCGTGTACCATCACCCCCTCTGGCAGCTACATCCATGACAGGTAGAGACAAAGAAAAACACTCTGTGGGAAGCAAATCTGTCACTGTGCTAACTAAAACATGTCTGTGTGTCTAAGCGCACCCATGTCTGCGCTGTGCGGATAGCTGATTGGAATTCAGGCTGTTACAGTGGAGTGTTTATTTCATAGCTTCAGAGGAGGAGGAGACAATGAAGGAGATTTGAAAGAGCTGGAGCAGCCGGTGTATCTGCAGAGTTTGGAAAGAGGAGGAAAGATAGGGAGAGAAATCAAAGCGCAGCTGAACTATGAGACTCTGTGAAATGTGTGTAAGTCTGTGCATGTGTGAGTGAGTTTCTGTTCTCATGGGAGTGAGCCTGTCTCTCTGGACTCAGCTGAGGCCACCTGAGTCTCTTTGTCCCACCCCTCCAGCTGTTTCCCTCACTAACTACCTCCAAATTTTACCCCAATCTCCATCTTCCAAATTCACTTACTCTAGATCTGTAAATCTGCAAGCCTGGTGCCACTTGCACAAGCCCGCGAGTTTCTGCAGTGTTGAAATGTTTACCCTTTTTGCCTGAGAACCACACTATTGATTTGAGTTATAGATAAACATGCTGGAAAGTTCAAATTGAATTGCTGCAAAGTATTCTATGACCTGTAATACTTTGCACTGACGGCTGTGACCATGTGTTTTCAACTGAATTGACTCCAGCTTTGAGACTGCGCCACAGGCAGAGCTGTATAAATTCCCATATAAGGCAGGAGGACCCTTTCTAACCTCCTTCCTCTTCCCACTACTCGTCTCTCATTCTCTCTCTCTCTCTCTTTCTCTCTCCCCTACCCTTTCACTCTTTTATTGCAGCTAGCTTATACTGTCAGCTCCCTCTTCTCATTTATCTGAGACTGTGGTCCAATGCCCAAAGACACACACACTCCCTAACACACACATCTCATAAAGGGCTGCCTGGGAACAACTTTTTGTTTCATTAACTGATAATTTTGTTCACTTTTTAAAGCTTAGTTTCTAAAGAGTATTGTTATAGATCAATGTTGGCATAAATTTCATGGAAATATTAATTTCAAATGAATCTTTTGCTGATTTATTTGAACTATTGTTTCCACACATCATGACCTGGAGTGACATACACTATCATATTTTAATAGGAATATTGATACACATAAGGACAAAGTCAAGACAAAGGTTTAAGTAAAGTTTTCATGTAATGTTTCTAAAAAAAAAAAAAAAAGGGCGGGATGATAGTTTGGTGTGCAATTCATTACAGATTTTCTGTAATTAATATGGGGATGCGTTGAAGCTTTCCACATTGAGACTCACAAGATACTTTGATTAACTAATGCTGAAAGATTGATAAACTTTCAATTTGCATCATGACTGTTGCAAGAAGGTCTCTCTCTCTCTCTCTCTCCCCCTCTCTTTCTCTATTGAGCAGAATGATGATCTGGCTGCTGTGTTGAGCTGAACAAATTTTCTCCACCAAGGGGAGCTTAATAAATATAATGGGAATGAAGCTTTGTGGATATAAGGGTCCTTTTGTTTTTTCTTTAGTTTCTTAATATGGTTATAGCTGAATTACATATTATATTAATGCTCGGCTTGATAGGAGGAAAAAAAAAAGAGAATGAGGAGAAGAGAGAAGGGGCAAGTGGAGGAAAAAGGAGACAAAGATACAAAAGTTTGGAAACAACAGCAACAACGTTTCTCTCAAGACCAAAACAGAAATAAACAGACAACCACCTGCAATGTCTGTAAAAAGGTCTACCAGAAAACATTGTATTGCCTCTCAAAAAAAAAATAAATAAATGAAGCAGATGTGGCAAGGTACGCAACAGAGGGCCCAGGCAGGATTTGATCCCCAGACTCCTGGGTGAGAGTCATGCGCACTGACCAAGTACACCCTGGGCCAAGTAGCCAGGACGCATCCCCCCCCAAGATCAATCGGAGGCATAGTGACAGGACCCCACACTGTCACACAGAGAATCATTAGGATCATCTATAACTGAACAAACTAAGAAAAATATGAACAACACCAACAACAGAAAACATCAATGTAGCAATTGGTGATTAAACCAAGAAGTTTTTCTGAAGCAGTTTAGAGTATTGTAGATTTAGACAATTGGGAAAAAGTCCAGTTACTGTTTCCAAGCAACTCCAGATTTTAAGTATCCTGATACACAAGCCTGACTAACGCCATTTATGAGATACAAGGCAAGTCAGACTGGGTTCCGTCCATTGGAGACTGATTTCCAACTTGAGACGAGAGGTGGGACTAACAAGAACAAATTGAACCGGAGAGAACCAATCAGAGAAACACAGAAGTGATGACTTGCCATGTACTTCATACATGCGTTAGTCAGGCTCGTGTACCAGGCTTGATTTTAAAGGAGAACTTTCTTTTTTTTCAACCTGGACCTTATTTTTAGGAGTTTATACGTGCATTTACTAACTGGTAAAATTTCTGTATCACTTTGACTCCTTCGGAAGATACTACGTTGAGTTGCCCTTCGGCGTAAATCCAGTATAATGGGAGATGGGGCAGCCTCTTTATAAGGCATTAACTGCAGCAAAGCTCCTATATTTCACCCATATTTTAAGTAGAATGAACAAACGAAGGCGTACTATTGTTCTGTGAGTTCAGAGGTTCAAAGTTTTCAATTTGGTGGAGCTTAGGTAGCAAGCTGCACTCTCTTAGCTGTATTGCGGTGTGCGCCATAGTGGGCCTGTAAAGTGCTGAGAAAACCTCCCAATAACTAACAGAGAGTTAATTTTGAACTCACAGGACAATAGTACTCGTTTATTCGTTCATTCTACTTAAAGCATTAATTAAACGAAGGAGTCTTTGCTGCAGATAATGCCTTATAGAGAGGCTGCCCCGTCTCTTGCGTCAAAGTGATACAGAAATTTCACGGGTGAGTAAATGCACGTAGAAAAAGGTCCAGGTTGAAAAAAAAAGAAAGTTATCCTTTAAGAGCATCCGTTCTAAACATTTGAATGGATTTACAAATTAGTCAGATGTTGCAGATCTGTTAAGATCTGAAGGAAGACCCAAACTGTCCCCATCAACTGAGAGGAAATTGGTTCAACTAATCAGTGTGGCAGGATGAAGGAAGTTCCAGGCGGGTTTGAACCCCAGTCTACTGGGTCAGACTTAAGTGTGCTAACCATTCAGCCAAAGGGATATTCCTGTGGCAAAGTAGCCAGGGCTCATAATGACAGGACCCCGCATTGGCAGATCTTGTCCTGCCACATTCTGGCATTGTCGTCAGGATTCATGTAGCACTAGTGGTGGGCCCATGGATTTCTTAAGGGAGGCAGCCTGTGCGGCACACATGGATGTGTTTGTGAAAAGAGGGGCAGAGATGTGACAGTGTGGGGTCCTGTCACTATGCTTCTAATTGATCATCCACCCTGGCTATTTGGCCACAGGGGTATATTTTTGGCTGAATGGTTAGCGCACTTGACTTACCTGGAAAACTGGGATTCAAACCCCACCCAAGCCCTCTTTCATCCTGCCACATCAGGAACAACTCAACAACTCAGGAAGCATCAATGCACAAATTCACTGTGAACTGATCAGCTACTGCCCAAGAAAGAAGCCTCTGCTAGATAATCTACACCATAAAGCTAAGCAAAAGTGAGTATGTAGGGGGAACGCTACATCAAAATTTGTCATGATAGCCAAAAAGTTCTGCTACCAAGTTCCATTTTTTTGGCTGAAAGTCAGTCCTGACCCCATTCCTACTGTATGCCCATTTAAAGCCCTGTAGGGTATAAGGTGCATGAGTGTGTGTGAAGTAATAAAGGGAAGAGTATTCATTTTGTGTTTGCTATTAAGTAAAATATCTGTCTAGACATCAGCATTTTAGCATTTTCCTCTGGAAGCTGCACAGTACAGTAATCATACGACCAAAGCATCCGATCAAGCCTCACAAATCCAATGGGAGGGATGAGGAGAGTGGGAAGCAGAGTGGGAGGTAGAGATGGGTTGAAGGATGAAGATAGCAAAGATGGAGAGCAAAAACAACACAAACAGAGCTGATAAGACCTTCGGCAGAGGAAGTGTTGTTCTGGGCCAATTCCCTGTGGACACCCAGTATCCCACTCTTCCCCTGCTGCAGGATGTGTCCTCGTGTGGGAATACACAAGGAATGTGGCCCCTTTTGTTTAGTGTGCGATAGGCTCCTGGTTGGCGGTCATTTGTGTGTCTTATGTGTGACAAGCTCCAGGCTTGGCAGAGGCTGATCAGAGCAACACTCAACAGTCCTTTCTGGGTAAGACCCTCCTAGGAAAACAATGACTGAGCTTATGGCTGCTATCTTTCAAAGCTCCTCCTTGGGCTGATGAAACACTTGCTGATCCCTCCCTGTGCTTCTTATTCATAAACTACACATTAAGAAAAGGCTTGAGAAGGAGTCAATGTTAGTTCTAGTCTTTTAAATTGAAAGTATCTCAAAAGCCCAGTGAGGTGAAGAAGCCTTACACCATCCAACATATTTGAAATGTGTTAGTCAGTTTTATTGAGTGTGTCACTATTATTTATGTTGACGTGATCTGTATTCTTATACAAGTTCATGTCATAGTTAAATTTGAGTGACTATAGCATGCCAGTCTCTTTCACATATGTAGTTTTCATTTAATTACTATTACCAGGATATTACCTGGATATTACCAGGTAATATCCAGAAAATGTTGAAGGATAGGGAAGGGGGGTATAATTTAAGGGGTAACCTAAATATAAAAACTTTGAATGTATGGACAGCAAAAATAACCTTTTGTGTTTCCATATGTGGGGTACGGTTTGGAATATCTTAAGTGAGGAGTTAAAACAATGTAGAAACATAAAACAGTTTAAAATTAAGTATAAACAAATTATATTCAATGGCTATAAGAAGGAGGACAGAGCTTAAATATTGTCCGCTCTCCTTCCTCCCAGCTGATACACCAGCGTGAGTCGAGCTAGTCTGCATTCCTGAACATGGGTGAGGGAGACGACCCCAACGTTGTCATTGTCCGTAATTTTATTTATTTTCTAGATGCTGTCTCGTCTGATAAACATATGTTTACTATCTGAAGTACAGATGCTGGCAGCCAGCTGGTTGGCCCAGTTTTTCCAAATAAGGTTATAGCCAATCAAAAATTGGTCTTCAGGTAGAGCCACATATCATTACTGTACCCAACCCTTTTAGTAAGGAGGGAAATCTGGCGTAGCAAAACAATCCCCTGAAAAAAGTGATGTTTTTTACTTTGGGGAATTGACATATGAAGCATTATCAACTACATGCATCAATTTTTACCGCTTTTTCATTACTCCTTTAATAACTTCAAGGCAAAATGCCATTGTTGCTGGAAGAGCTGAAATCATCACCCTCTACTTCTGTCCTAGTATGACATTACTAACTTTGTGATAAAGGTGCTGGCATGTCCATTCCAGGGAAGATTGGCAACATTTTTTGAGTTTTTCAACTGTGAATAATTTTTTCACTGTGGAATGATGGACTCACAGTAGTTTAGACTGCAAGTCCATCCATAATCTAGTCACCATAGACTGTATAATCACCGGACCAACCTTCTGTGATACTAAATTGAAGCCCAGTGGGCGGCTCCCATTGTTGCCATCTTGGCTAGCCACAAGTGCTAGAGCTGATTGACAGGTGACAGACTGGCTTTCAAAAGGACACGCCTCTAATTATACCCAATTTCTAGATTAAATAACATAAAAAATAAGTTGTAAAAGAAAAAAAAAAAAATCGCCCCCCTCACAGCTGACATGGAGGTCAACTTGACCTATTAACCTAAAATTACTTTTTGAATCAGGCTGTAAACAGGTTTATTTCTGCTGTGAAACTGGCCTTTTTAACAGGGGAGTCTATGGGGGTTGACTTCCTTTTGCAGCCAGCCTCTAGCGGCTAAGGGGTGAACTGCGATTTTCCTATAAACACACATCTGGACACTCCAGAGTTGAAAACTGAGAAAACCTCTGCTTCTGTAGAGGTGAACCTACTTACTGATAATCAGTTCATCAAGCAGATTTGCAGCACTGGCTACTACTCACTGTCATTACTGTCACTGGGAGCAGTAAGAATGAACCTACTGTAGTTTTTAACAGTGTTCTTTTGCCTTCTTTTTTTCTTTTTGTAAATAAATGATGGCACAGTGTAATATGTCATGTATTGTTGTTCATCTGATGTTGTATTTACCAGGTTTTAAGAACTGAGATGATTTTTTACTTGTGTCCTAATATGAGAAACCTTAGAACTGTATATTTTCTTTTCATCTGAAAGTATTTATACAGATATTTCTTTAACTTTTTGATATTGTATTAGTGTAAAATTGGAATTCATGTAGTGTTACCCATGCTTAGGAGGCAGTAAGTTACATTAAAATGGTTTCAGTGAATGACCTTAACACTATGCAGCAGCAATATTTCAATTAACTGCCACATTTTTCTGCCCATAATTACAAGTGTAGGGTAAATTCTTTATTCCATTCACTATATTGTGGGTAATTCAGAAATGCGCACAAGGCTGTATGTCTCTTTTTTAATCCAACAATTTCACAGATTTTTTTTTTTTTTTTTTTTGGTCCAATAGAAACATGTAGTTCACTTTGCCCAAGGCGTTAACAAAAGAACAACGTTTTAAAGGCCTTTAAATAGACTCTCTAAAACTGTCGAAGCTTACCTTGGCCTTTTACGCAATAATACGTCTACACACAGAACATCTCAGCTTGAGGCTACATCCTACACTTGGATTGCTAAAGAAACATGATTTCTTTATAAGAGCTTACTGGGCTGGAAAGACATGTGGACATGAGTAGACAGAAAACAAGGCAAGGTGAGGTTTATTGAAGCAGTTTCTTTGCTTTTGTGTAGCCCTCATGTTAACAGTTGTAACACAGAGAAACAAGCACTACTTAATAGTCAGGACTCAGAGCACCTGATGTAAAATAACTGACCACAGCAATGTGCTTCACACAAAATCAGCTCATATGTCAGGTTTATAGAGAATAAAGGCCATTTTAGCTTTTGGCACAAGGGGAGGGGGGGACAGAAAAGTGCAATGATAATGAAAATAAAGCTTAATTTTTTTGTGTGTGTCTCAAGTTTTTTACAACTATTATTTGGTATCTCTTCAAGTTTTTGTCCTTGCAGGAACCTAAACAATGTTGAACAGATGTATGAAAAAAAAGGTTCCAATATTTTTTATACAACACATTATATTGGGTGAATTCATTCTTTAATTTTCAGTGTTAAAAAAATCTTTGCTTCAGCTGAGATGCACAAGTGCCGCTATCAAGCAAGATACAGTAAAAAGCTGCATTTTTACTGCAACCCACATATCTTTCAACGGATGTAAAAATGAGCCATTTGATATGTTTTGCCATCCTGAATCCACACAGTTCAGAGGTGACCATTTCTCTATTATATATAAAACATTCGGTGTGCACTTTAATAAAAGGACACCTTAATGACCTCAAAAAAAGCTGATTCACCTCAATGGGGAATATCAAGCTGCAAATTAATTGCTGTAACTTAAAAGTAGACAAGTGCACTGGGAGTGGGTTATGCTGCATGCGATTGCTAAACCAACATACTGCATCAGCTGGGTAAGTCAATGTCCTCTAGGACTGAAGCTTCTGAATAAAAACTTTACAATAAAATGGACAAAAATGTGTCACCGTGACTTGTCACTGAGTGCAGCCAGACTGATAAAACACTTACTTCTTTCATGTTTTTTTCTGAAAGAGAGAAGGCCAGGACTGTTTTGCCTTCAATAAAAAGCTATGATGGTGAGTCAGACATGGAGGTGGGATAAAACATAACTGAGGAGGGAGTCAGGGATACTCTTTGAAGTTGTATAAACTGTCTGTCCATACAGTCAGCCAGCTCATTGCAGTGTGTACATGCTGTATTTAATACCCAGCATCATCACTGAAAGAAAATCTCAAGGGTTTTTTAAAGCTCTGATTTCCTGTCTCTCTACTCACCTAAGCATCTATAAATCTCGAGCCAAACAACAACAACTGCTTGTTTTTGGAAACTTCAGTAGATGATGTTGCTACCTCTGTAAAATCTGACAAAATCAAAATGACCAAACCAACTTGTTTTTTCTTTTCTTTTTTTTTTTTTGTGGACAGAAGCATGTACATTCAGGTCACTTTGCCACCTTAAGTTTATTCTGCGCCTTCTGGAGAGTGTAAGCTCCGCCTCAGTCTGAAGGTGGTTCTAAAAAGAGGTGACTATGCGGCTAGTTACACAGGAAACTGAAGAGGCAGACAACCTCACATCCTGCCAGAGCTTCGGAAGAAACGCTTCCTTTCTGAAGAGCAGCAAATGCAAGAACTGAAGATCTTTCATGTGAAGGCGGTGGTGCGATGCTGAGACAAGATATTAAAACAGTATACAGACAAATGTGTGCCTAGATGTCTCTGTGGCAATAAAAGAGAGAGAAAAAAAGATACAGTCACAATGATCTTTGGAAGGATATTACATTCACAAAAACTTCCAAGTGAATAAAATGCATTAACAAAGTATCGTAACTAGCTCAAGGCCATGCGTCCATCACAAAGCCAAGTTCCAAGAGACTGAAAATTCCACTCCGTGATCACAAAAACTGGTAATGGCTGGTTGATGACCCTGAGGTCCAAAGGATTATCTGCCAACAGGCACATTCTCTTGACTGATTATTGTGATGCTACTTAGATAGGCAGCAACCACATTAAGGCAGTGCTGTAAAATATTTGCAAAGGCAGACATATTTCTTAGGCATATTTGAGTCCATTTTGAAGAAAAAAAAGAAGAAAAAAATCCCCTGTGACTAGTAAAAAAGATCCAAACAGTGAAGGATGATGTGCATCTTGATCCAAACTTTCAATTGGCAGTGAAACGGATGAGACAAACAGAAGCTCCTATGCACAATGGAAACACTTCGCTGTCTAATATAACTGAAACCATCCTCCCACTGCTTGATTATCTGCTTAAAAAGAAAATATCACATAGATGTTTTCCATACAGTCTGTTTCTCAACATCACACAATTTACAAAATGCTCTTGCACAGCATCACAGAAATGCAGCAGAGCTCAGCAGCCTTCCTCTCAGCAGTCTTCATTTGTCAACTTTAGTATCTGCCCGTGTGTCTGCCCACCGCAGCCAGCCCCCTGTTTACCATCAAGGCTTCTTGGCTGCAGTTTTGGCTTTCCCATTGGGTCCTGTTTTGATCTGGGTCATCTCCACATCTGTCAGGGCGTCAGGGGGAAGGCAGGAGCGCATGCGTTCAATGGTCCTCTGGTAAGATGCCCTCTCCTGCTCCAGGGAGCGAATCATGTGCTTCATTTTGCTCTCCCGAGAGAGGAAGTTCTCCACGCTCGTCTCCAGCGTCTGAATCTTCTGCCGTGCAGCCTGGAGGACACAAACATCAAACCCCCAGTAAATACAGACACAAAACTCAC
This sequence comes from Atherinomorus stipes, assembly GCA_023101725.1. Lineage (NCBI taxonomy): Eukaryota > Metazoa > Chordata > Actinopteri > Atheriniformes > Atherinidae > Atherinomorus > Atherinomorus stipes. The sequence continues at coordinate 660,200 of JALJCO010014178.1, read as the reverse complement.
ACTGGCATTTGGGCAGAGGGTAAACAAAAAACATTAAGCTATGAATTGAGATAACAGAACGCTTGACAGTATGACTTTGCAGCATGTGTGATCAAATGTGATCAGATTTCATACACAATGCAGATTTTGTGTGACTTTTAATAGGAAAATTTAAATCCCCATTAAGCATGAGAGCATCTCAGTAACTTTTGAAACTACACAAAAAAAAAAAAACTCATCACGAGTGACTTTAAAAGTTCTCTTCCAAAGATTCACACTTCAATAAAATGATAGGAAGTGTCTGGAGAACAGACAGCTTTTTTCTAGTCAACATTTTCTTTTTCCCCCCCATTGTAATGTTGACTGGTGTTTTAGTGCCATCTATAGACAGTCTATGACATTGTCTCTAACAAATGACTGAGTGCAAACTTTAAATCTAGTCCCTCCTTGGCCCTCCATATAAACATTGTTTTAAAAGGGTGAGGGTTAAGAACACAAATCATACCTAACAATTGTTGTGGTATCTTCAAATCATTTACAGTAATCATAGATAATCAAAATGATCAAGAAGATCTTCCTTACTTGAAGTTTTTCCAGTAGATCCATGTTCTGTTTCTTTAACTGAGTGTTTGTCTTCTCTAATTTGTCGAGACGGTCAGAGTCCTCAGGCAGCGGTCCCGCATCTAACATCTCATCCTGAAGGACGTGGTACTCCACTTCATATGCATGCAGCTGCTTTGATATGTCCATCTCCATGACCTGGCGATCAACAGGTTACAGAGTGCCATCAAAGATTTTATCAAATAACAAGTCATTAAACTGAGCAATCACTGCACAACTCCACTGGTCTGCTATATTATATTTCTAACAATTCTAATAATTTGTTCATGTTATTGCAGGAGCTTCTCATCCAATCGAACATGAACACCCCTGGTAGCTTATCTGTAATCAGGTACAAATATACAATATTTAAGCAATGTTTGTTCAAACTGTAGTACAAAGGTTTGTTGTAGAATTTTTTAAGCACCTACAACTAAAATTGTATATAATCTTTTGGAACTTTTTAATAAGTGCATTACAGAAAATAATTGCAGTCTGTGCAAGTATCACACCCTCCAAGTTAAAAAGAAGGAAACTGGACTTCTTTTAGGTTTACTGTATAAAGACATTTCACTGCATGTTCAAAAGACTTCTTCAGTTTCGATTAGTGGAGAGTCTCACACCTAAACTCTACTTATTTTTTTTATACCTCAACAATCTTTTAGGTCAGTCTTTTATATACAAGATTACACATCTTTGAAGACACATAGTTTCCTTTCTTTTTGACCATTTATTTTCCTCATAACCTTGACATCTGACAACCTAAAACAATTTTAGAACCATATTTCCAAAACAAGCTGGAACACCTTATTTAAAGCCCTATTTAAATGGAAATGGGGAGGCAACACATGGGCAGCTCATGGTATCTTCCTCATTTCAGATACATGCAGAATGTGGTTGAGCATTTTTAGCTGATACAACAAAAGCCATTACTAAAACAAATTGGTGTGAACCACAGGATTTGTTTCTCAGAAACCTGTGTGGTCATGCCTCTGACGCACCCTTGTGCCATCACCGATAAGAAGCTGGGTGACTCCTTTCCCTATTCTCAGGACACAGCAGCCATGTTTTCAAAACTGAATTTCCAGGGAGAAAAAAACTTAACTATGGAAAATGTGAAAAATGCAGTCTTTCACTGAGCGGTGAAAAGATACCTAGTGTACTTTTTTAAAGATTTAGTTTCTCTGGGAAACTCTTTATATTCATATTGATTTTAGTAATCTGTTTCTAATTGAGAAACATAATCATGAGATTTTTCAGTGGACATCTTCTCACTATTATATTTTTTCCAGTCTTGTATTGCCTTATTGCAAAAAAGTTATTGTCAAGAAATTTACATTTATGTGTAGCTCCTCAGTTTGAGCATTTCACATAATCTCTACAATACATTCAGGGAAACATAGAGTTTAATTGATTGTGTGTTTTAGGTTTATATCTTATTTAGCCCCCCAAACTTTTTAAAAAGAGAGTGAAATTTATGACTGGTTAAAAGTACACAGGCTATATGTTTTAATAGGAGACCGCGACTCTCCTTCCATAAATATACATATAAATTCAAACATTACTCAGTTCAGTCAGCAACAGGAAAAATGTTCTCCTTCAGAGACCAGAGTAAGAATTTCACCTGAGTACTTTTATCAACTAGGTCAATAAACACAAATAGTTTTTGCCTCATCTTAGCAGGGATGTCAAGATGTTTTACCTGATCGGAGTCATTTAAGACTGTGGATCATCCGTCCACTGCAGCCAAATACTTTCATATTTCAACAGTACATACAGTAATTTCAGTCAGTCAATTTTCTGTACCGCTTATCCAATTCAGGGTCGCGGGGGTTGCTGGAGCCTATCCCAGCTATTATCAGGCGAGAGGCGGGGTTAATTTCAAACTATACAAAATGCATTGAAGTTGTATGAACATTTTAAGGAAAAATGATGAAATGAAAACAAACATCGAAAATAATTTTCTAAATCAGCATAAAGCATCAACTGGTAATTACTACAGTGGTGACAGTAAATGTACTATTGGGTGAGTGTGGGGGCTATTGTTGCACAAACAGCAACATACTGCTCTGTTGCTGTTGACCACTTTTGCCTTTTGTCTTTCACTGATTTTGTGGTATTGGTATTTTGCAGCTGTTTTTGTCATATCATCAATGAAATATCAGAGAATGACCCCCAAATGTGTATCTGGATGTATATAATAAGCCATGTGCCGATTACATACGTTGGATGCAGGTTGAAGTAAAAAAAAACAAACAAAAAAAAAAAACAGTAATTGGGAGTTTAGGCAGTTATTGTTACCCTGTACGTCTATCATTCAAAAACGCTTTGATTGGGAGGCTAATCCAGTACTTTAGGCTGGACTGGGGTATAACTAATGGTCAAAAACATGCCTGCTGTCAGTAGTATGAAAGCTAAACTGTTTGAAGTCTTTAATGGAAAATCTGGGAACCTGTGACCGTATTTTATACGACTTCCCTTTATGTACCTTAGCAATTGTCTGCTCCATCTGTGCTTGTGTGAGTGTGGGAAGTGTAGTTTTCAGATAGTCCACAATGCTCTCAAAGCTGTCACACTCAACTATCTCCCCCTCATGACTGCTCAGCAGACAGAGGGCCACCTTAAAGATCACCTCAGTCCCCTGGACAAACACAAAATCTGTAATGACAAACAAAAAGAAAACAGGCAGAGTATAACATAAATTGATCTTGTGAGCTGCAGTTAATTACACGTTCTAGTCTTTTGAAAGCAGAACTATGCATTTAAAAATATACCAAAGATGCGGGACACAAATCCGAGGGGGAATTGTGAGGCGAAGAGAGTGAGGAACCACGGTGCTGCGTAGAGGCTCGGGCAGATCTCGTACTCCTCAAAGTGATTGTACAAGTCACGGTGATAGTCGTGCAACAGTCTGGAAAGCTGGTACATCTGAATCTGGGATTAAAAAAAGAGATAAAAGCACATTCAGGTTAAAACATGCTGTGTCAAACTAACTGGTACAGCCGGATCTGTAAAAGACAGCGTATCTCTGCATTATCTAAGAATTACTGGCAGATGAAGCTTTATCCCAGTACAAAGCTCCTCATGTTTTACCAGTGTTATTTTAGGGGCTTGTTTAGGCAAGCATCAAGGCCATGCTTTCGTTGAGCTGTGTTAACAACGATATATTACAGAGAAGCACAAACAGACAAGAAAAAGAGAAGTAGAAGTTAGCTCAGGCTAAAATTAGACTGCTATCGCTCTTACAGTTTCCTGACTGTTACAAAGAAAACAAGTAATACCTTTACCTCGACATGAACCACGAAGAAAACGGCACAAACGCCTCTCATAAGTTCAAACTTTGGGTTAGTCTTATGGGAACATAGCGGCAGTGAAGACAAACCCAGAAGGAAGCTGCTTGGCTGAACGCTTACCTGATGTAGATTAAACATTACCACGCCTGCTGATGCTTTAACTCCAGTGAGGTCAGCTGATGTGTAACTGAAGCTAACAGAGCAGGTGTGGTTTGACTGAGAGGTGGAGAAACTACACTTGTGTTTGCTGTTGCTACCCAATAAAACCCATGAGGCATCCTGCAGTAGCAGCCACTGAAAGGTGAATGTAAAAATTTATGTTTGTTATTTATACACTGATTTGAATAGGAGGGAAATTTAAAGCAAGATTTAAGTGTGCAAAGCTGCTTTGTGCAGAGGGGTATTTGCATCTGTTACAATCTAGAATTTTTTTCTGAACAAAACAAGAATGCACAGTTTTAAAAAGTTGAGAATTTGTGTACATTCATTAATGATGAAAACAAATGTTCAAATCACCATAATCCTGAATAAATAAATATAGATGTGGAGCAATGTGTTGCATCAGCTTGTCTTTTAACATCACTAAGATATGTGGAACTGAGTCGACAAGTGAAACATTCTTCTATTTTTCCCCACAAATACCTACTTCACAGGTCAGAGCCTCTTTTCTTGTATTCTTTTTTTTATCACAGTGCAGAAGATATTTTCTCTGAATAACCGGTCTGGGCTGCAGGAATGCTAGTTTAGGACCTGCAGTCTTTAACTCTGCTGTTGTGATGAGTGCAGAATGTGGCTTTTGAACTCTGTGCTGATAAGAAACTGCATTATTCTTCTCTTTTATGAGGGAGACACAGGATCTGCAGGATCCAGAGAAAGACAGAATTATAATGTGTATAAACCTGGATGGGTTTTCCTTTAGCACAAAGGGTTGCTGTGATTTTGGAAATTGTTTATATATACTTTCATTGCATGAAATAGCTTGAACTATGCAAACATGTTCACCTGCAGAGTTATTCCACTTCATGCATTTTTTTATGCACAGTTGTCCTGACGACTGCAAACATTCAGTATCTGGATTTGCTGCAAGGTTGTCAACTGATCTCATTATATACACTTTACTTATTTACATGCCCCTTTTAGAGGGGGATTAAGGAGCATTAACCAGAAAGCTTTTAATTTATTGAAATTATTTAAAGTAAATTCAGAAACATAACATGCATGTCTAATATATGTCAAATTTAGGAAGACATTGTGGATATTTTGCATTTCTGTTACTTCCATCCAGTCATAATCATATACTGGATGAAGATAGTTGTGAATATTATGGAGACGTGATGACAATGATCTCAAATAATTACAATTACACAGTTATATATTAGTTGTAGCAGATTAGGTCCAACTTTATGGAAATATGTGACATCAAACTTAAAATGACATATTAGCCCCTTTCAGACTTGTGCTGGAAAGTATTCATAGTACAGACTTTTTCCTTTATAATTCTTGCGTTCAGACATGCATTCCGGCCTTTTACCTCGGAGATGTAGTGGACATGTACCAGCTGGTCTCCATGTCATAAGAGCAGAAATGTTGCGGCACGTCGTTTTGGCTGAACGCACAAGAAAATGTTCCGGACAGGGTTGGAGGGAGAGTGGGGCTGTCCTGACTTTTCTGCAACATTTCCTGACATCTGAAAGCACCCAGGACGCAGAAGTCCGCAAGGACGTGGCAGGTTTGAAAAGACGAGTCCAGTTAAAGAGCGCATGGACTTTACTGCTCATGTTCTGCAATGCAACTCTGAAAGCAGCTATTTTGACATATTTGTCAGGAAACTAAAGTGCCCAGCTTCTGTATTTGATGGGTTTTCTTTGAAGTACTTTCAACCAAATACAGGGTTTAGATGACATTTAAATAAGACCATTTAGTTTGTATTTGTATTCAATTCAATTCTATAAGTTCTCTGAATGAAGAGCTGCATCTGGAATAAATGAATGTCTGGAATTTAATTAAGTTTTTCTTATCATTATAAACCCTTAGGATTCCCATTCTTTATGTGCACATTCTACATGTTAATGTCAAAGCTTACATCTGGTACACTCCCCTCAGCTTTGTTTTAGTTTCTTCTACCACACAGAAAAAGGGAAATTCCTATTTTAAGACATACATTTTTTTGCAATTAGGGGGAAAATAGATGCATCATGGAAAGATTGAACAACTAGAAATAGATTTTACTCTCAGAAACAAATGGTAAAAAAAACTAATTCATAAACCTTTAAACCACTTCTGTTTTACTTGTTTTAGTTAAAGCATAACGGTTCATGCCCAGCAGCATTAATGGCAAAGAGCACAATTTATTCAAAAGTTCAGCAAAACTGTTTTATTTCTTTTGAGTTTTCTAAATTCAACATTGGTGCAATTGGAAACAATGTCTGATTAGAACCTCTGTTGATTTTTAAGACTGTCATTTCACAGCAGTAAGTAACTTTATATTCAAACATAATAAAGTGTCTAATTCATGCGTACACTGACCTGCAGAGAGACCATGTCAGGTCTATACTGCCGCCTGATGCCGAGGTCATACATCAGGAATTTCAACATGTCAAAAGCCTGTTCTTCGCTCATGTGGAGCAGCAGCACCCCAGCCACAAAGCTGATACCCTGGCAGTAGCCAACCTACATGGCAGAAGAGAGATCACACGCCATGTACAGCACATTGCTTTTACTGATCATCACAGAGTGGCTTTATGAAGAGGATTACAGTATGTACCTCTGTATCCAGCAGAGAGTAGGCCTTCAGGAGGTTGTAGAGGGAAAGCTGCCCTGCACCCAGCTGGGCTGAGAAGTACTGGTGGGTGGGAAAGGTCCGGCCTGAGGGGGGACACAAATTTACATCTATAAGCTTACTTCATGAAAAGAAGCGGCATTGAGGAAGAGCTTTGTTTCTGTATTCACATGAATCCTTTCGCTCCTGTTAAAACTAATGTTAACTGACTCCTTTCTTCATTTACAGACGAAACTCACACTGTAGTTGCAGAAGATAATACCATACCAGTAAAACACACTGTAACAAAGGTTTATCGTTAGTCCGCTGCTGCTCACTATGAACATGAGAAACATAACTCTTTCAAACCAATGCTTCATTGTTTATTTTTTGCTGAAGGCACAGTTAAATATTCCCAGGCCCCACCCTGGCTCATGCTCTGACTAGTCTTTAGTCTGCCTTGAAAGCTTTCCAGTTAACACTCCTTAATCCCAAACACCTTTTAAATGCAGAAAAGACCTATTTCTTCCCTGCGTCCGCATGCTCCGTCAGAGAAGATCTTAAAAAGAGAGTAGTGGTCTTCGAGAGTGTTCCCTGGAGTGGCGGGTATTACAATACAATGGTTCCGATTCAAATCTCAGTTGTACTCTCCATCATTTGCCTAAATTGGGACCCGCTGTTTCATCTGAAGCTACCCAATGCAACCTCAAAACCGCCTGCACCCGGAAGATTTGCATTGGGACCTGTAGACCCCAGTCCCAATGCAGACCTCTACCAACAAGTATTAATACTAAGGGAGCTGATGACTGAACAATAAGCAGGTTGACTAAAAAGCAGGTCAAACAGGAAGTAAACACACAAAATACACAAAGAGAAAAAAAAACTACCGCATATAATAGGAAGCAGGAAAACACAGAAGACTTAATCTGAGCAAAACATAGCCGAAAGTGAAAACCAAAGAACTGAAACTGAAATCAGACAAGAACTGAACCAGAAACAGAACCCAAATCCACAGATCACAACACTGTCCTGCAGGTCAAACTTTAAACGGCAACCACATTACCCTCTCAGAGTCATACTGACTCTGAAAACTGGCTCAACATATTTACCAAGCTGTTTTTTGACTCTAATCTCAATGAGGCTTCCCAGATTAAACAAAGGAAAAATAAATGTGCACACCTAGATCCACCAGGATGGCATGCTGCTGTGCGGTGAGCTGCTTGAGCAGGTCGTGGTAGGGGGTGTCAGGGGCGTGCTGGCGCTGGGGCAGCCGATGCTGCAATCGGTGCTGATGGCAAAGGAGCAACCAGACCTCGCCACGCCTGCTCTTTGGAACTCCTGGACACAAAGATACAGTGGTTTTCATCAGCACCAAAATAAACATAACTAATGTTAAACATTTTCACCCCTACATTATATCATTTAGTACCTTCAATTCTTATTTACCCCCGCCAAGGAGGTTATGTTTTTCGTAGCGTTGGTTTGTATGTCTGTCAGCAACTTTACGGAAAAAGTACTGGACGGATTTACCTGAAATTTACACCAGCCGTGTGCCTCAGCCCAAAGATGAACCCATTAAATTATGGTGGTGGTCTGGATCACCTTCTGGATCCAGGAATGTTTTGAAGGATTCTTTATCATTGTTAGATAGGCCAAATTTTGGAATTTTTGCATTTAACTCCATACAAATGGCCAGTTTTTGGTAAAAAATGACAAGAAAGGATCTCAATTAGTTCTATAATGTACCAGGTACATTATGAACTGTGAACTTTTCCAGTTTGAACTTTATAAACAGAAACAAAATTAAATAAAGACGCATAGCAATAAAGGTTTAGGTGTGAATCCCAATATGAGGGGGACATGAGCTGCTTGGCGGAGGTCTGCGCTCTCCCAGTACTTATCTAGTTTTGTTATAATTTCTTTCTTCCCATAAGCACTGCACCAAAAGTCAGATTTCCGTCCCCATAAACGCCTGGAAATGAACCTGATTTTTGGCAGTTCCTGACAGTTTTACACAAGTATACCCAGCTGCAGCCGCAGACCCAGAAGCGTGTCGTGAAACTGGGCGTGGTTTGTGGTGACATGGGCGGGTGGTCGTTAGGGTTTGGGGAGGGGTTAGGTTCCACTCATTCCTATGGTGGGCGTGGTTTGTGGTGGCTCCGGCTGCAGCTAGGTACTACTCGTTTTACACCCTGCAAACGCCACGTTCATCTGTGCCATATTGTCAGAAACGAACCACGGCAAGTGCGCATGCGCTAACGGACCTAATTAGCATATGAATGGAGCGCAACCAGTTGTGAGTGAAACTTCATCTGGCCAGTAAAGACTAATTAGCGTATAAAATAGCAGCAATACTGCGCCTGCTCAGAGGAGGTCTGGCTGATCTCACTATTGGATGAACCACTACTTTAAAAAAAATCCCTCATGAATGTCAGTATTGTTTACATAAGTCGGTAGATGCATCACCCAGGGTTGTTATATTCATGTTCAGCTTATATGGCTCATTAGAAGCGCCTCCTTAAAACTCTTTTGCTTTTAATTATAAATCATGCTTTTCACTCTTTTATTCTTTTACTTTTCGTTTTGTTTCTTCTGCACCCTGTTTTATGTAAAGCACTTTGCACTGTCCTGGACATGAGATGTGTAAGCCTATAAATAAATTTGTCTTGCCTAAAACTTAATAGCATGATCAGACATGAATGATATGAGTGGCATGAAAAAAAGTTTGCCAGGGACGTGCATCTTCAAAGAAAAGAGCTTTATTGGCACAAACACACACACACCTCTATTAAAAAAAGTCAACAAGCGATTAAAAAAAAAGAAAAAAAAGAAACAACAAGCCAAACTCCAGTTACAGCGGGGTGAATGAGCTGTCAGGATCCATTCTGTCCAGTCCATCTTACAGACATCAGTGGTGTTGCCCGGTTTGCCTCCAACTTTCCTGTAGCATCGCACAAAGCTCTGATAGTTCTTGGCTGCGCAAGGACGGAGGTCATCGGACCCAGAAACCCCATCAACGACGGATCGTCCTTCTCAGACATGAGGTCTCTGTGAAGCTCCTCCACATGTCCACCTGTCACCCGGCACACGCTCTGTCTTGCCTCCAGCAGCTGTATAAACAACAAAGATGATCAGTACCGATGCGCTGCCTCCTGACACATCACATCTATTTGTACACCTTAAAATAGTTACAGTGACAGATCTACATTAATAAATCTTACCCTCTCTCTTCTCGATCGACTTCAAGCCAAACTTTTCTCAACCGCAGCCTGTAAAGAAAGATCCAGCTGGCTGCTGATTGCTTCTCCTCATGTTGTCTTCACGCATTTGACCCACATGGGGGTTTCGTGACGTAGGAAGATTCAGTAAAAATAGAAGCTAAACACAAGAGGACCGTGGCAGATATAGTGTTTTTGTAAGAAACTGAAAAAGATAAGGATTATTTAGTGTTCCCATGGTCAAAAGGTTCTAAGAAAAACAAAAGAAAAAAGAAAAAGCAACCAGTCTTCCTCCAATCTATGATCTTTTGTGCATTTTACAAATTCTGTTGGATGTTGTGTAGTACAGTGCGCCTGGCATGCAGATGTTTTCTGGTTCGATTCCCGGCCTCGACTGTTTTGCTGCATGTCATCTGCCACATTCATTGACCCTCCTATCTGTCTATTATTGTCAAATAAAGGCCATTGAGGCCAAAATAAGTAAAATACAACTGATCAGATCACTTTATCCATAGTGCATGTAAACATGACAGCTGGAATCTCTGATCGGAATGATCAGAATCGGAAATGGAATCTATAAATATTTTCCATGTAAACGCAGCTTGTCAGCATTTTTGTCTCATTTTCAATTCAAAATGTATTATTCTGCAACAGCCTCAGCTGACCAAAGTGCTTTACAATGGTAGCAACATCATAGAAATAAAAAAAAAAGTAAAAACACCACAGATCACAGATAAAATCACCAATAAAATTACAGGATTAGATTAAAAAGAAAATAAATGAATAAGAAAATGACAACCAAGAAAATACCAGTAAAATAAATAAAAATAATATTTTTTTTAATCTGGGTGCAATTTCTTTCCCTTTTTATTTATTAAAAATTAACATGGTTTAACTATTTTTGAGCATTTGCCTTTTTCCTATGTTGGGAGCAACTTTCTGCACATGTGCACCAGATTTTCTGAAGATTTCATTTTTGGGTAAACTCCACCTGTTACCCTGATTTACATTTGTATAGCTCACAGCATTTTTATTTACATGTCCCCGACTCCCCGAGAGTTAAGGGAAGGAGGGACAACTTCCAAAAAGTTACGCGTCAATTTCTGACAATTCTTGGCAGTTTTCAGTGCTGCCTGTAAATTGTCATGCGCAGTCGTAAACCTGAAATTCCACAGAAATCTACAGTGCCGCTTACTGACGGAAGTCTGACTTTTCGTGCAGTGACATGCACAGATGCACATCCCTCACCTTGGCAGAGTGCACGATTTATATCCTCTTTGTCTTGTAGGTTTGTCGTTCTGCCTGGGGCCGTCAGTTTTCTCTCCCACAATGCCTGCGCTTCTTTGGAGCATGGACTCACTTCCTGGTAGTCAAGCTTCATCTGGCGAATGTGCAGCTGATCTCTGCTTGCTGCAAAACAATCATCGGGAGGGAAAAAAGATGAGAGAAGAAATCAAACATGGTTTTATCAGGTAAAACTCCCCTGCAGCACCAGAAAATCAAGACTGGCAAAACAGGAACATATACAGTATAAATGTAAGACATCAGATTTGAGAGCAAGTGTGGAAACAGACCCTTAAACCTTTCATCCAAACATACTAGTCATCATAGATAGCTCACCATGTAAACACAACACACAATAGCCCACAATGACACCAAATATCCAACCTTATTATGCTGAAGAAATGGAGAGGCCACATAACACAGTGGTGACAAGCACACAAAAGGATCAAAGTAACACAGACACAGCGAAGAAGGATCATCCCTTAACATGCAAAACATGAAGTTAACTGAATCACCAACAGCCAGCCACCAAAAACATGCCAAACCTCTGCCTTGATCCCAAAGCCTCCGTTTTCATTTCTTACCTTCTATTGAAAACAGTTATTCACAGTTAGGTCCTCAGACCAGCATTGATGCCATTGTAGTCAACAAAGGAGAAGAAATGTGTTGGTGTATAGCATGCAATTCAAAAGGATCACTTTGCACATTCTCAAGCACTAGATTAAACTTTTTCTGTTCATAATTTAAGATTTGCATGCATACAAATTACATTTTAAAATTGATAGTTTTTTTTATTATTAGACAGATGAGGAGAGTGCTAAAAGTCTTTGGGGTCATACACTAAAAATCATGCTCCCTATAAGGTAAGAAGCAGCACTTAATAGTGCTCCTACAGTTCATTTCCCATGAGGCGATATCACCTCCATGTACTTCAAATGACTTGTTCTGCATTTGTTGTTAAAGCAAAACTTATACAGCTGTGCTTCAAAATCTCAAACCAATACAGCAATATTTGACCATTCAAAATAAACAGGAATGACAGCTTAAAGAGTCACTGCCTGCAGGCTTTCAATGCCTGTCCGTGCTCATAAAGCTTCAGTAAGGAATGACAAGATTTTAAACACTGGAGCATGTGGTGAGGACTAAATATAAAACTTCACCCACAGGTGAAGATGAGTAGAAAACCTTTGAGATATTACTGTAATAAACATTTGCAGTGGGAGTTCTGCTTTAAAGGGGAAGTTCAGGATTTTTGACATAGGGCCTCATTTTCAAGTGAGCCAGAATGCTGCTTGTCACTGAAGACAGTTTCAACATATTTCATTCCGTTATTCTAGTTCCAGTGGGTCGCCAATGCTAATGCTAGTGCAAGTCAATAGGAATCTGCTAGCCTGTCATTAATAACAATCTTATCCACTCTGTAGAACATCCGAGGCAAATCATTTTTAACTTCAGACTATCTGTGTAAATGCCATGTTAACAGAATAATGTTAACTAACCTGCATTTCGTTGCATTTGATTGTTGCTGCTGAGAAACTTTACAAAGTTTTACTTCCTGTATTTAGCAGCAGAGTGATGTCATCTGTTGCTACATGCATTAAGGAATTTGATTTCACAAATATGAAATCTAAAATACCACGTATGAAAAGCATGAGGATATGTCGGATCTTGAAGATGATTTCAAACTTTTTCATCAGACTAACTGTCACTGTATCTCTATGAACCGAAATACACTGGCAAAGGTAGTAAGCTGCTAAGAAGCTAGTTCCTCAATATGTCATGCAAAATTTGTCATACAAGGATAGTTTTACTTTTATAACACACGAGTTTACTAGTTTAACGCAGCATTTACACAGGTAGTCTTGCTGATTTTCCTCGGATCTTCTGTGGAGTGGATAAGATTGGTTTTAATGACAGGCTAGCAGATTCCTATTGACTTCCACTAGCATTAGCATCGTCAACCTCCTGGAACTAGAATAACGGGATGAAATATGTTGAAACCGTCTTCAGTGATGAGTAGTATTCTGGCTCACTTGTAAATGAGACCCTATGTCAAAAATTCTGAACTTCCCCTTTAACACTAGCCAAATAATGGTGATTCACAATATACTTTGCATCTAAATACTTCTTATGATAATAACTACATAATATATCACAGCATACTTCATGCTACAGTACAAGACTGTGGCTGTCATTTTCTCTTGTGTATGTGTCATCCAAGAAAAAACAGGTTCCACAACACTTATACTCACCTTCAAGTCTTTGATTCTCCTTTTCCATACGCAGCAGTAGGATCTGCTGGTGGATGGCGGTCTTCCAGAGAGCCCGGTAGTCGGCTCCGGTCCGCTTAGGCCTCTGGTCAGACAGCTGGTCACGTGCAAGAGGCAAAAGCTGCCTCACAGGGTCCAGGCTTGAGTCCACGGCATGAGGAGATAGAGGCAGCAGCTCAGTCGCATCAGAGTGCTCTAAAGTGTAAGATGCAAAGGAGAGTTCATGCAGAAAATGCATTTTCTAGTCATACTGATAATAATAAAAGCATGAATGAAAAGGATTTTCTGCAATGCGAAGTCGACAAAGTATTATAACCCAAGTGCATAGTTCCTTTTTTAAATCCATCTTTTGTTTCGGTTTTATGGCATATTTACACAAGCTGCTCTTATCAGGGCAGCTCACAGCTGCAGCAAACACATTTAGCTATAAAATTCTTTAGCATTTTATAGCTAAAGAATCTGTAAACACTGGACTTATGAGTCAACTATAGACCTGATCTCTGCACAAAGTTTAAACCACAAGCAGGTGGAACAAATAACATTATTTTAATCATTAAATTTCCATGTTTGCTTGGAAGCCTTGCAATCTGGCATTCATGTAGATTTTACTTTGACACATATAATCCAACTAACCCCTGCTGCAGACCAAGCACACACACCCTCACCTCCGTCTCAAAGGCATTCCCTGACAGCAGTGACCTCCCTCAGCAGGACACTACACCCTGACACACTGTTAAAGGGCTCTGGAACAGCTTGAGAAATAAAATAGAGGCCAAGCATTGACCTGACCTCCAAACCTCACAGATTCCAATAAGATTGGGCATCCAGCCTACATGACCCAAAGAATTTTATGTCAGATACCTAATGTCAAAAGGAGGAGCAACACAATGTTAGATTGTTTTAATGTAGTAGCTGATCTGTGTGTTGTGCAACTCCTGCAGAGAGTATTTCTTGGAAAACTCAACAGTTATCAGAAGCTAGTGGTTGTTGGCCTACATGCTGTTATTGCCAGCATGTAAGCTCCCTAAAGTTTGGGAACAGTGTTTATCTGAGAAGAGCTATTTCAGCTTCCTTTCAACCTCCCTGCTCTTTGCATATATGCATACAAAATCTATTCCAATGACGTAATTTTCCAGAAGACGATTCCTGCCTTGAACTCATGTCCTGTGTACTTGTGGATTATTCATCAAGCATTATGCTGTGCCTTCCCAGAACTTCTAAAAGGATCGTGTTACCACACCTGTCTGTTGCATGGATGCAGATGGCTTATTCATGGGTGATGCAACCCTCAGGAAGATCTTCTGTCTCCAGGAGACCCTGCGTGGGGTGTGAGGGAGACCTCCACTCAATGAGTCATTGCTGCAACCAGACAGGGTCCTTTTCCTGCCTTCCCCATTGCTACAAGAGAGGACACCAAGTCAAAGACACCTGATAGAGGACTCGGGTATCAAATTACAGACACTCTTTTAGCTCTCTTGCAGGCACACAAATCCCTCATCACACACACACACACTCAGAAATAACCTCATACAACAAAACTATGGACTGACAGCAAAATGGTTAAGAGGAAAACAAACAGCCAGACAGTGATTCCCAGTGTTCATGTTAATAAAGCAGCAGCTCAGTCAGTGTGTAGACAAGCTGAGTCACATGCATCCCTGTTCTTTCTGAGAAAGAAGTTGTTTGTTGGTTTAAGAAGGAAAAAATATATTAGTGCTTCTGGAAAACTGCCTTGCACATCTAATACAGAGTTCAGCAGTAAAATTTCATACCAAACTTACAAATGTGGGTTAACACTAACTGTTAAAGTACCTCTAAATCTCCCATAACATGCAATTAACTACTAAATAGCTCAACTTTATGAGTGTACAATTCCCGAAAATGTCTATTATTTTGCACTGTTTTTTCCACTCAAAAGGCTACATTTAGTAAGATTTAAAGGGGAAGTTTTTTTGGGTTTTTTTTCCCAATCTGGACCTGTTTTCTAGCATGAAATACATTCATTTACTCACCCAGACAGTTTTGGTGCAACTTGAATTCCTTCGGGAGATGCTTAGATCCACTCGAGATCAGCGTATGTCCAATATCATGGAAGTGATGCGGGCAACCGCACGCAGCCTCTGAATAAGGCATTATCTGCCACAAACTCCTTCATTTCACTAATGTTTTGTTACGAAACATCAGTCGGACCCCTCTTGTGAGCTCAAAGCAGCTTTTTTGTGGCGATTCGTCCTTATTTACAGACATTTACTTGTTATGGTGTCACATAATAGTGATGCCATCAAAGCCACCGCAGTAAAAATGTCTGTAAATAAGGACAAATTGCCACAAAAAAGCCGCTTTGAGCTCAGGAGGGGTCCAACTAATGTTTCGTAACAAAACATTGGTGAAATGAAGGAGTTAGTGGCAGATAATGCCTTATTTAGAGGCTGCACGCGGTTGCCCGCATCACTTCCATGATATACACTGATCTTGAGTGGGTCTAAATATCTCCCTAAGGAATTCAAGTTGCACTAAAACTGTCTGGATGAGTACATGAATGCATTTCATGCTAGAAAATAGGTCCAGATTGAAAAAAACAAAAAAAAACAAAACTTCCCTGTTAATTGTAAATGTGACAAAGGAAAAACAAAACTTCACACTTTGCTTCTTATAAGTCAATCATGTATAACATGATGTCCTCCATGTCAAAAATATGCTAACTAAACAAATGCATTAAGTATTTTGAAACACTGGTCGATTTGTCTATTCTATTTGAGGAGTACTTAGTGCCTTGCAGATGTATTCACTTAATTTGGGTGTTTCCATTTTGTTTCCTTATAATCTGGAAATATTTTTTTATGTGGTTTGTATCATTTGGTCAACACAGGCCCCTCCACATGGGCACATATGCATGCATACAGAATGAAAAGAATAATCTCCAAAGCTTTATTTTTACCCCTTTCCAGAATCTAATCTTGTATACCTCTGACCATTCGTGATGGGGTAAAATATAAAATATGATGCTTGTTACAGCCTGTATCTGGCTCTTGTCTTTGTTACATGGTGCTGGAGGCCGTTTCAGATGGGGATCTAATGCTGACTGGAAGACTATCCTTTCAAATGGTTGGACCAGTCTAAGGTCAGTGTTTCCTTTGATAATCCAAACAATTCACAAGCATCCGCCTGGAAATATTCATTCGGCACTGAATCAGCTTGAAGCTAGCCAGCTCATCTTCACAGTGCCGGTATTCCACATTCTTGAGGCAATAAAGCAGCGGCCCAATACTCATGATTCATTTAATACATATGCATCAACAACTTATGTTCTTAAGCCATGTAAATGAGTACAAACTGTTGCATAAATATGCAGGGAGTGGAGATTGTTGTAGCTCCCAGTTGGACACTTTTCCAACAGTGTAATTTTTGTTTTCACACAAATAGCAACTTCACACTGCATGATGTCCGATTTGGGACCTTGCATCTACTTCCTGGTCTCATTATAGACAGTAAATGTACCTATGAGGTATGCCATTTTTACTGACATAACATTCGTCAAGAATCAAGAATAATGTCATTTAAAAACAAACCCAGCCAGCATCTCTCTGTTTTTAATCAGTGTAATCTTTAGATTAAATCTCAAAAACATCTATTTACACAGTATCAATCCAGTAAATGTGTGGTTTTGTGCATTCGGTTGGTAAATTTTGATAACCTCTGCTCAGCAAAAATCTCACGCCACTACTGTAAACTTTGCGATCTCCCCAGTGGGAGGAGGAACCCCAGGTTGGGAATCACTGCTCTACAAGACATAAACAGGGTTTCCAAAAAAAGACTTGTCTATATTTAGTATTTCAAAGTCACTCCTTGCACTTAGACTGAGTGCAAGGGGGGGAAAAAAAAAAAAACAAGAACCCCCTTGGAATGCCCCCCGTTTAACCAAATTAATCCTTTTAGGCAACAAAAAAGGACAAACTCCATGGAGAACCACACAGTCCCAAGTCCCAGTATCCCATTTTTGTCTTGTGAATATTCAGACTGGGTGAAAAAGTTATAGCATTAGTTTGGATATACATGTAAAGGACCAAAGAGGTTTCATAAAAGGCCTCTTATAGGCACACATTATACATTTTCCTCCACTAAATAAACAAGTCCTCATGTTTTTCATTAGAGATCACTTTGTAGCGACAGTAGTTAGTGAGCTTGGTCAGCACACCAGAGGATGTTGGATCATGTGGGCAAAGAAAAACAGGAAGTGACCTTGGATTAAGATAAATGTCACAGAGAGAACAATTTGGCTCACACAGCTGCTCGCTGCCTGTGTTTTTGCCTCTTTCTAAATTCTTCCTTGACATGTTCTCTAACGTTTCCTGTTAGTGAAGCCATAAAATCTTAAAAATCCAATTCTGAGCTGGTGGAAGCTTTTAAATAAACCAATCAAAATGTCTAGCTCATAATCAGGGTAGCTGGTGCTAAAATAACAATTTTGCTTCTTTTATTATCAGAGCAGACACTAACAGTTCTGGCTGCTGTCAGAGTAATAGAAACGTCCTGTTGAAATGATACTGCTCAATGATCTGCTTCGTGACACCTCATCTATAATGAAAATGTTAACCTTTACTTTCTGTCATTCCAAACACCAATGAAGACACTGACAGTGCATCCTGCAGTTTCTCTTGTTTTCTACAATATGTTATCTGCCAATTACTGTGCAGCTTAACATTACCAGCAGTATATTTCACTATAGATGTATCACAGAAATTATTCAATTTAGAATAGTATGAATTAACAGCATGAACTGTCAGTCAGAAAAAGGTTGTAGAACAGAGATGAAATATAATAATAAAAAAAAACTTCAATCCAAGTGAAAAATGCAGGTATTTGTTGTGCAAAAAGATTCAAATGCACATGCAAATATAACAAGAGAAGGGTGTATAAGCATCCCCTTCTACTTCTGTGAAAAACAGGAAAAGGGTAGTTCCAACTGCAAAGCTGACATGGGGAGAAAATAAACGGCTGGAAAATACATATTTATATACTTTTTTTTTTTTTTTTTTTACAAATAAAAGTTACTTGCGATAGACAGGAAAAGATAGGAAGGGACAGGACAATAAAGCTGGGTGTTAAAAGGTTTTGACAGCCCACACGAATACGGCAACTGCCGTCCCCAGCAAAGGATCAGTTGGTCCCCCCCCCACCCATCTCATCCAGTTTTTGTCAAGTCTCTGGCTGGTGCATTTAAGACTAATGCAAGGGGGGTCGTCTGAGCACCCCCTCTCACCTCTTGAGGCTCCCACTGTCTGCCAGGGAGCTCAGGGAGCCCAGTGAGCCCTGGTAAATGCTTTTCAGGAAAGTGGGAGCAGAGAAGGAGGAGGGGAGGCTGAAGGAGGACTCGCTCTCCGAAACACTGCGCGTTCTTGAAACAGGCACGGGACTGGGCGGGCCAAACATGTAACGCCCACAAATAAAAACAAACATTACACAAAGGAAAACGCTTTTGCTACAAGTACAGAAAAAAAAAAAAGAAAAAACACTGAGGAACCCGTGAGGGATCAAAACAGTGGCAGGAAACGTATGATGCTTTTGTTCAAGGACAGTCGAGCAGGAGGTGAAGGGATTTTGATGTGATCAAAGTGCTGCAAATAGATTACATTGTCTGTGCCAAAATCAAAAGGTCAACTAAATATTTGGTTAGTGTTGGGATGATTGAGAGAAAAGCAACTGTTAGCATTAGCCATATCTTCAAACAAACTCAAAAGCGCACTCCATTAAAATATTTTTAAACTGCAAACTGACCAAAGGGTTAACCCCTGCAGCTCCTGCAACAACACTAAAGAGATGCACTGAGCATTCCTTTCTTTCTATCTAGAAATGCAGTGACTAATTAATTAGTTTGGTTTAAGTTACCTGTTCTGCAGCAGCTCTGGGTTAACAGACTGCTGTCTGCGGAGTGGAGCTTGTTTGCTCTGGCTGGTTGACTGGCTCTCGAAGGAGATGCGCTTCCTCACCGGTGGATGGCTGAAGGTGTGAGCACGCCGACGGAACTGCGTTCCCGTTTCCAGGTCATTGTCGGGGAAGGCAGGAGGGGAACCTGGAGGGGAGTGGCCAGGAGATTCTTCATCCTGCTGATGTGGACAGAGAGGAAAGAAAGGTGTAAATGAATATGCAAAAAAAATCCTTTTAAATCTAAAAAAAATTTTTACACTTACTGTATGGCATTGTGGGTAATAAAGGCAAACACAGAGAGGTGAATAATGACCATCCAAACACAAATCTGGTGACAAATTCCTTTAAACCATCCAAGGCAACAAAGTCAGTTTAAGCAGTCACATGTAATCTGACTCAAAGTCCCTGAAAGTTGAACTCTCACACAGCCTGAAACTCTATTCTAGATGCACAGCTCAAATAAAAACAAACAATTCAATGTCTAAGCTTAAATGTCTCAACTCACCTTATTCAATCAAGCACGACATAATCGAGCCACAACTTTGTACTCTACTCTCTTGGACTCAGTGTTGCCTCATGCACTGTTGGTACAACTCCCACATCTATTGTATTCTAACAGACAATGCCCTATGACTCACAGCATCACACACTAGTGGTGGGGAGGTCCTCATTGGTGCAACACTACGTGAAAATCCTTCAATCTCCTCCCATCATGCTTCCACAGACCTCCCTCTTTAAGTTCCAACATGACTCTCAGCATGCAGTGATATTGGTGTTACTTTTTCCAGTGATCACACACACACACACACACACACACAATAAAAACAAGCTTTGTTGCTGTGTCCCTGTTCTGGATGGAAGTCTATTGTCAGTCACACAGTGAAAAGCCTGTTTGTCTGCTACATGCATGCAGATGTTCTCTGAAAACCTTGTGAGTGGTTCAGATCAGACACTCTTGTCTTATGACAGACACAGCTCAGCAGACGCATATCTGGACATCCTGAGTGGGGTTTCCTGCTCTCTGGGAAATCACATCCGGACAGAATCTTCACCAGACTGCTTATTCATTTAATCACAACGCAAGCAAGTTTCCCTGACTGTTGAAAATCTGTCAAAGGCTGCCAAGACTTGATTTTTCTGTCAACAAAAGGCCTTTTTTATATAGATAATTACTTGAAGAAGAACTCTTACTTGAACTTCATAAACTTAGACTGTCTGTGTTCAATTTCACTATGACTAATTGATTTCAGCTCACAGATTTGCAGCAGCATTTACTGGTGAACTTGAAGAAAATAGCAAATCTAGCAAATCATTGCTTGATGGTTGACATGAATAATTTTCCTCACTTGGCAGCTCAAGTTTCCAATAAATCCAACATGACAAGTTTGATGGCAAGTAGATCATATAACAGTGTTGAGGAGAGTCTACACAAAGGATTTCTTTTGAGCCCCTTTAGACATTCATGAGTAGATTTAGCAGATTAAAGAGGCACTATATCCCATTATAGGAGGCCACCGCAAATGGGGAGCTTGAGCTGGAACAATGTTTAGATGGCAAGACCCGTTCCTGAAGCAGATCATTGCAATGTAACAAGTTGATCAGGTTTATTGGCTTTTAAAACTCAAGGATATGAGTGACATTTAAAGTGAAACTCCACCAACTTAGACCTCAGTATGCTTATACATGTCAGGAAGTGCAACTGTATGATTAGAAGTGTTTGAAGCTCCAAAAGTACCAATGCAATATCTATTAAATGACCTCATGTGATGTCATCCGAGGCAGCATGGGTTGAGTTTAGATAAAGGAATGACAAATTTGGGAAGTGGAATTCAAAAGAACTAGCACTGCATCCTGCAAGTCAACACTTGAGCTAAAATACTTGCTGCATAAAATAGCTTGATCTGCAACCAAACAGGCAAATTGCATGCTGGGTAATGTAGGTGCAATGTTTTGAGAAGGGGGTAAAAGTTTGGATGCAATGATTGGTTAGATAATTACTGGAATCTGAGCTTAGGATTGCACATGCACATGAGTGGGCGCTCTTCAGGTACTGTTTTACCTCACAGTCCAAAAAACTTCATTCATGATAGGTGGAATTGTGTCTCTAAATTCTCCCTTGGTGTGAGTATGAGTCTGCCTCTCTGTGTTGGCCCTGTGATGGACTGGCAGTCTGTCCAGGTTGTACCCTGAACCTTGCCTAGTGGCTGCTGGGATCAGCTCCAGCAACCCAAAAACCTACATTGGACTAAGCAGATATAAACAATTAATGGATGGACTGCCGCTTAGATCTGTCATTTTTTTCCTCCACATTTTGCACATAATACGAAGAAAGCTGTTTTGTTTTTTTCCCCTACCAGTCAATCCATTCTTGCAAGAACAGCAGCAGACGCTCACCAGCAATCATCTCATGTTGAAGTGGTTGCATTGACTATAAAACATGCTTTTTTGTCTTTTGGTACATCAGTATTAATTCCCAAAACTATAAATACACACTTTATTTTAAGTTCCAAATTTGTGGAAAAATGCCTGCAATGTTTTCAGATGCTTCATCACCTTTTATTTTAGTTTAACTCTTGTCGCATTTTGTTTTTAAACACTAAATCAAGTCCTATTATAATCATTATTACTGACAGAGAGGCATAAAGACTACAATACATACTCTCCACATTTTGTAGAGCAGTAACAAGCTGAAGCCCACAGTCCCAAATGGCTCACTAACAACTCTAGAAACACATTCCCTGTAGAACAGTTTGGCCTTTTGGCCAAAGCAGCTTCATCATAAAACTATGTGGGAACAATGCAGTGCAGATTTATGTCTCCATGTGAGACGAACCCTGTTGGTAGCGCACAACCACTAACACAGATCAAAGTGAAAATATGTCTATCCTATTCTTGTTTTGCTGAGGGCAGAGCTGGAACATAATATGGTATAAAAAGCTGCAGGGTAATAAGTGAGAATTCCCAGAATCCCACGACCGAAGCTCTGGGAATTCTCATGTTCTTCCTCAAGGACACTTACTCTTTCAAAACTGCTGACGCTTCCCATACTTCCCAAGCGACCACGCATTCGGCTGGCACCCTGGTGACAGAGGTAATAATGCAATGTGAAACAATTTGTGAAAACACAAATACACATTAAAAATGTGACTGAAGTGGTTTAACATCAATATTTCTCTGTTCTTGGCAAAAAAAGAACAGGTGGTATTGTTGAGATATATTCATAAGAGATTGACAATAAGTAAGAAAATCCTAAATGGCAAGATATAGAGTGGACAGATGCTTTCAGAACTTTCAAGATTCACAGTATCATTGTTCAGCTAAGTCTCTGAGATAGTAACAGATGGCAGCAGAGATCTCAGATTGCCTGGATCCTTCCACTAAGGAATTATTCTGCTGTCTCACTGGCAGATATGGGTCAATCCAAATCCCTCGGATCATAGCGACACAGAAACGGCAAGCGATACAAAGGCTGAGCAGGGAGACAAATAAAGGTACACAGCATGGTGGCTACTTCCAGGCAGGGGTCGGGAAACACGAGAGAAGGATAAACTCAAAGGAAAATAGTCATGATGATATAACAGCGGGAAATTTAACAGTGCTAAATCAGAAGGAGATTAGGTAACATGTAGAAAGATAACAGACAAAAAAAAATACTCTCCACTCAGACTCACCCTAGCAAGGATGTTCTCCAGGGAGCTGGTGAGGGATGTGCGAGCTTTATTCTTGAGGATATCAAGTTTGAAGCGACTGCTGGTGGTGGTGCCATCTCCTGCTGATGAGCTATTTGCAGCATTCTGTCGAAAAACAACAATGGACATGAGACAAAAAAATAATAATTTGATAATAAATGAGAGTGCAATGACTGTCACAAAGAAAACCAACAGAACACGTCCACATCTGTAAGGAACAGCCTTTGGGTAATGGCTGCTTTAACAGAAGAACTGGTATGTTGTTTGTGTTCTGCTATTTAGTGATAATATTTAACATGTAATCCCTCAGGCTAGATCATTCCACAAAGTAATCATCCACAAACCTGTCATACTTTAAATGTCACATGTCTCTCACATACTGTAGCTTGTAAAATTTAAAAGTGGTATATGAGGCAAATGGCCGACAAACATTTCACATTCAAGTGATCAGTGATGCATGTTTACATCAACCACAGCAGCAATGAACTCTTTAAAGGTTGATTACTGGAACCTTCCCCAGGGACAAGGGATCTTTACAGGCCCCTGTCCTAAACTCTAAACATTTCCACCACAAAGACCAGAGGCTAAATAAGATGCAAGGGAAAAAAATTTCCCTCCTAGCCTTAATAAGAACGGAGTAGGTGAAACCTACAGGGATGAACATTTAGTGCACAATTCTAGAATGTGCTCTGCAACGGCTTTCCCACTGACCTGAGCACATCAGAGGAAGCGTGAGGTTCATTGATTTGGCCAGGGCCAGAAGAAATGAGGAGAAAGAGTGGGATAATGAGAACCAAGTGGAGAAATGGAGAGAAAAAAAAAGTGATTACATTAATGCGCAAATAAAAAATAACCAAACCTCACCACAATCCTGCAAGAAGTTGTCAAATTACTTCATGTCCTCTCTGTGTATAACAGCTCAGAATTGCTCCTCAGAAAGATGCATTCTGGCAGGAAAAGGTGTTAGTGGACTAGTTTGCTTAATCCTTACAGAAGGGGGCTACAGATGAGTGTGAAAATACATACGACCACATTTAAAGAAGCCTTTAGTTCTTCAGTTAAAGTAATAGGAACTTTTAGTTGAAGTGAGGCTTTACAGTATCAATAGTAGCACCCATGAATAAAAATCATATCCCAGCAATTCCCAGGAATGCATCTCTTGTAGAAAACACATGCAGACTTGTTAGCTGGAATAGGAGAACTCAGACTGTCTTGTTTCTATCAGATATTTCATTTATTTACAGTGAACTTAGCAATTTAACCTGCAGCAGTTTCAGCACAGAAACCAATGAAAGCCTCAAGATAATATTTTACTAAAAGAAAAGGATAAGGTCTGAACTCGTTTACAGAAAATAGCCAATGATTTTCATGACCCTTTAAGGTACCTTTCACAACCTTTGATAAAGAAAAAAAAAAACCTTTACCTTCATAATGCACCAGAAATGGTTTTATCTCTAATTTTTGTTCAGTGTAAAACTATGAAAATGTGAGTTAATCTTTATTCTTGAAGAAAAACTACTCTTTTAGCTTTTTGCCTCCTCGTACAGAACGAAGAAGTTACCTGAGGGGCTTCTCCAATGTGGAGGTGGGCTTTTTGTTTGGTTTCACAAAGCTGTCTTAGATGAAGTATCACCAGCTCGTTTTCTTCTTGGTCTGACCCAGGCTTATGCCTCTGCAGAAACAAACACGCCAAAGGCTTTAAAAAACATCATTAAGGAACTACTCCAACTATTAAAGAAAAAAAAAAAAGCTCAACAGTTCATAACGATCAATCACCAAAGAATCTGTTAATGTGTCACTTATGTTGCCAACAAACAACATGCTCTGTTTAAGAAATGCCAATCCTTACTTGAACTCGCTCAAAAATCTCTACTTGCTCATTGTCAGTCAGCTGAGAGAGATGTTTTTGGATGGTTAGCTTCGCTCTAGGTGGGTAAAGACCTGCAAACAGAGGAGAAATTATGAGGAACAGACCATGTATCTGTATATTCATGAGTAAAAGCAGAGCAAGGCAATGTATGTGGGTGTGTGGCTCTATTCACGTGGCCTACCCTCAATCCTCTCGCAGAGCTTGTGCAGGTCATGCATGGGGCAGGCTTCACAGAGCTGGATCAGGGTCTTGTTGCTTTGTAAGGCTGCCGCAGTGGAGAAGGCCTGCTTCAGGGTCAGCATCACCTCGTCAACCTGACACGCATCGACAGACGAGCTCTTTGATCTCTTGCACTTTGAGTTAACAGTCATTTTTCACTTGCATCATCTGTGCAACTCACCAGGGATTCACTGGCACACTGAAACACGTAGCATATATACTGACTGGGGCCAGGCTCTGATTGCTCCCGACAGATGAATCCAAAATGGTCAGTCTGCTTAATACCCTGTGAAGCGAAACACGAGAGAAATGGCAAAGCAGAGAGCACATTAGAGGGTGAGAATAATTTTAGATCTTCACGCTTAGTTTAGAATTACAAATCAATAATAATACAACTGCAGCTAAGTGCAGCACATGACACTGTAATGGCTCCTCACACACTTTCTTTTATCTGTAAACAACCACCACCACAATACAATGGAGTATCTTGTCTACTAAAAAAAAAAAAAAAAAAAAAAAAATCAACATTACTGATAAAAATGAGTAATTTGCAATCAATTTAAATTAACACTCATGCTACACAGTAATGTAATGCAATGGTGCATTACATGCATAAAGTTAGTCTGAGTTTATCCTCTGGCTGGGTCTTGAGCAGAGATCCGAGGCGTTCACTGTTGACACAACATAAAAATAAACCAACCTGGCAGCATGATGAGATATCTTTGAAGTTCTTTTCCAACACCACTGTTTTACTGTCAGGACTTATAAGGTTTACCTCAAAACGTCCAACCTGTAACACAAAAAAGATGCAGATTATTTAAGGGTACTCGTACTAAAACAATATCTTCCAACTTTTTGGAGAACCTTATTTACCAGTACAGTGTCATGAGAAGGAACTGTTCATCCACAGGCATAAACATACCCATGCATGTTCAAAATGAAGGCCAACAAGTGCACACCAATGATTTTTCCCATAATTGACTGCTGTGCAGGGTATCATATTGAATGTTGTGCTCTAGTTTTTAAAATTAGCTTCATGAGGAGATGGGCACGGTGTGCTAGGAATGGCAGCTGGTTCATGCTGCAGCCTGAAAGTTTCTGATAAAGCGTCAGCTTTATGTTTTTGCAGGAGGAGTGAGTGCTGTCTGAGATTCTACAGGAGTTACAGCCTTAAATTTCTGAAGCAGTTATGGAAGACTGAGCATGTCCATACATAAAAACTGTCAGTCACGTGCAGGCACATAAAAATGATTTGCTGTAAGGTGAAGAGGAGCTGCCTAGACGCAGATAGAGCTTTCATGATGAGCAGCGGTGAAACAGGTGAGCATTTGGTTTTCTAGTGAAGGGCAAGGAATCAAGTTCAAGACAACCTCATCAGGACTAACTCACCCACCCACTGACAAAGCATATATATTTAGACTGGAGTGCAACCAGAGATGTGCATCACCGACTATCAAGTTTATTAACGTAACAACAATAATATATTGTAGACGCCCCTTTCAGATTGCAGTAAATCACTAATTTAATTAGAATGAGAGAAAAAAAAGAAAAGGGGGAAAAAAATAGAATGAGTTCTTGGTGAAGCACTGCTTTTTTTGAATCATGTTAGTGTTGAGCGAACACACTGAGATGGAGAAACATCATCACTCCCCATAGACATAACCGTCCCTTTATCAAAACTCCTCTACCTGGAAGAGCATAGTGCGGTTCTTGTCTGAATCGGACGGCTGAACATTGTTTGGTGCGCTGGCGTGTCTGCGGCGTGTGGGACCCATGATGCCACCTTCTCCCGGCTTCCTCTGCAGACTTCCTGCCAGGCTGCTGCAGCGTGTGCGGAATTCCTGAGGCTCCTCAAATCCAGAATCCTCCAGGATGCACTCTGGGAAAGCTCCTCGCAGGCTGCTCTGACTGCCGCTGCTGGACAGACCTTTAACTGGACCAGAACCTGCAAGGACACACGTGTTTTACCCATGCTATGCTGTGACCTTAAACTAGTCTGACCATTAAACAGACACAACACCCACAGAATGATGTGCCTTCATTTTCCACTCACCCTCATGCTGAGCAAGACTCTGGAGCATTTTTTTAATATCTCAAATGCAGCCGGAGATCGTGAGGGGGGGTTCCTCATTTGCAGACTTTCATATAATGGGCAGTCCCTCCAGAAAGTTGCAATGATGCAATTTCAAATATCAAAAGAAATTCAACCAAAGACCAATTGCTCAACAAAAAAACATGTTTTCCTGGTAATATAAGAAATTTGGGATTGCTACATTTTTTATTGTATACATTGCACCATTTTGTGTTTGTTTTGATAGTTAAAATTGCGGCATCGCATCTTTCTGGAGGACTGAATAGGGGTCACAAGCGCTCGAAACAAAAAGGTCCATAAAAGTCCACAAAAACTTGGCAATATTCCTCCATACTGCTCGTCCATTGTAATCCAAGTGTCCTGAGTGGGTAGCGTCCATAATTTACTCGAAACAACATCATTTAGTATATTTTTATAGCGTAAACAGTATAACATCACACTTCCAGGATGCAGGCATAAGCCTGCGAGTTCACGACACTACGGAAGCCACAGCAGACCAAACCGGACGAGATTGTGCTTTCTCTTTCTTTCTTTCTTTCTTGCTCTTTCTTTGTTTTAAATCAATAGCCAACTCCTCTTGTGTTTGTCCCCAGCTCGGTCGCTCTTAGCACAATGTAAAAACAGCGAATTTCTTCTTCTACCCTTGCATTATCGGCAGAGTAGGTGCTGAACTCGCATGGAAGCGCATCGCGGAAGTGCGATGTTCTACGGTTTAGGCTGAAAAAATATACTAAATGATGTCGTTTCAAGTAAATTATAGACGCTACCCACTTGGATTACATTGGACGAGCAGTATGGAGGAATATTGCCAAGTTTTTGTGGACTTTTATGGAACTTTTTGTTTTGAGCGCCGGTCACCTCCATTATATGAAAGTCCATGGATAACCCCCCCCCCGGCTCTCTGGCTGCATTTGAGAAATTAAAAAAGTGCTCCACAGTTTTGCTCAGCATGAGGGTGAGTAGAAAATTAAGGCACATCATTCTGTTGGATGTTGTATCCCTTTAACCATTGTAGGAGAATTGCTCGCTTCAACACTTGATATGGTAACGTTTAAAGTTACTAACCAATTAACTTTACTTAATTCAATTATGTATTTTTATTTAACCAAGAGGATCTGATTGAGATACAAAATCTTGTGTTGTGCTATTTCTTTTTAAATTCAGACACCTACATTCAAGTCTGTATATATTACAATTATAAAATTGTAGCAGTATATGAGGCAACAGAGAAAAGGAGAAAAGTGCTAATAGTGTAAACTGAACTTAAAAATTCCAACATGAAACTGAATACTTGAAGCTTTCTCCTCCACCTGTGTTCATGTCCTCCACTCCAGGAGCTTCAGGATCTTCCACGCTCTTATTCAGAGCCGATGAGAGCGGGTCTCCTTCTTCCCCCAAGAGGAACTCAACAGGGGCGCTCTCTGTAGACCCTCGCTGACCATTAAGCAGCCGTAGGCGCTTACGCTCAACCTCATGCTGTCGAAATTTGTCAATGCAGTCATCGATGATGGTTAATGGAGCCTTCTTGTGGCTGACGGTCACCTGGATTTTTTAAATGATAGTTAACCAGAAAACATTCATTTAAAGACTTAATCTTTTTTTTTTTTTTTTTTCCAATTGCAGGAACAGACACGTACCTTCCCACAATACAGCACTTCAAACTTCTGTGAATTGTAGAAGGACTCATCAGCTTCCTGTTTGGGTTTGGCTTCTTCCTTGAGGGCTGATTTGGACAGTTGGCGAATACTGCTGATTACCTCTGGAACCTGTGAGCCAGATAGTTGAGATAACCGGCAACTCAGTCAATAAATAAACAACAAAAGTACAACACTTTTTCTCTCCCCATCAATCTTGGAAGAATTATAACTCATGCAGAAGAAAACACAGTCCAAGTTCAAAGTTTGGACAAAAAACCCCAGAAAGTAAACACACTGCGACTTTCAGCTCATTATCCCTTACATACTGTAGAATAGTTCCCCCTTAAACAAAGAAAACTATGTATACATGACAGCTCCAGATAACCTAGGAACTTCATTTAATTAACAAATAGCACAGGCTGACAGCATGTTATACATTCAATAACTTAATGTTATGGGACAAAGAAAAGCAGAGAGAAAGTTTGAAGAAAAGTGAGTCAACAACAGGCAGGAAAAAAAGGCAACAATGTTGTCAGAAGTCAAGAAGAAGCCAAAGAACGCCCACTTCTTATATGACTGAAAACATCAGACACTTGAAGGAGAACCTATTTGTTCTACACTGAGCTGGGTGTTTTAACTGTTGCAGGAACAACCTGTGCCTTCATAACAGACAGCATGTTTTGGCTGAATGTATTAAGGGGGAAAAGAAAACGACTGCAAAGTACAAGACAGAGAATGCTAATCTTTCCAACAAGTTCAGAGGCAATACTTTGTAATGTGAAACCAGACCACGCTTCAAGCTTGGAGCACTTTCATAACTGAAACCGACTGCGGAGTCCTGAAATCAATAAGCAATGAATTATTGTAGCGGCGAAGTTTTGGCACAGATAATTAGCCAACAGCCACAAAGTTGCATCCCTCTTAAAGCTTTGAGCCACAACCATAGCAAAGCCTGGCCAAGTGTTGTGTTCAAGACAATGAGCGCTAAAACAAACAGTGATTCCATACACTGACAAGAGCTGCATGTAGACTGACTAACAAGGTTATTTATCATGTACACTGGGGAGGAGAGTTATGTAACAAAACAAAGGTGTGACCAGAAAAACGGCAAATGGACACCAGGGATGGAAAACAGGAAGGGGATGGTTGTGAATACAATAAAACATCCTGGTGAAGTCAAACTCTGCTTTACATGTAGAGATCAAACACACGTCTGCTAAATTTCTGCTGTGGCTACATGAGCTCTTTTATGTCCCATTTTTTTTATAACTCTTTCAGATGAAAATTTAAGATGTAGAAACACATTTCTACAAAAACAGATTTATAGAAAAAGATACATGTTCTTGAATCATCTGTCCTTACCAGGCCAATGCAAACGATTTTTACAATCTGGATTTTTGTTCAAAAAAATCTTTTCTTTTTTTTTTTTGTCAAATTTAGATTATTTATTCTAGTTTATGTTTATGAGTTGGGTGTGAAATAAAGTTAAAAATTTTCTCCAGCAGAGGGCGAATCTTTTTTTCTGCGATTGTCTACTGACATTATATCCATTTATGGAGAAAAAAAAACTTAACAGAAGGCGGAGAATGGCAGACAATCTGGTGTTAAGAGAAACAAAAAATCACAAAAAACTGGTTGAAATAAAAAAAATTGAAATTTAAAATGAATCTGCACCCAAAAAAATCATTAAGAATCGAATTGGGAGCAAGTGTCCGTGTTACCCCTCCAAAGAGGAAAGACATCAGAATGTCTTAGAAAAGCAATTGTTGCTGCCCATCAATCTGGAAATGGCTTTATAACTTCCCAAACTATTTGGATTCCCTCAGATTAGTCATTAGTTCAACCCCAAAACCAGACCATGCCATTTTAAAGAAACAGCAGAGAAACCAAGCAGCTCACCTCAGACTCTAAAGAGCTCAGTTATCACAAGTTCATGACCAGTTACAGAAAATACAATTACAGACAGACTTAAAAAGGATGGCTGGCTTGAAAGGGTTGCTGGGACAATGCTGCTTCTCTCTATGAAAAACATGGCAGCAAAGTTTGAGCAGTATCTGAGAAAACCACAAGATTTCTTCGGACAGTCAGGACAAAATAGAAGATGCATGGCCATGATGCATAGCAACATGCTTGGAGAAAAAAAAGCAACATATGAAGACCAACCCCTGGATTGCAAAGAATGGTAGAGGAGGGGTCATGATCTGGTTTTGTACTGCAGCCTCAGAAACTGGGCAAATCGCAGTCAATGAGTAAACCATCAATGTCACTGTTCACCAAAGTATTCTAGAGTCAGTTGTTGCGCAAATGAGGCCATTTGTCTGAAAGCTAAAGCTTGGCTGAAACTGGATCATGGAACAGTACAATGATGGCAGGCACGTCAACAGAATGGCTAAAAAAAAAAAAACAACAACAAAAAAATGGAGGTGTTGCAACAGTCCAGTCAAAGTTCAGACTTTAACCCAACTGAAGACCTGTGCATAAATGACTGACCACAAACCTCATCACACTGAAGCAACACCTGAAAGAATTGGCCCAAATTAATTGGTAACAACCTGAGTTGAATAGCATCATTCATAACGCGATTACTTCCCGTTATTGCTGCTAAAGGTGGTTTTAATGAGTCATAAGGTGTGCCTTTTTCACATTGCATCTGCATTTTGATTAAACTTGGCTTAAATGAATAGTAACAAGGTGTTATATGTTGTGTCGTTGCTCACCTGAAGTTATATTTACCCTTTTATGACCAAGTAAGATCAACTTAAAGATAAAGTACAGGTACTTTTTTTCATATGACTATGTCAAGCATGGAGAAACCCTAAACAGGACATGAATTCAAATTGGCAACCTCTGTGAGGAAGAAGCAGCCCTGTGCTGCCAGACAGTGTTGACAGTGACACCACACGATCAAGGTAATTCAAAAGCCTTGGTGATGAAGAATCACAGCTGCACCGTCTGGTAATAATATTTGGGCGGGTGGGGGGGGGGGGGGTGACTGAGCCATCTTAACATTTTAAGGACATTCTTTATTATGGATGAGTAAGATGAGGCTTCTGCACCATTCAGGCTGATTAATTATTTGTTTTGACTCAATGCAGACAGAGCCAGTAAGGGGCTTTTCTCCTTGGGAGGATGCAAGCACAGACAAGCAGAGAGCAGTTGGGTAGCAGAGGAAAGTTAATGGCTGTTACTGTATATTGAAAACCTATTCAAACATATCATCCCCACTAAGACTGTAATTCTCATCCATCTCATTCTGGATTTATCAAATAAAATCAGTGACACTGGGCGTGAGCTAGGCTTGTCCACATAAACGCCAGCAGTCAAGCGCAGCTTTAGAGCTTAGGGGGAAAGTAAACATTACGATCTGCCTTTCTGAGTTGGTAGAGTCCTGAACACTCTCTGTGCATGGCTCACACAGTGTCCCACCTCCTTGCAGCAGGCTTTTATAATATTAGATGGTCACTGTTCTGCTGGCACCATTGAGGTACACCCTGGCAAATCAGTGGGGACCAACACACTTGCGCAAAGCATCTGCAAATAGGCTAGTCAGACTTCATTTAAAGACGCAGGTTATCACTGAGTCAATGTAAGATAAGAATGGAAGCAGACATGGAAGATAATCCTACATGGCAGACCATGAGCAATTGAACATGACAGGCCTCTCAAGATAAAAGCAATCGATACAGGACACTGAAAAAGTAGTCCATGTTTTGCAGAGCTTGTGAGAAGCCGTGGAGGGAAAATAAATATCATGGTGGCTGTTGGTGATTTTACACTTGATCCATGAAAAATTGGGAAATCATGTTTTCAGGGAAGTTTGCGTCCTTATTATTAAGGCTCTGTGAGCTTGAACCACGGCATCGGGATGATGTCCGTGGAAGTGGTCTGATCTCATGTGCGCAAATGAACTAAAGCAAAGCAAAGAAAATCAAAAGAAATATGCAAATAAAACAAGGAGGCCTATTGTATTGTGTTCTGAATATAGTAAAATATAAGCTCTCCAGGCTGGTGTTATGTTCAACTCTGCAAGACAATTTCTAAATTGCAGTGGTACATGTTTAATTAAAGTTTGAGGTAAACAGATTACTACCTCTGTCTTTGTGTGTGAATAAGAGAGTGACACACAGAAGCTCATTAAGTATAAGGTCAAATCTCACCTCAGAGGACAAACTAGGTGGCTTAGTCTAGCAAAGTTCATGTACCTACATTAAACAAAAAGGCCCTCATCTCATATTAAGATGAGGTGGGGGATTACATCACAGTGTAATAGAAAAGCTTTGTACACAAATTTAGCATCAAATAATGTGGAAGTTTAAATAATGAGTTACAGTTTGGTGACAAAACAAACAAAAAGGGACAGTCTTTTTTTCCTCCTTTTTTGATCCTGTCATTGCACCTTTATTATTATTATTGTTATAAAATGAATATTTGTGCTCATGCTTAATATTTCAAGTAATTCCAAGCTCTATTATCAAGGGTACAATGCCACTCTCTATGTGTGATGACATATTTAAATGCACATGTTAGCAGAGCAGGGACTATCATGACTACCAGATAAGAATCTGTGGTATTTTGTTTCTTGCTTTGCGAGAAATGCGATCAGGTTGACAGACAGAGATTGGGCCATTTCACCTCATCTGGCTGACATATGCAAAAAAAAAAAAAAAAAAGGGTGACAAAGAACAAGCTTTTCCACCTCACTCAATAGCACATAAATGGAAAAGTAACACATGAATAAAAATGCAGAGAAAAAGTGTATTACTCTGATCTGATGTGGCTTAAAAACTGTCTTACTGACAATGAATGAGGACCAGAGCTGGCAAGATATTAGAGGGTCACCAAGTGAGAGATTCCACAGTGGCCCTGCTCCAAGTCAGAGCAGAGGTTGAAAATGAAAAGAGCCTGTGGTTTGTGCAAGGTAGGCTCACACCACACTGTGTATTGTTGGCTTGATATTGACACTATGGTATTACAGTCTGTAAAATTTGTACCTGCTGCTTCCAGAGCTTCACTGACTTTCCCAGACTCTGGCCGCGTAACAGGTTACAATAATTTAAAAAAAAAACAAAAAAAAAAACTCTAAATCATGGTTGTTTAACCAATTTTTTAACTCTGCATTTCATACTGTTTAGATCAGATAAGTGAGAGAATAATTACAGCTGGATTAAAAACTCTACATTTATACATAAGGGCTGAAGTTGATTTCAAATCAAGGACGTCAAACCTGATTTGAGGCCCTGAACATTTTGAATATACTCAAAGAGCAATGCCATGTTTAGTGACAAACTTGTGCTTTCTTAGCATTTCTTCATGTTGGCTTTATTTTTTTCCATCCACACACAATCCAATAAGTCTTTCCATTAAATCCTTTCACTTCCTTTTGATACAAACCAGGACTCCTTCCTCATGCTTTACACAATGTGCCCCTGTCAGGTCTTCAACTAAAAATAGATTTGCAAGCGTGCCTGTCAGCTAAAAATAAAAAGCAATATTTCAGTTTCTTTGAACCCGGATGGGACAAACAGTAGATTTTCCAGGACCACAATAAACATCCCCCAAATTAAGCACAGGATATACCTTGCAAATACCAAAATCCTCAACAAAGGCTGCAACAGGGTGTTGTACTGCACACGACAGCACGTGCACTGGTAGAATAGCCAATGCATGCCACATGGTCCACCTTTCACATGTTGCTAGCTGCCAAACCAGTTCTTGTTGCGTAATGATGGTGGCTGAGGTATGTTCAAGATGCCTCTCTAACTGCTGCAAACATTTGGACTTCAGCTGTGAGGCCAGAGACCTCGCCACTTGTTACCTCTCCCACTCTCAGCTTTCAGTATCAAACAAACTATGTGCTTAAGTCGAGTACATACCAAAGGAAACATGATACAACACAGGCGTACTTCAGATCATTGCAAAATGTGAGCATATGTGTTTGTTAACATTATTTGTGAAGGTTTCCTGGGTCACGGGGAAACAAAAACATGAGCAAGTGTGAAACTTCAGAATTGGGTTGCAGGCAGAGATTAATTATGTCATCACAACTCCCTGCTATAAAATATAAGATATTTTAAAATGTGGGAGTTTTTTTCTTACTAATTTACAAATAAAAGATACTTAGACAAAACCCCAGGAACATAGGGGTAAGCTCTTAAGCTCAGGAAAGGGCTCAGAGTAGTTCCTTTTAGCAAAGATCAGAAAGTAAGAAAGTGTATTGATTGTCAAAAGCTGACCCCCCTGTTCCTGATTTTTGGTTGTTTACCACATTTTTGTTTATTACTCAAGACTGGTACGCTGATCAGCACATAAATATGCTGACTTGATATTGTGCGGATTGACTTGTCACAGTACGGTCACAGGAGACTTGTCTGATCTATGCAAAGAAAATGCATCTGCAAAAAGCAATGAAATCCTAAAATGTGCAACAGACACTAGACATAACTGTTAGGCAATTTATGATCGTTTGTATAGTTGATAAAATTATTTCCATTCAGTGTACTAAAATGACATGGAATTAATTGATGGTAACACTTGACAGTGGGCGTGCCCAATGCTGAATAATTCAATTGGCTAGTCCTTGTGTTGCAGATTGAAAAGTTAAACTTTCCATCAAAAGCTATACTAGAAAATCAACACCACTGTCCCACAATTCTACTCAGCAGCACGCAAAAGCCCACAACAGAAGATGCAAAGCCACTGATGCCTAAAAGAGTACGTGAAACAGGCCTGACAGCAACATTATATTCCCATCGCTCTGTCTTCTCTGACCATGTGCAACTCCTTCTTTTAACCTTAAAATGGCAACACCTGCTTTAAAATGACCATCAATCAAGAGCAGCAACACAGATAAAGTTTCAAAACTTAAATAAAATGACTTGTTGAGAGTGTATTTTGGTATTTGTGACAAAAAAGTGCCTACAATTATCTGTATATGATATGATTCAGGCAGCATTGCCAATTCTAAAGGCGTTTTCTCTATTTGTTCAATGACTCTGTTCTGGTACTGATAAAACTGCACATATTTTCTTAAACTCCATTGTATTGACTTTCAAGGACACCATACTGATCTCCTAAAGAGAAATGCACAGGTGGATTAACTCTGTCCAAAAATCCAGCATGCTCAGTTTATCATCCCCACCAACCAATGGCCTAAATACTTAATACCAAAGCAAACATGTTTATACTATTGACTAAAACAATTTGTGTGTGTGTGTGTGTGTGTGTGCTTGTTGGTGTGAGCGTGTGTGTGTGTGTGTGTGTGTGTGTGAGAGAGAGAAGGGGAGAGAGATTAAATGGCATGGCTGTCACCCTAAGGAAATCTCCTAATCCTTTGTCTTGTGTTCACATATAAAACCAGACTCATTTAATCATAAATTTTGAACAAATGGCCAAACCTAACAAAGACTTCCACAGATTGTTGGAAAGCACACTTCTGAGGTCTCTTTTCATGCCTGTAACAGTGAAGAATTGTGTATCATATTGCGTTATTATAGCTTATTTTCCTGATTATGCTCTTGGCATGGACTTTCTCAGTCCACTTTTTGATTCTGACCATGTATTGTTACACTTGAACAGGCCTACCTGGTTGGGGTCGGAGGCCTTAAAGACGTGACAGGACATCTCGGACTCCGGGTTGTCCGGCTGGCCCCGCAGCAGATAAGCAAAATAAGTGAGGTCATTGCTGTTGTGAATGAAGCGAGAGATGAGCTGTGCTTTGTGCTCGAATATGAAAACCGACGAGTTGTTGCTGTTGGTGGGGACACATCGGACGAAAGGTGGGTAGAACAGCAGCTGAACTTCTCTGGGCTGCATCACTGGGCCGCAGTCGTATTTCTCGCTCCTCCTGCGGATCTCAGCCACGAGCCACGGCAACATGGGCAGGGTGGTCCGGCTGTCCAGGCTGCACCAGCCGATGTAAGTCAGGGCGAAACCCTTGTCCGTTCTCTCCTTCTCATTCTGACTCTCCATGTCGACCCAACAGACTTTCGTCTGACACTCGTTGACAGCGACTCAGACGAAACACTTCTTAAAAAGATACTGTCGATGTACCATTCCCTGCACCCAAGGCCAGGTGTAGTTGGAGTTACTTTGAAACAGTTTCCATGTCCACATCCACACTTAAAAGCTCAAATAACGACGCTCTAAGCTACATGCACAACATGTGCTCACCCTTGCGTCCAGCTGCAACTCTCCATGATATCCAGTCTCAAAAATGTCTCCGATGGATGTTTTTCCTTCAAGGATTTAAAGTGAATTTACTTATATCTAGTAGCCTGATTTCCTGCTCTGCGTCTGTGTATGCAAGGACACGGAGTCAAACAGCTAAACACTCTTGCACAGTAGGTTGCTGTCCACACCAAGGGTGCCTGCTAAAACGTGGCTTTGGATGGTTCCTGTGTAAACACAAGTCGCCCAAAGAGATCTGATTTCTTTGAAGCGCTGAGCGTCGCTCCAAAGCGCACACAGCGGAGCGCATTTACACCGTCCCAATCCCGAAATCCAACAACAAATAAGCTTGTTTGGCACGGTGGTATTTTTTTCTTTCCCGACAAACTGCAGGACGCATGTATAAATGCTTGTTTATCGTCTTTCAGTGCAGTCTCACATTTGTGATCCTTTCTTCCACAACGCCTTGGAGGCGGAGCGGCTGTGAGCGCTGACGATCCGCCCAGCCATCCCATGTGCTGAGGAACGGGCGGGGTGCGTGACAGAACAAAGCCCCGCCTCCACAGAAAGTCTTTCCCATGACAGTGTGGAAAGTGTAGATCCTCTGATGCACAACTCCCCCTGTATGGAAGTCCATTACAACCACTCTGGCAAATAAATCAATTTTAATAAGCTGACTATTCTGACTTAAAACCATTTGACCATGAGCCCTGACCTATTTTTTTTACCCAAATATGATATCCAATCATAGCTATGTCATATTTACACAACGATTCCAAAGTTTTTTTGTTTGATTGTTTTTTGTTTTGTTTTTTGTTTTTGTATTTATCGTAGGAGGTTCTCAAAGGAAACTTTTTTTTTTCAGAAATTGCATTGCCAACATAGCATCAACTTAAACTTAAACTAATGATATTCGAAATCTGCAAACAAGGGTAGATAGCTCTTTTCTGGAATGTCTGCACTTTTTAAGCCATACCAGAGGCACCTAGTTTGTTTTTTTACCATAAAAAAGTAAAGCGATGACAGTCATATAATTCTAATAGAGCTGACTGCTCTAATAGAGCAGACCACGCAATGCATTGTGGGGAAAAAGGTCAGAAAACGTTGTAAGCACCATTAGCATTGCATTAACATAGATATTAGGTGTACACCAGCAAATACTTCTGGGGCCTCATGTACAAAGAGTTGCGTGGATTTCCTCCTGAAACTCGGCGTACGATGAAATCCTGAAAACGTCCTACGCACAAAAGTTTTCAGATGTATGAATCTGTGCGCACGCATGGATCCAAGTACTTTTCCTTTGTACATCCCAATCAACGTGGAATTGAGCGCACATGTTGGAGTACCTGACGCCTCCCTGTCCACACCCCCAACATAAATACGCAAATGACATTTAAATGAGATCTGCAGCGGAGATTCTCCTCTCTGCACCATCAGAAATACAAAATATGAGCATGACAGTGAATGAAAATAAAAGAAAAATCACGGAGAACAAACTTGAGGCAGATTGTTTAAGTAGAAACGCGCAAAAATGTGCACTTTAGCGCGCTGTTGTCCGACATTACACTCCAACAAAATAGTGAATGGGAGAGTGTGTGATGCGGTCAGAGTCCGCAAGTGGCCTGATTTCAAGTTGGATGTGAATCGGAGGACGGCTGCTCGTGACGGCTTTTCTTCTTCCAGAAGTGGGGGGAGTTCACGCGGGTGACTCCGGTTTGTCTCAAGGTAAATAAATATATATTTGTGAAACGTGTGTTTATACAGTCTCCACCTCACAGTCTGATGTCACTGTAAATACTGGATTTATTAGCTGACACAGGCTATCACCATAAGAGGACGTGCAGGAGGGAATTCCTCCTGCATCACCTGCGTCACAGCCTCGGGGATTTCCTCATCCCCCGGACTCAGACGCAACCGACCTGCTACTGTTAAATCGCCTTACCGGCCGAGTCCTCCCCCCTGCTGTGTTGACATAAGTGATTGCCCAGATCATCATATAGACGTTCTCACAAATTAAGTGCATTAATAAATAAATCAGCATAAAAGTGAATTTATTCGCCGGAGCGCGTGGAGGCGCAGCTGGCCTGGGTGTATTGCGCCCCCAGCCTGGCTTCAGCTCTGTACACAGCGCTGTCTCTGGAAACCTAAAGCGGCTGAAACAGCCAATTATCATGAAATCAACAAATCTTCTCGGCCTCTGAATACACGCTCTCTACATATGCACTATGTCGAACGTCTTCTTCCAGCTAAAGCAGCCATGCTGGACAGAAGACTTTTTTGCTCCACTTTGCGCTTTTATATCCACACATAATTGCGGGTGTTAATTGTTTATGAGGGCTGTTTGTTTATGTTTCTGATCACATCAGTCAGTCCAAGGACTGGTTGTTTTCACATTTATTTCTTAAAACAGTTTCCAGCGTCGCCTCCGAGTGTCGCCAAAGTCCCCACAACTGTAGAAACGTTCGTACGCCAGCCATGAAGTTGACGTGAAGCACCGCACATTTCCACGGTCACTCCATTCTTGATACATCTCGACTTTATCGTGGAAATGATCGTACGCCATGTTTTTGTGCGTACGAACCCTTTGTACATGAGGCCCCTGGTGTATATACCTCCAAATAACATTCTTAAGAACGTATCTCTGTCAAATACAACATTATTAACACAAAACGTCTCCACATGATGTGTGTGTTTTAACAGTAATAATCAACTGTATTACATTAGGTCACATGTGACATGATCTCAAATAAATCAATAAAGCAGTTAAATAGAAAGGGATTTTTTTAGATTGCAAAATGTGCTCTATCAGTCTTTGCTGCCCAATAAGACCAACATAGTGAAATAAAACACACACACCTGTTTACTTGTGCGCACTGCAGCTCTCAGTTTAAAGGGAAGACGGCGGATTGACCATTTATTATTAAACCGGTCCAGTTTCTCCGCAAGCTCAGCACAACTTGGAACTGGCAGTGAGTAGGCTACCAGCAAACAGTCCATGTTGGGAAAAACATCTTTGTCACTTGACATGAGCCCAACACTTCAATGGATGGAAACTGATGTCCCCCGTCCACTTTCCATCTGAGGAGTTGTGCAAACAGCCAATCCAGCTCCTCCGAACCAAGTCCTGGATGCCACTCTGTTTGCTGAGTGCACGCAAACAGAGTGATGCACGCTGTGCATCAAGCTGGTGAAACGCGTCTGATGCAGCAGCTTCACGACTCCATAAAAGTCACTCTGCAAACAGTTGTTCAGGTCGACCAGCTGATGGTGAAGGAACAGGGAACTGTCATCGCTGTTAGCAGCAGTTTAGCGCTCCGGCTGTTTGCTGGGCAAGTCTGATCTACGTCAGGTCGGCATGTTGCAGGTTTACAGCTGCCTCATCGGTACCACAAAGTTAATGTTTCAAGCAAATCCCCACAAACCTCTTCTCTGCATGAGCTCAAAACCTCATTGAACAACTTCATTTACAGCATTCACAGGGAAAAATGTTTATTAATATAATAGCTTCTGAGTGTGTCCACGACCTAAATGACGACCTAAATCACAGGTTTTTTTTCTTTCCCTAATCTATTTAATCTAAAACTGCTTTTCCATTGTGATGGGATTCAGCTGAAGTAACGGTAAAATAACAGCTTAAAAGGCGACTGCATGTAAAAGTATGAATGTCCTGTAAGTGTTACTGTCAATGAAAAAGTGACTGGAGAGGTTTCATCTCTTTTTTTGTCTTGTGCTGTTTTGCTTCCAGCCTGAAAACCGATAAACGTTTATTCATTTATTTATTTGTTCCCTATAGTGGTCGTGAGAACCGCTATGGCAGTTTATAATTCAGCAACTCCAAGCCATGTCTGCGTTTAACGCTATGTCCGCGAGACGAGTTTCAAAGCAACCGCGCTGCGCTGCTTCCTCCACTGCCTCTACTTCCCACAAGACATTGCGTTTTACCGCGGTGCTTACGTCACGTTTGCGAGCTCTATAGAATTTATATAATTTATATATACACTGCTCACAAAAAGTTCTCTGGTGACTGTGGAGACCATTGGAGTACAGTGAACTCATCGTCATGTTCAAGGTACCAGTCTGAGATGATTCATGCTTTGTGACGTGGTGCATTATCCTGCTGGAAGTAGCCACCAGAAGATGCTACACTCTGGTCATAAAGGGATGGACATGGTCATCAACAACACTGTGGCGGTTAAACAATGCCACGTTGGTACTAAGGGACCCAAAGTGGGCCAAGAAAATCTCTGTTGCCTTCCTATCAACTCGAATCAGTCTGGCCAGTCTCCTCTGACCTCTGGCATCAACAAGGTGTTTGCGCCCACAGAACTGCTGCTCACTAGATATTTTTTCTACCATTCTCTGTAAACCCTAGAGATGGTTGTGCATGAGAATCCCCATAGATCAGTAGTTTCTGAAATACTCAGACCAGCCTGTCTGGCACCAACAACCATGCCACGTTCAGTCACTTAAATCACCTTTCTTCCCCATTCTGATGCCCAGATTGAATTGCAGTAGATGGTCTTGACCACGTCTACATGCCTAAATGCATTGAGTTGCTGCTATGTGATCTTACATATCCACACTCACTCCTCCCTCCACCCCCAGCACCCTCCTCCTTCTACCCTACACACTTACCCCCCACCTCCGATACCCTCCAACACCCACATGCACTCCCCCCACACACATGCGCCAACCCGCACCTCCCTCCAACCTTACCTAAACACACGCACTCCTCCCCCTACCCCACACATACACCCCCACCTCCCTATACCCCAGTACCCCAT
Source organism: Atherinomorus stipes (assembly GCA_023101725.1). Classification (NCBI taxonomy): domain Eukaryota; kingdom Metazoa; phylum Chordata; class Actinopteri; order Atheriniformes; family Atherinidae; genus Atherinomorus; species Atherinomorus stipes. The sequence continues at coordinate 618,416 of JALJCO010014178.1, read as the reverse complement.
GCACTCCCCCCCACATATGCGCAGCCCCACCCTTCCCTCCGACCTGACACACTTGCACCCTTCTTTCTTCAACCCCTCACACCCATTCCTACTTGACACCCACAAGCATATGCCTCCTTCCCCCATCCTCCCTTTCCTCCAACCACTTACCTATATCTCCTCCCTCTTCCAGCCCATATTCCTCCTTCCCACATTTCCCCTTTCACACTCTCATTCATTTGCTCTCACATAGCCACTTCACTCTTACCCTTGCCCCCGTGCCTCCTGGGTGATAGCCCGGACTGGGGTGGACAGGATTTCTAGGCGCAGCCGAGGTGTTGAGGGGATCCGGTTTGGTGGCCTCAGGATTGGGTCTCTGCTTTTTGCAGATGATGCGGTTCTGTTGGCTTCATTGGGCCGTGATCTCCAACTCTCACTGGGGCAATTCGCAGCTGAGTGTGCAGTGGCTGGGATGAGAATCGGCACCTCCAAATCCAAGGCCATGGTCCTTACCCAGAAAAGGGGTGTCCACTCCGGGTTGGAGGCGAGGTCCTGCCCCAGGAGAAGTTCAAGAATCTCAGGGTCTTGTTCACAAATGAGGGGAAAAGCGAATGGGAGATCAACAGGCAGATCGGTGCGGCAGCTGCAGTGATACAGACTGCATCGGTCTGTCGGAATGAAGAAAGAGCTGAGCCAGAAAGCTCTCAATTTATGGGTCAATCTATGTTCTTACCCTCACCTATGATTATGAGGTATTGGTAGAGACTAGGGATGGGCACAATTAATCGATGATCAATAATTGATAATTTTTTCGATCATGTAATTTTTTTCCGATCATCTAACGGTGTTATAAAACAGAGCTCATTCATGTAGTGTATGTCTTGAAGCTATGTAATAAATTTCAGTATGTGGCAGTAATAAAATATCCTACCTGCGGGGGGCGATGTAGCCTTAAGACAGCAGAGAAAGCCGCTGATCGTTAATTTTCCCTACGATTGTTAAAAAAGATGTTCGCAAATGTCCATCCCTATTAGTGACCGAAAGAAAGTGATTGTGGGTACAAACGGTTGTAATGAGTTTCCTCCGCAGGGTGGCCGGGCTCTCCCTTAGAGATAAAGTTAGAAGCTCGGTCATCCAGGAGGGGCTCAAAGTAGAGCTGCTGCTCCTCTGCATCGAGAGGAGCCAGATGAGGCGACTTGGGCACCTGCTTAGGATGCTTCTTGGATGCCTTCCTTGTGAGACATTCCAGGCACGCCCCACTGGGATGAGACTTGGGGGAAGACTCAGGACTCACTGGAGGGACTACATCTCTTGGCTGGCCTGAGAATGCCTCGGGATGCCCCCGGATAAGCTGGCACCTGTGGCCAGGGAGAGGGAAGTCTGGGCTTGCCTGCTTAGGCAGCTTCTCCCACGACCTGATCCCGGATAAGTGGAAGAAGATGGTATGGTACGTTACAGCAGGGTATAGCTGTGCAGTGGTATGAGACAGGGAGATTGTACTGCATATGCATTTTCAAGTAAATACGAACTTACAGTTATGTTAAAAAACAATAATCTTGTTTATTATTTCTAATATTATTTTATATCGATCTGTGGATCCTAAGTCAATTGAATCAAAATCGTATCATGACTGAATCTGAGATATTGACAGACATTAAATCGCTATCCACTGTATCGATATATTGTATCGTGATCAAGCTAATGATTTAGGCCCCTATTAAAGAACGCAGACCAGATTGAGTTGCTGAATTTGTTGGGTATAAATAAAACAATAAAGGAAGTTCGTATTTAGTTAAATATGAGATTGCAGCAGAAAAAAAGAAAAGAAAAGAAAAAACAGTGACATAATGCTCCTAAAACAAGACGAGCATGTCTTGTCTTTGAAATTTTCCTTTTTTATCATTATTGGACCTCTGATTTTACAGCCAGGACAAATGTGGCTCTTCGCTGCTTGTAGGATGTGCGCAAATGATGCTAAATGATGGCAAATGACGGTTTTATTATACAAGGTTTCGATGACGATTCGTTCGTGGATTTTCAAACAAATTAATCAAAAACAGATAAAAACTCAGGAAAAGGCTTTTATCAATGGGTGCTTATGTTGCAATGCCAATCTAGTTAATTTTAGCCCAATTTACTTGAGCCCCTTCCAGACTTGCATGGAAAGTGGTAATAATGCAGACTTTGTCCTTTCTACTGTTTGCATTCAGACATGCGTTCCGGTCTTTTACCTTGGAGATGTAACGGACATGTTGCATGTTGGTCCCCATGTCATAAGTGCAGAAATGTTGTGGCATGTCATTTTGGCTAAATGCACAAGAAAATGTTCCAGACAGGGTTGAAAGGAGACTGTGGCTGTGCTGATTTATCCACAACATTTCCTGTCTGAAAGCACCTGGGACGCAATAAGTCCGCAAGAAAGCAGCATATTCGAAAAGAGGAGTCCGTTTGAAGAGCAGATGGACTTTACCACTCATGTTCTGCAATGCAAGTCTGAAAGTGGCTTTACAGGTTCTCATATGATCAGGGAGAACATCAGATCTATCTGTGTTCCAGCACTCACCTACAGTCACGAGATTTGGGTAGTGACTGAAAGAATGAGAATGGAGTAATTTACCTATGGCTAAACCATGCCCTCAAACGCAATGAAACAATCACAGTGCACACAGCTAACTGAATACACTCAGGCATTCTCTGCTTGAACGGCCATTGAAATGCATTGAAGTTGGTCCGTTTTTGTTTGTTTTTACGTGTCTTAATTTGGTGTTTTTTTAGTTTAAAATGGTCAAACGGTGTGCATGGCGTAGATGTAACTCGGACACTAGGTATCTCGAGAACCTGGGCAACGGGGTGTTTTTTTGCCCACTTTTCTAAGCCACATCTAAAATGAGAAAAGTGTCTGCTTTGGATAAAGTTATGCGGCAGACTACAACATCAACTGAACGTGGATAAAATTAAGAAGGATGTCTACATCCGTTTTAAAGTAAGGCAACATCATATTTGAGGCAACATATTGTCAATAAGAAGTTATCTTTAACATCCCTAACGTTTGTTTAAGTTAGCTAACGCTAGCTAAATGTGGTAGTTTTTGTACTTTGGTAATGGTACATAAGAGGTCAGCTATAGCTGTCGTGTACAATAGGTGTCATGTAGTAACGTTGGTAACGACGCACCTCTGGCTTCCAAGCTGCAGATAGACTCTACTCCGCTCCCCTGGCTGTTTAATCAGTTTTTGACAGACGATCACTTTTTGGCACAACAGCGGCAGCCGTGCAATAGTTTGTGCAAGAAACTGAGGGAGCGCACACTAGTCGCATTCCAGAGACTTCACAGGCTTGATTTTGACTCGCAGTTTCAGACTTGTGAACAATGTTTGTTTTTTGGTTGTTCGTTTGTTTTAATGTTTTTATTTATCTTGTCATGGTCTATCTGTCTGATCCCGCGTCTGCTGTCCATGTTGACAGCTGTCATCTCCCGAGACGTCGCAGCACCTGTACATTTTCTCAAAAATTCCCATATGGAAGACCAGATGCGAGTAACCACCGGTGAACGGGACCATCCTCTCTATCTATCTGTCTGTCTATTTATCTATCTATCTGTCTGTCTATTTATCTACTGTATCTATCTATCTATCTATCTATCTATCTATCTATCTATAGATATACACTCCACATTACACTGACAACAGTAGGCTTCCATATGTCCATACCTCTGAGGTCATAACTCAGTTGGCGTATGATCATAACCCTCTAATAAAGACATGTGGGGTGGAGATAGCTTATACAAAATACTATGTGTTAGAGGCTCAAGTTCAGTTCTCCTCTAGGGCACCTCACATCTGTTTACAAGCAGACTGTCATAGTATTAAATCACAGTATTAGCTGTAATCACATCTCATGCTTTATGTACCAGGGAAGTTCCCATCTTAACATCATGATTCCTAGAACTCTGCCTATCCCAAAAATAGTACCTTTGCCATATATAACCTCATCACTGAGTCAGAAGTGACTGAGGCTCTACAGACGAAAGACCCCCACAGTACTGTTATGTATTTCCTTTGACTGTAAAGAACTAATACTGCCGGATGGTCACTTAACGAATGCACAAAAGATAAATGTATATTTGATTAAATACTGTAATGTGTTTCAGTCAGAGTTAAGAGATTAATTATATGTAATAATGAAAATGGTATAACCTAAATCTGTGGTTTAAGTGGCATAATTATAACAGAGTGTTTAAAACATTCCTCAAATTAATGAACCTATGAACTCTCAATTGCGTTCAGATCCACTGACAATAAATCACATGATACAACCATATAGTATGGACTATCCAAGATTAGGTCCTAATTAATCCTGTGTGATTACGCCTACTAATTTAAAAGGATTCCTTTGATTAAATCTACATCCAAGTAACTGCTCAGAGCTGTAAAAAAGATCAAATGGAAATGTAATTAGGGTTTACAGTTATTGAATCACTGCAGTGGTGGGGACATATGATCTGTTACTTATTTAAAAGTAGGTCTATCAGAACAATGATCTAACTAGTTACTATGTTTAAAATTGTTTTAAGTGAAAATACCTGGGAGAGATAAATGAGGGAATTATATAAAACAGCCTCAAAAGTAATATTATTTCATGTCTAGAGAACTCAATTTATTGTTAATTCAGATGTGTTAATGTATGTCGAAGTTTTGCAGTGGCTTGGCAGTCTAATCTAAGACACAAAATTATCTGAATTTGTCATTTTGAAACCTATTTGCATGAATGTAGTTATAAATAATTTGTGAACACCAGAATTTTCTCAGCTTTTGAACTATTAGCCATGTTTATATTTGCAAGTTTTACATGTTGGTTCCACGGATTGGAGAGCTGCCAGAAGAGGTGAAAATCAAAACAAACACAGGAAGACTGTTGACCAATTTGTAAATATTTCAAATACTGCTGTTGTCAAAGTCTGGAAGTAAATTATGAGCAATGGTGAGATCAGAGCAGGAGGGACTATTGTCCTTAACAGGCAAGGTATTACTTCATACAATCTAGCTTGGAGAGGCAGATAGATGAGTGCATCTGATGTAAAACAGAGCTTGTCAGAGAAATATATTTTTTGTTGCAGCTCAGATAGGGTAAAGGGAGAAAGCATTTTCTGTGCACAGTTTGCAGATAAAAATAAACAAACAAACTGCCTTTAGTTTAGCACAAGGCTCCAATGTTAACATTCCCCAAAGACATCAATTAATCACTGCAAATACTGTTAGAACTTTCTTGTAAAAGATGTTGTTCCTAAGATGTTGTTTCCAGCTTGGATGGAGTCCAGCATGTTTCTTAACTTGGTCAAGACCACCACAGTAAATGCAGTCCTGACAGTAAAACACTGAAGTGAAAAAAAAAAAAAAACACTGAAGTGGAAGTGTGATGATGTCAGGCTGAATGAATGAAAAATGCTGAATATCTCTATGTATGCCAAGATTAAACCCAATCTCCAGGAGTTTGGTGGAGGAAGAATATGACATCATTTACATGCAAAAACAGTGAAAAATATGAAAAATTGAACCAGTTTGTTGAACCGAAAACAAAACGACTCTTGTGGAACAATTTGATCCTTAAGTTGATTCATTAATTGAGGTGATAAATTTTTTTAGATATTTCATGTAATTTCACAGTGATATACTTCCTCCTGCTGTAGTTTTTAAAAAGTGAATTTGAGAGATTAAAAGTGGAAGATAGCTGGTGGTTGGCACTGTTGCCTCAGTGATTCGAATCCTGGATGAGGCTTTTCTACTTGGAGTTAACATGCTCTATATATATATATATATATATATATATATATATACACTGTATGTATATACACATATATATATGTGTGTATATTTATCTTTATATATATATATATATATATATATATATATATATATATACTGTATATGTAATAAAACATCTGTTTATCTATCTATCTATCTACAGTACAGTTTCCTCAAAATCATTCATACCCTCCAATTAAAGAAGCAATAAAAACAGCTGTCAGTGAAATAAGCTGAAATTGACAGAATTAATAATATATAAAAATTCTATGAAAATCATGACATTGATTGTGAATTGTGGTTTGAAAGACATATTGAAAACAAACACACAAAAAATAAAACAAGTAAACAAGCATAATGGGGTTCCAAAGCTACAATTTTGTTAAACAACACTTTGAGGCAATCACTGTAATCAGGTGTTTTCTCTCATGTTCAAAAAGACTACTGTATACCTGTTGACAGGTATTTTGGTTTACTATTCATGTGAAAGGTGCTGTGTGTGTCTGGGACAGCTTTGTTTGTGTGTTTTTATTTTTTCATTATTATTTCCAACCACAATTCAAAAGCTGTATTTTAATTCAATAAATTATAATTTTGTAGATTTTTATTTATTATTAGTTTCTTTTCATTTGAATTGCTATTTTGAATTTATTCTTTTCTTTAATTGGAGGGTAGGACTAATTTTGAGGACAACTGTATATCTATATCTACAGGTACTACCCAAAAAATTAGAAAATCCTGAAAAAGTTCTTGTATTTCTGTAATTCAACTTAAAAGTTGCAATTTACATATTGCATAGATAAATAATATGCAAATCAATATATTTCAAGCTTTTATTTGGGTGGATGTTGCCGATTAGGACTTGCAGCTTAAGAAAACCTCAAATACAAAAACTCAAAAAATCAGAATACTGTATTGCATGAAATGAATTATAAAATGATTTTGAAATAAAAAAAAATCAGGCCTTCTAAAATAACATCTTGCATCTGTACTTACTTATACTTATAGGCCCTTTTGCATGAATGAGTGCCTTAACCTGGTGTGGCATGGATGCTACCAGCTTCTGGCATATCTCAGGTGTTGTGGAAGACAAACATGCTTCAATCACAGCCTTGAGTTCTTCTTTATTGTTTGGTCTCTTCCCGTGCAGCTTTCTCTTGATAACACCCTACATGTTTTCGATGGGGTTCAGGTCAGGTGAGTTTGTGGGCCAATCAAGCATGGTTGTTGAACCAAGATTTTGTACTTTTGGCAATGTGGGCAGGTGCCAAGTCTTGCTGGAAGATGAAGTCTGCATCCCCATACAAGTCCACTGTGGACCAACACCAGCAGCTGACGTGGATCCCCAGGTCATCACAGACTGGGAAACTTAACACTGACCATCTTCTCCAGGCTGTGGCCAGCCCTCTGGCTTGTACACCATTTTCTTCCCCACTTCTTCCTTCCACTTAACTGTCCATTAATGTGCTTTGAGACAGCACTCTGAGAACATCCAGCTTCTTTTGCCATCACTTTTTGTGTCTTTCCCACCTTGTGCAGGGAGTCAATGATGATTTTCTGCACAACTGTCAGATCAGCAGTCTTCCCCATGATTGTGAATTCTTCTAAACCAAGACAGGGACTTTTTAAAAGGCTCAGGGCACTGATGCAGATGTTTTGGATTACTTATGTGATTGGAATGTGACATTGAGCCTACAATACTGGAGCTTTTCATAGTATTCCAATTTTTTGACTTTTTGAATTTGAGGTTTTCTTAAGCTGCAAGTCCTAATCAGCAACATCCAAACAAATAAAAGCTTGAAATATATTGATTTGCATATCATTTATATATACAATATGTAAATTGCACCTTTTAAGTTGAATTACACAAATAGAAGAACCTTTCCCAGATATTCAAATTTTTTAGGTAGTACCTGTATGTGTGTATATATACATCTATCTATAGATAGAGAACCAGCTGGCTGTTGCAGCTGTTAGATGAATGCAGTCAAATGAAAAATAAAACATGTCTAAGTTAGTCATGGAGTAAATGCAAAGCGTCAAAATGGAAATAGAAGTTTAATGTATGTACAGTAAAGTGAAAAATGCATAATGTACTTTGTTCCAATAAGTAAAACACTTTAAATTGCTTTTCTATATGAATAACCAGGCAACAAGATGCTCACATGGACCACTTTTCTTTGCAAGCTTTTCCAAACACATTATTGGAAAGCTATAAGTATTTACATCATGAACTTGCTACAATTTTTAATCAATCTGAAAATACAGCAACAAATGTATTTACTATAGCTTTACATTTTCATGCTGTACAAATTCAACTGAAAGTAATTCATCCACCTATATTACATAACTTTTCTAGAAATTTTGGTCCAATTAAGCATATTACTCAGGATCGTTCTGTGCTGTTAGTGTAAATATCCACCACAAAATGCTAATAATAGATATTTTATTTATGGTTAGGTAAAGACACCCTTAAAAAAAACTATTTTATACAGCATACAGTCCTGCAAGTAAACAGCATAAGAGCTTATGTAATTGCAGAAAAATACAAGCTGAGAGTTGACATTTGAAGCAAGTCACATTGACATTTCGAAACATGCAGCACACACTTGTGTCAAGCTGTTTCTTCGATCAATTTCCTACAAACTTGGGTATAACAGTAATAAGCACTTGGGCACACTAACCATCATACAGTCTCCATAACAGCTGCTATTTCCTTGAACTGTTTGTGAAAATTCTGAAGGAGAAAAAGAAACAGAAGGTCAAAATCAAGCCAAAAATAACCCAAAGTAGCATTATTGTCTACAACACAAACCTGGAATTGCGGAATGGTCATCTCAAAAGACTTCTGACAAATCTGTCCTGAGGGTTCAACGATCTTTAGCCGTAGAGTTACATATGGCGAGTTGAGAGATCGACAGCTGTCCGAGCTCACCGACATCCCCAGCTTCCATTCCATGTCCACCAGCTGCAGCAAAACCAGTAATTATTAGCTTAACAACTTCAATGAAATTATTTATAAATAAGCTGGCACTGCTTCAAAGCATTAAATGAGAGCATGCCTGCCCAATGCTGAGCATGGCGTGGGCTTCTTGCTGGGCATGGACCAATGCACCGTGTTCACTCCACAACCCGTGCAACGCCTGAAGGGAAGCTTTGGACCATTTAGTGCTGCTTTCTTCAAGTTTTGTCACAAGATCATCAGCAGAGAGGTTGCTCTTCCCACCTGACCTGGTAACAAAAATCATGACTGTTGAGCATCACGGCAGAGCAATCCAATATGACTTGGTATTTTGATTAGCTGAATCATAAATAAACAATTGTCAAGCAAAACTCTGCTTTTAGAAAAATTACAACAGATACCTGAAAGTCACCATAAGAAATCTGATAATCTCCTCTAGAGCTTCGTGATTTAGTCTTACTCCAGTCCTCTGCAATCTCTGAACAGATGAAAAACAAAAAGTCATGAAAGAGGAACTTGGGAGGGGGGAGGGTGAAATGAGTAAGAGGTCTTACAATGAGTAAGACCTAGCAAAATACTAACTCACTTGAGAGATTTCAGCTGAATCTACTCCACTCCTCTGCCCTTGGACATAAGCAAGAATATGCTGACACTGTGGAGAACACAAGATTAGTTATCAGGCCTGCAGTTCAACAATGCTTCCTGTGTGACTTGAGGATGTTGGTTTATGACTAAAAATGAGCACTAATTAATTATATTTCACATACAAGGGCTGATCTGACCTCATGTAGCCAATCTAATGGTCACATTAAACAAGTGTTTCTGGGTTTTTTGTTTTCCTTCAGAAATAAAATGTGTGCTAGTGGAAATTGATAAGAGGCTGATAATACCAGCAACATTGGACATGACCAGTATAGGGCTTCTTCTGTACTGTATACTTAAACATCACTTGCTTAAAATCCAACATTGATGCAGGAAGTTTGACTTTTGTAACTGCTTTTTGTGCTTAAGAGAGAAATAGATCCCTTACTGCCTCAGTTAACAGATCTGGAGGGAGCCCACAGATGTTGGCCACAACACTGTCGATGCCTGAAACACAGAAGTGAAGAAGTTAATTCATCACAAGATTTCCCATGGTCTCCAGACCAAACCCCTGCCTTCAAAATACTCAGTAATCACATAGTCATGTGAGAGAATGACTGTGGTAATTATGGTATGTTCTTGCTCTTTTTATAGAGCAGCCTTTCAGTTACAAAAGCATTATTGATATTACTTACTCGCAAAACCCAGTTAGGATAAAGACAAATCACTGGACAGAGCATAACAACTAAACTGAACATGTAACAAACTTAAGCAAAATATAAAAAGAAACATTGAGACATTCTTATTTATGCCTTATTATATTCCGATATTTGCTATTTTTAGTTTGAGTTATTTAGCTTCTTTTAATCATTTTTATTTAACTTACTTTATTAATATTAGTTGGTTTCTCTTTATATATTTATGTACTTTAACCCCCCCCCCCCCACACACACACACACACACACACACACACGTAATGTTTCTAATGTTTTAAGTAAAGCACTCTAAATTGTCTTGTTCATAAAATGTGTTAAACAAATAAACTTGCTTGCCTTTTCTGTTAAGAAAGAAAGAAAGAAAGAAAGAAAGAAAGAAAGAAAGAAAGAAAGAAAGAAAGAAAGAAAGAAAGAAAGAAAAAGCAATACATTCTGAAATAATTCACACTACTGCAAGTGTGTGTACTGTAAATGTGGTCTGAAAATTAACTGTTAAGTGACGTCAGCCCAAGTTAAAAGTGAAGTCAAGATCACAGCACCCCTGGTGTCACACTGGTAATGGTAGTTTGAGAGCAAACATGCAAATCCCGGGTAAGCTTACGCCACTGCTTAGGCAAGTCACTGAAAGATAGTCTTCTGCGAAATTACTGTTATATTATTGCTTGCTCTATTCTACACAAAGCAAAGCAGTTTGATGCGACACAACCCACCGTGCGACTCTTCCGCAGCTGGCATCTCTGACCATCAATCGGGATGTGGATTTAGGCTGGCTACCGCCTCCTTAGCTAGATGTGGCAACTAAGCTCTCTTAAGACGCTCTTAATATACGGTGTAAGATTTGCATTAAAGCAAAGGTCCTTCTTTAAACGCCGACTATTCAAAAGCCTCTAAACTGGAAATCCTAGTGATGCGTTCTTTCAATGGGTTATGCAGTGTACACTGCCGCCTGGTGTACCGGATGTCTTCCTGTTACTGCCCAGACATAAACAAGAAAAAAAGGAAACACAAGTTGTTGTTTGTTTTGTTTTTTTTGTTTTTGTTTTTTTTGTTTTTTTTACCAAACTTCACTTTTGAAAATACTTAATTCATTGGAAACGTATATCATCTAGAAAATTCCCTAACCCTACTGTCTCTTAATTGATTGAACAAGAGCGCCCCCATCTGTCAAAAATACGTAATGTAAAAAATTATCAGCTCCCTCATTTGAATTTTTGCTTTCTGTTTTCCTGCGAAAAGGATTAACATGAGAGTATTCATACAGGATGGTCATATATCGAGGTAACCACATAACCAATTCATGACAAAAGCATTAAACTTGAGCGAAGTTCCAACGGTCAGGTCAGCAGACATCTTAACCACGCCTACCATTTTGGAATGTTCCATATTTTGCTATACGCAGGTTTTAAACAAAAAATAATAATTTTGCTGGAAAATGAGTAAATATATCACTGAAAGTAACATAAGGTTAAAATTTAATATATTTAATATGTATAGGTTTCATTACAGTCATAAAAATCTGGCTACACCGTGTCTATAAGCCGTTTAGCTGGCATGTCACCCCTGCATGTTACCTTCAAGTTAAGGTGGACCTACTAGAGACGGAAGCGATTTCCAGCTGTCAAACAGATTTTTGTGAATCTGATTTAGCTCTTGTTTGACAGGAGCAAAATAACCAACGTTACATTAAAAATGGACTGCCCACGCTGGTTGCCCCTGAGTCAAACCCAGAAGTATGTACTCTTGGTTTACTTTTAACGCACATTTATCGAAGCCATTCATTTGCAAGCATGTGAGGTCTGGCTAACTTGTAGCTAGCAATGAACAAAAGCTGCAGCTGCTGTGGCTGCTTTGCTAATACAACAGCAGTTTGAGTAATTTTTATATTTGTGTCTTTTCATTTCAGGTTATGACTAAGGTAAGTGTTTGCCTTTTGGCTATTTTAAACACTAAACAGACTAGACAAAGGCTTTAAAGGGTTGCAGAAAGGCAAAAGGCCTATTCAGTAGCGCTACGCCCTATGTAGCATACACATTAAATGCCACACGATAATGAAATTGCATAGATGAAATTTGTGTAGCCACTGACTTCGAATTGTAAAGAAGTCGTTGATCTTATCCACGTTTTGTCACATTTATATGGCAAAATAATGTATGACTTGCAGTGAAGCTTTGCAGCGTGAAAAAAATAAAATACAATCCCAATAGCAACCCTCGAGTGATCCCAGGTTCATTACAGAACAACACATGCAAAGTAATATTCATAACTAAATTAACTGAATTTTGCAGTGATCAAGCAAAGTTGAAAGAAAATATTTGGTGGCATTGATTTAGAAATTATAGACCTTCACTGCAGTGTTTTCTAAATGTTATATTATGGGAGTACAGCTAAAGTTTTTACAAAACTTTCTAAAATAAGTTTACATTGCTGACACACTATTTAAGTTTAGAACAATTAGATAAATAAAATGTATTGCTTAATTTTCAACCTCTTCAATACCAATTGACTTTATTCTTTATGACTACTCAGGATTCAGCAGCTTCTCGAATTCATCTTTCAGTTAAACTTGTCAAATTATCTTGTTGTGCACACCTTATAATTGTCAGCTTGTGTGTAGTTTGTCACTTGTTTGGGGATGAAGTCAACCTGGCAGTTTGGGGATGTGTATGGACTGGACCCAGAGCTTCTCAGCATGGTACCAAGACCTGTGTGTGCAGTGTTACTTCTCTTCCCAGTCACAGAGAAGGTACTTACTCATACACAGTCCTTATCAATTACCATGATGGATGTTTGTACCTTTTCCCCTATATTTTATTTTCCTCTACTTTTCTCCAGTATGAGGCTTTCAAGCAGGAAGAGGAAGAGAGGCTCAAAGACCAGCCACAGGAAGTCTCCCCTGATGTCTACTTCATCAAGCAAACTATCGGAAATGCTTGTGGAACAATAGGATTAATTCATGCAGTGGCGAACAACCAGACACACCTGGAATTTGGTGTGTATTTACAATGTCTGCATTATCTTGGACTGAAAAGCAAAAGTGACAGAAAACTGACATTTTATTTGGTCATTTATTTCTTTTAGATGTGACAATATAAGTGTATTGTGATAATGCTCACCTAGAAATACACCAAGGTACAGTGTGGTGTACTGGCCAACTGTTTCATTGGACATTTTAAAATCTTAGAATTTGTGGCTGATGGCTATGCTGAATGTCAAGTATTACCTATTTGATTTTTAAAAGCAACAACTATCACCAGGATTTACGGGGGGGTTTTGTCTAAATTTTATCGTATGCTCTCTTTTGTCCCAGCGCATGATTCTCCTCTAAAGAAGTTTCTTGAACAAACATCCAAAATGACCCCAGAAGAAAGGGCCACCTTCCTGGAAAAAGATGAGGTAAGGTGATGTAGAGTGACCTTGATCGAGAGTATGTTGACAAAGTAATTGAAGATGGAAATGAGTGATGGATTATGCTTGCGTCATGATTTTTATAGTAAACATAATCATATTACCAATAATATATTAACTGAAAAGTTAAAATCTTATTCAGAGCTTGGCAACAACTGTCACAATTCAAAGTTTTAGGAGGCAGTCCTGCCACAGTGGTAAACTTCAAACTAAAACAATGGAACAAAATGCTGCTGGTATTTACACTGTTGGCACCATCAAATTATGCTCAGAACTAGTTTGCCAGAGATGGGCTTCCACAGAGTCCAAGTCCGATGTGTGGAGGCCTTGCGCTGGTGTGTTCATGAGTAATGTGATGGTTTTTATCTCGGCTCCCAATCTTAACAGATTTGAGCATCCACGCTGACTGCATGAGAAGCAAATTTCGGCCACAGCTCATAACATTTCACATTTTTGCAGAGTGGCATGAGCTGCAAGATGTGGGATTTTACCAGCTGACAGGAAAAAGATCTTAGCTAAATGTGCAGTAAAAACATTTTCGGGTCATTAATTTGACTTCATATGAACAATAATGCAACTCTTACCTTAATTTCAGTGTGATCAGAAGTTTGACCTGTTACGATAATGATTGATAAGCGTCTGAGTTAGTGTGTCAGTTTTAGGTGCAAAGCTGATTTACCAAAACTACGACAGTGGTCATTTACTACACCAGCTCACACCCACCTGTCATACAGTGAACAGCAGGGTTTTGTCGTGTTGCGAAGCACCACAGCACATTTCAGTTATATTGACAGGTAACCCTCTTTCCCTGATCATCTAGACAACAAAAATAACAAGAGACTGTAGCAGCTATAGATGTAGTAATTAAAAATCTTGTATATTAAGGGAACTTTTCAAATAAACCCGAAGAACATGATGAAGACAAGTCAGTAATTTTTTCAACTTTTCTCTTTCAGAGTATACGTGTTACACATGAATCCAGTGCACAGGAGGGGCAGACTGAGGTTTGTCTTAATTTGTTTTTTGTTTTTGTTTTTTTTGGTAACATCACAAGTTTCGTGTTCAACTTAATATGCCTACAAGTGTCGGGCAGTAACATCTTTTCCTTTTTGTCTTCTGGAACAGGCTCCAAGTTTAGATGAGAAAGTGAATCTGCATTTTATAGCTTTTGTCAGTGTTGAAGGACACTTATATGAACTGGGTGAGTTAAATACCAAAACATTAGTGTGTTTGGATTTCTGTCATAATTGTTATGGAATTTTATTATATTTAGAAGTCACAACTTTTAATTTAAAGTTTTTGGGGTTTTTTTTTTCGTTTTTTTTTTTTTTTTTTTTTTCTCTAGATGGCCGGAAGCCTTTCCCTATTGTCCATGGAAAAACTTCAGAAGATACATTCCTTGAGGTACAGTAAGTCATCATAGACCAGCCAAATTTTTTCTCAATAGAGAGAATCCAACTTCTGAGACAAATATTCAACTTACAACATTATTATATATCACTGAAGAACTCAGCACAATGGATCTACAGGTTACTTGTTAATAAACATTCTGTCTTGGCCCAGTTGTAATCATTTTACTCCTGTGTTCCAGGACGCTGTAGGGGTTTGTAAGATCTTCATGGCTCGTGATCCTCAGGAAGTTCGTTTCACCATTATTGCCCTCTCCAAAGATTCATACTGAGGAAACTCCTTTGTTATTCCAGAAAGCAAACAAAAGATTACTGCCAAACATTCTTAAGTGCTGATTTTATTGGATTTTTTTTTTTTCAAAACATTACAGCAAATTATCTGCAAAAACTGCAGGGGAGTCCATGAATGTGAGTTAAATGAATTCAGAGGTGAATCCAGGCACTGCTGTTTGATTACCAGTATTTTTTTTTGTTAAGATCAAAGTTATCCAGCTGCCTCCTGCTGAAATATCACTGACTGCAATACAAATGTCAGGTGTATTACCCTGGAACTGCACAATGGTTTGTGTACAAAGTGGGTTTGTTCTAATTTAAGAAGGAAATTTTCATCACAGGGGGTACTTCATCCAAGTCTGATGCTAAAAACTTGCTGTAGTGATTTGGTTTTGACGATCTATTCAACCACAAGGTCTAGGGGAGCTGAACATGTTTGCAAGGCTTTCATCTCATTCTTAGCTTTGAAAACACAATATTGGATGCAGTTATTGTGTTGTGAAAGGTTCATTAAAAAATACTTCTCCTTTACTGTAAGTGCGGTCAATTAAACATGTAGACTGTAAATCCACGTGGAAGGTGCCTATGTTTTGTAATTTGACATTCTGCTAAATAAAGGGCAAATTTATTAAACATCTCTTTTGGTCTTCTCAGTTCATCTGTTAACCTTGTGCATTATCAGTTTTCCAGTGTTACTTTTTATACAAATTGAAAGGGTCTGAAGAGAATTTAAACATGGGTGTTGATTTTTCTACATACTGAAAATCAGACAACTTTCCTGGAAAACAAACGTGGAATGAACTCTAAAAGCTGGAAAAATATCTGCTTAACTTCGTTTTATAAATAAGAAAAATGAAATAAAATGATCTACATCATTTTACATCCCTCTCAAGACGGAAATTTAATTATTTTCAAAGTTCTGGCTGCATCTAAACGTGGTCTTGAATCGAATCGTTGAGACACGAAAAATTCCTGAAAATACACTATTACATTTTCATATCATGCATGCCCAGTGCTATCGGCAGGAATAACCACTTGCACAATTCTTTTTTTTTTCTTTTAAATAGCAATTTAAGTTCAATTGAATTTTATTCTAAATCACAATGTTAAAAGTGATAGCTACAAGTTTAATTCCTCCTTGCAAAAAGTTGAAAAAGTTGTAGCTGTCACCTTTAATCTTCTATTTACATGGCAACCTAAATCCTGCAATTTTTTCAGAATCTGCATCTTTGAAACCTGATTAAGTTTATTTATTATCAAGGGTAAGACCTGAGGGCTGGCCTAGGGTGGCACATGCATCCCTTGCTGACCTTGATCTTTGCAAATGCCATAGTTTACAAAAGTGGTCAGACATGAGGGGGGGAAAGGCTCACTCCACAAATGGAGTGTGTGTGGGGGGGAAATTTTCTCGCTGTCCCGGTCCAGGTGGAGGAAGAAAAATGCTGCAGCTGTGACCACAGATGGTCTGTAGGTCCAGGGGGTCCAAAGACTGTATGGGAGGGACACAATTAATGCAACTGACAAATGGCTAGGAGTTGCAGGAAATGAAGATCTTGACAGAAATGTGCCTAAAATTAGAAAAAAAACAAAAAAAACTTGTGATAAATAACATGACCTGTCTCGTGTGTGTTTCATCACATTGCATCTCTTCTAGATGCTGGCGTCCAGCAGCAGCATTTGATTCAATCAGGAGGGAATAGGGTTTGAAGTCAGAGACAACATAAGCCTGTGGTGGTAGTGGCATGTCATGTTCACTTTCTTACACACCTTTGCAGGTGTGTAACACAGGCTCCCTCCTTTGTTCCTCTGTGGATTGGGAGAAGGAGTGAGCACCCACCATTTGAGGGGTTATCCTGCCATCTGCAAGACTGGAGATGCGGTTGGGTTCTGCAATTGTGCAATAGCAATGTTTACATGAATAATCCTCACCTAGAAGCCACCCATCCTGCGGACCCCAGCCTCAAGTCTGTGCTGCACAGTGCTGTGTCTTAGAATGCATTAGTCATGGGTGGAGACCATTAGCAACATGTTTACATCATATACTGTACAAGTGTACAGTAAGTCTACCTGGGCTCTGAAAATCCGCTCCCTCCGGAGCCTCCCATGCCCCATTTCCTCCAGTAGTGCCAGATAAGCCATTGAGTGTCTCTTGGGTGCCTGCCTTTTTATATCCAACCATCACTTAATTTTCTGAGCAGCTATAGGTGGGGGGGATATCCTGATTGCAGCCTGACGAGCACTTTTGCACATCCACCATGTTAATTGCACTTTTCATTAGAGCCTAATTAGTAGGCTATGGCACATTATTTTGGGACAGCTTGTCTCCCTTCCTGTGAATGGATTTGATAACAACATGTAGGTTTTGTTATACAGTGATTATCATATTTTAATGGTTGAGATCCTTGTACAATAAAATATATCTGTTATAAAATATGATTTTTTTATTTGTAGTGTGAGTGCATGCACCCCAAGAACTATTAATAGCCTATAAAAAATGCCTCCTATTTTGCAAAAAACTTGAATATAAACATGACATGATGTTAAAGGTAATATTATATTTTGCACAAATGTCTCGCATTTTACATCATTCCTTTGATTTTATTCTTTCACTGTTGGCGTCGCAGTTTCCCAGTTTAAGTGCCAACAGAAAGGTCAGTTGCCGTGGAGGTGTTGAGTTTTCCCGCCAAGTTTGGTTAGCATGAATCCCCAAAGTTGACTAAAATCGGTGTACGCTAGTTTTTGCAGATATACTACCTTTAAAAACGAGGCCCTTGATGTATCTTTTTTCATGTGTTATTTCACATCAACACTACCATGTTCTATCATATTGCTGGATTATACATCATCATCACATCATCTTTCCAACTATATGGCTGATATTTGTCTGTCCAAACTGTTTACTATATATATATATATATATGTATATATATATATATATATATATATATATATATATATATATATATATATATATATATATATATATATATATATATATAGTGTATCTCATTTATAGCAGCCAAATATGGGTATCACATGTCAAAATTTAGCAAAAAGGACCACTGAGTAACACTTGTTCAAGTAAAAAGTGTTACTATCATCCCTGGTCTCCTATATATATCTACATATATCTATCTATCTATCTACACATATACATATATATATATATATATATATATATATATATATATACATATACAGGAGACCAGGGATGATAGTAACACTTTTTACTTGAGCAAGTGTTCCCCCCCCCCCCCCCCCCCCCCACTCAGTGGTCCTTTTTGCTAAATTTTGACATGTGATACCCATATGTGGCTGCTATAAATGAGATATACACTTGGACTTCTACTACATCATCACAGATTAGTTAAATTAATGTCAAATACAAAGTGGTGTGTTGTTACAACCTCCCCCTGAACCGGGGTGAGTTGTAACACTACTTAGGGATGGATGTAACAATCAAACTATCATGCTTAAAAAAGATCCACACTAATAAATGTATGGAAGCATTTTAATGAAAAATAAAGACGGAACCATACACTTGTGAGACAACAAAAATAATAATGATAAACTTAATAAAGAGTATAGATTTAATACCAGAAAAATAAATACAATAAAATGAAAAATATATGTATGACATAAAATAAATTAAATAAAGAATAAAGTATAAAGTGCTCTGTGCTGTGTTTACATGTTGTAGCTTGAAACAGGTTAATGTGAAAATGTCATTTGGACACTTTGGAGATCTATGAAACAACCCACAAGCTGCTTTTGGGAGGTGTGGTGAAAATGTGCACTGAGGCTACTTGGTAAGTCGCGTAAAAATCAACTAAACAGTTGAACTGTGTAGTTTAGGTGCAGAAATACTAGAAAGTGATCATAGATTAAGCAAATGTCCTAAGGCATAATACATTTTTTTAATTAGGTTTGGAGGTTGTGGCAAATATAATTGTGACATTTGTTACAACCATCCCCACACCAGGCAGCCATTAAAAAGCTAACTTTTTTTTCTTTTTTCTTTTTTTTTTTTTAGCATTTAGCTTAAAACCTAGCACCAATGCAACACATCAAATTAAACTAGGGAAACTACTACTAGAGCTGAAATAAGTGAAACAACTGTATCTACAACACAATGGACACAATGCAAACAATATTTGTGATGAAAATTTTTGGTTTCATACATGAAAAAAATGGCTTTTTGGCTCCAGAACAGACAGTTTTTTACTCAGAAACACCAGGCTTTGCCAGTGAGCTCAATTAAAATGATAATTTAGTGAAATAAAACATTGCTTTGGAATTGTGGTTGAAAAGAATAATTAAAAAAACAAACAAACAAAACTGCCCCAGACACATTAGAGCACCTTTCCGATGAACAGTGGACCAAAATACCTGTTAACAGGTGTAAGGGTCTTTTTGAACATAAATCATAAGTCATAAATACAGTCCAGTAGTAAATACAAATTAGTGCAATAGGAGGGTGTGCAAAACAGATTATACTGGGTTTTCTGTAACTTTTTCCTTTTTTAACTGTCTGTCTGCGTATGTGAGTAGCCTATATTTTTGCTTCCCTGTTCTGTCCTTTTGTACACAGTCTGTATATATATAGAATTGCTGTCTAGTACAGTACATGTTTTTAATTTGCTGTAACATCAACCTGCCAGGGGTCTGCAGATGGAAACTAGCCTTGGGCTATAAGTTGGCATATTTACTGGTCATTAATTTTTTTGCTCCCTCTTGTGTCTTAAATAGATGAAAAAATTGAAAGTGAAAAAAAAAACACCAGATGTGACAGCTGTAATATTTTCCCTTTTTTTTTTTAACATTCACTTAAATATATTTACATTCTCTTTTTTTTTTCTTTTAACATTAGACGACAACTTTAGTTGTAATAAGTTCATTCCTAAAATTCTTACCCTTAAAAAAAGTCTCGTTTTCCACGATTTTACCATTTATGTCCCTGTCTGGTTTCCTATCAAAAATCATCTCAATCTGCCCCCAATGTATTGGGTGTGTACATAGACCGGATGTGTATTACTTGAGTACAAAACAAGAGACTGAATTTTATGGCATTTTCTAGGGCTACTTTGCAATATCCATATTTTGCCATTGGGTGGCGCTGCTACAAAGTTTGTCCATCATGAGCAGCAGACCTCCCTCCAAGAGAAAAAGTTTTCTCAGGTGTTCCGTCTTTCTAATATTTTTGTTTGAAGCCCAGCAGTCCTCAGACCTCAGGTTTTTATAGATGTAGTTTGTTGAACTGCCTTTTTACAGTATTATTTGCTTGATTCGGCGCCACATAGCACTAGACTACTGTTCATCTCTGCTGTTGTGTTGTGCAGAGAAAACCTGGTAGGCTATTTGAACTTTTTTTTTTTCTTTTTTTTTTCTATGAAAGATCACAGCGAAATCTGTTTGTTCACCTGGAAACTTCTAACGGACCTGCAGATGGTCCTCGGTATTCATTTTGGAGAACCCCCACCCCACCTTCTTATCTCTCTCCAGTCTTAAAAGAAGAGGAGTGTTTCTCCTCTTCAGATGAGGTGAGCTTTGTCTTGGACTCGTTTGATCGGCGCTTTAGAAAGGTGGAGTGTGAAACTGCTAAACATAAGCCAACCGCAGGTGTTGTCGGATGAAAGAACAGGTAAGCAGCTGCAAGGTGATGCAACGGAATGTATAACTGTTCACACCTAGCATTCAGCCACTGATGAGTCGGTGAAAAAGAACAAAAGAAAGCATATTTGATGAATGAGTAGTGTGATTACAAACTCACCTGTTCTCTGCTTAAGTGCGTGACGAATTGTATGTGCTGTTATGTGTTTGCGTCTTTGAACCGGACCACAAGGAACCGACTTGGTGAAGCACGGATAATAAAGTTTTTGTGATGGAGTGGCGTGAGCAGTCCTCTGTCAGCTGCGATGAAGCCTACTTGGAGGCTCAGAGATGGATTGAGGTGAGTAAAAATGATCTCAAACCCTCCACACTGAACATTAAAGAGAAAATTATGTAATCGTTTTGAAACCAGATGTACGTTTCAGTTATTGATCGACTCCTGAAAGGATGACGTAAATTTAATCTTTTAAAAAAGACTGACTGAGTTTTATGGCTAAAAGTTTCAAAGAGACTTGACAGATATATGGAGGCATGTGTCACCTTTTGACCTCATGTCTCAGGTAACTAGGCGGATCAATATGTTCTTTTAGAAACTAGAGGAAAAAAAAAAACCTGACTTCCCCATGCCCCCTTACTCAGAGTACATTGCTTTAAACCCATACATCATTATCCTGGCTGCTGCTTCTTTTGTTAGATCTTGCAGAGACTTGCTCATCAGTGGTTTTATTTATGTTCCTAGACCGTTGAGGCTCAAGTTACAAATCAAGTAAGAAATTCAATAATGTATGAACATTGTCCAAGGTATACGCTATTAAAAGCAAATAGGTCCAGATTAATACAGTAAGGTGACTTGAGTTTGGGGTTTTATCACCATTTACGTTCATAATATGCTCACTTTACTCTAAATATAAGTGAGAAAAAAACACAGAGGTTTCAACAGCCGACACATTTAATTTCTAAAATGCCATATTATGTGAAGTTTCCACCCAGCCTCCAGCCAAACTCTGATTCCTTTTTTTCTTTGAACAAATGGGAAAATTGTCTCTTCATTGAACAAATTCTCTTCCCAGCATGGTGGTGTATAGCTGCATGGCAGTAACTAAACAAATATTGTTCTAATTTCATGAGGAGTGAATGTGAATACTTTCGATGTGACATCAGTGTCTCTCACATTTGCACACTAAGCCCATTGTAGTGGCTCAGCTTGTGGACTGAGGTGGGGGGGCATGATATAAGGCAGGCAAGGGCAGGGGGAGCAAGCAGGATGCTGAACAAGAAAATGTTAAGGCTATGGAGGTGTTAATTTAAAAGAATATGTACTAGAGGCTTGACGTGGATGAAATACAAGGGCAATAAGAAAACCCAACTCTGGCACGAGGGGAGCGGTTTCCCTTCAGAGAGAAAGTTTAGTGGTTATTGAATGCTGCCACTGAATGATTAACAAGCTGCTTGGTTTCACAGTGCTTTAAACAGAGGCATGTGTGCATGGCGAGGTAGGTGGTGTTGTTAAAAACTAGACTAAATGGTCTGGAGCCTGTCACATGGACACATTCCTGCATTAGCTGCCATGGCTGTGAACATAGCCCCCCTCAGAGCTGGTCGGCTGTCAGCACAGGGTGCTGCGTCCTACAACCACAGGGCCTGCTGGAATAATAGAGCTCCTTGTTAATTGAAAGGAGCCAAGTGTGACTGTTATGATGATCAAGAACAAGTGACATTGTTTATGCAAACAACAGGTCAGAGGCTCATGCATGTGGCTGTAAAGGCAGCCATGAATGTGAAAGCAGCAGTTTTTGTATAATAATGATGCAAGCATTGGGTTTTGATGTTTCAATCCTTTTTTTATTTGATCATTTGTTACTTTAAGTCTCCCAAAGTCCATTTCTTTCTTCATTTTTTTAAAACTGTGATCACATTTACAATAATGTGAGATCCCAATTCGTTTATTTGGGTTATCACTTGTTCATAGTCCTCATTAGGAATGCCTCAATGACCCTTGCAAATCAACAACTTACCAACATTTACAAGTGATTTTCACTGCAGAGCCTTGAGTAGAAAATACTGTCACCCTAAAATTCAGCAAGTATTGTAAGTTTTTACAAAAGAGCATCTGAACAAGTCCTGAGTAACACAGTTACTCACTGGCTGCAATGAAACCAAAGCTATACTTGGATGAAACATGCATAGTTTTGTTTTGGCAAGTACATGGATCGATTATGTTTTGTGTGGCATGGGGAAGATTTCATTTTCAGAGGGAAAAAAAAAAGATTAAATCAGTTGCTGACTTACTCTGTTGCATAGGTGGAGCTAGAGGGTTGGCCAGGGGGCACTGGACCCCCCCTGACATTGGGTTGCCCCCCCCTCCCAGGTGCCCCCCGAGATGACTGACATGTCACAGCACCTGGTCATTCCTGTACAGTAGTTTGCACTATGTAGTAGGTGGCGATGTACACATTTTAATAGGGATGCACCATTTTTTAAAAACCGATACAATAACCAATAAATTTCAGCTCCTAAAGGCCGATACCGATAATACGCATACATACCTAGTTATACCAAATTAAAAATTCCAACTTTATCGGGTAGCTAGTGTCTAAAATAAGATGGGAAAAGTGGTTTGGCAGCAGTTTGGAGTCTCCCGTGTGAAGCAGCAGCTTTCTTTCCCCAATTGCAATATCTCAGCGAGAAAAGCTTAAAAACAGGATTTTCAACTTCTGCATGTCCGATCTTAAAAATTCCAACTTTATGGGACGTAAGTTATTGGGATAAGTTGTCATGATATCGGACATATCAGAATGACGTCATAATTTCCTGTTATTGGCCTGATGATTATCGACCCTATAATTATGGTGCATCCCTACTTTCCACTTGTGAAGTGGAAATTACCAGTGTGTTGTATTCAAATGCTTTTGTGTTCATAGTAAAGTGAAACACTGGAGGCTATCCTCAAATGACTGCTTGCTAACATCTGCTCTAAGGAAGTAAAACTAAACAATCACAGTATGATGTGGCTAATTGATGGATTGTTACAGGGACGTAACCTTAAAAGTACTGAGTTTCATCCGACCTTCAGTTTTCTGGGAGTTTGTTCCACATGTGAGGAGCTTAAAAACTGAACGCTGCCTCTCCAGGTTTAGTTCTGACTCTGGGAACAGAAATTTGGTCCTAAACCATTCAGTGCTGGTAAACTAACAGCTGGATTCTGAAGTCAATTCTTTGTCAAACTGGAAACCAGTGTAAAGATCTGAGGACTGGATCAGCAGCATTCTGGACTAACTGCAGCTGTCTGATGGACTTTATAGGTAGACCTGTATGGACACCATTACAGTACTTGTAGACTACTGAAGATGAATACATGGACAAATTTTTCTTAGTCCTGCTGAGACATCAGTCCTTTAATGTGATGCTGAAATTCAGGTCTGAGTCCAGGACTAGTCCCAGATTTCTGTCTTGTTAGTTTTTAACTGGTAAACCAATGGTTGCAGCATTTTCTTGTGTGTCAAACATGCAATTAATCGCGAATAAAAAATTTAATCGGTGCCCATCACAAATATGAATGAAAGTACTGTTACTGTGTTAGTTGTCATTCTTATAGTGGACTCCCCAGAGATAGCCTTGCCCTTCCCCTGGCCCCCCCAACAATAAAAGTCTGGCTCTGCCACTGCTCTGTTGGCTGTCAAAGCTGGAGATGAAAAGAATATAGCTTCTACTACAGGATAATAATCCTGTTCCTGAGCACTATAAAACACTGTCTTGAGAGACACAAACTTCATAACCCTCATCAGAATGTAGATATCAGTGCATCCATGATTGCTGAAGAATCTGTCGGATCAAAAAGAATGGAAGATTGATCAAAAATCCCTAAACAGGGGCCGATAAAAAAAACATGTTACCGGGATACAAAAAGGACATTTTTACCTGGCTGCGACACTTGCTAAAGGGGTTTGCTAAACACTGACCATACAGAGTTCAAAAGTTGGAAGGTGTTGGATGATGTTTTTAGCGTAATCTCTTTTGTTTACACAGAGGTTAGATGACTTTTGTTTTGTCTTTTCTTTTTCTTGAGTCTGCATGTCTCGCCCAGATAACTTGAAATTCCTCTTTAAACAGGTTTTAAGTTCAGCTTCCCTGCACACAGCTCTGATTTAAGATCAGGTATCAAAACAGGCTTTAATCTGTATAAGATGTCAACTGTAGTTTTGATGTTACAGGTTTGTGTGTGTGTGTGTGTGTGTGTGTGGTGTTTGGAGGGTTGAAAAGCACCATATTGTATTGCATGTTGTCAGGAACAAAGTAGATGTTCAAAGGTAATACAATCCTGTGAGTTTCTGCAGGTTTTGTTACAAATCCTGTTGTTGCTGTCATGCAATACCAAATCCAAGCTTTATTGTTTTGATGTGTTGAGTAAACGGCCTGATACATTTTTGAAACTGTACATTAAGTTATTTTCATTTATTCTAGTTTGTTTGTGGAGTCCCTGATGTTTAGGGCTGTGCTCAGTGTTTGTTTGCAGTGTCCTTGATAGATGGAAGAGAAGTTGAGATGATCTTCTGTACTGTCCTCACTACCCTCAGCTGTGACTTCCTTTGAGGCCCTGGAGCTGCCAAACCAGATGGACATGCAGCTGGTCAGCACACTCTCTTTAGTTGTGCCGTAAGTGGTTGGGATGGGAGGAGACAGCTGTGCTCATCTGGTACTGGAAGTGTAAAAAAAACTGCTGAGCCCATTTGGCCAGTATCCTGCCCGTAAGTTATGTGCACCCCCAGAAATTTGGTGCTTCTGACCACCTGATAATGATAATTTCATGATAACTTCTTTGTTTTTATCAATATTCAGGCTCGGGTTGTTTTTAGATGACAGGTCGTTGAGTCGATGTTGTCCTGAATGACACCCGCCACTGTGGTACAGTATGATGTGTCAAAAAGTATTAACCCGGAGAACCCCCGCGCAATTCCGCGCCCAAAAAAACAAACAGAAAAAAAAATTCAAATTTGACTCCAAAATCCCAGAGTTCCACCTACCCCTTCCTAGAACACCTAGTGGATGAAATTGACATGACATGACCATTGTGGAGTGACAAGAAGGCTGACTACATGCTGTTTGTTAGCTGGAAACCACCCAAACAAAATGGTCTTTTCACAACCAGGGAAAAATTTTTATTTTTTAACTGTTAGTAACTGAAGCCAAGAGTTTATGTTCTTTAAAAGCACCAACAGCAAAAATATGTGCCAAAAATGACCCTCTGGGCGATGGGAAAAATTGGCAAAAACCCTTGTTTGGGACTTTGACATGACAATGGTGACAATCCAGATTTTCTAACCTAAAAAATAATTTATTATATTTTACAGTTACCTGGTAGACAGGGCCAAACAAAAAGAAAACTAACAGCCGGAAAAGCCACCGCCTTCAGGACAGTGAAGGCATCAGAGAAAGGCACTTTCCAAAATAAGCAACTCAATATGGGCTTCACAAACACAAACATCAATTCAACAAAATGATGTGGACCCCACCAACCCCACCCAAATGGCGCAACCAACCACAAAAGCCAACATCCCAAAAACACAGGAAAGCGATGCTCCCAAGGTGGACGGATTCAGATCCACACACCACCCCATCCTCCAATAGCAAGACAACAAACAGTTCAAGCATGGAAAATAACACTGAAAAGAGAACAAGCAGATATTCAGGGAAAAAGAACGCAGACAAAGTGAAGCGTTGGGCCAGCAGACAAGCACAACCAATTCAACCTCTCTCTCTCACTTTTTAACAACAAAAAGCCAGGAAAAAAAAGGAGACTGGAAACTGAGCCATTTTAAATTAGAGACAGTGCCAATAACCCTCCAAAAACAGCCACAAAATAGGCCTCAGAAATTGTGGCAAAAGGCAGACACAAAGGAAAGAAGCAAAAAACATTTATGACGGTAACTCCAAAATCACATTACAGGTTTATTTCTTTAAAACCCAAACCCAAGGGCAAATTTGCCAAACAGGGAAAAGAAGCCACCACCCCAGGAGAGGGTGCCCATCTAAAATCTGAGTATCTTCACTGTTTGTTGGTTTTTATTGTTGATTTTAATTATCGGAGTGGAATGGGAGCTTTTGTGATGATCTCAACAAAGAAATTTACAAATAAGATTTCATCTGAAACATCTTTTCCTGGGAAATCAATGGGTTAGTTTACATGGAGACTTTCCTCCTTTCGGAATGAAATGATTCTGATTGAGCATTTCAGGGAAGCTGTTTACATGGGAACTATTTCGTTTTGATCTGGTGTGTACATGCACCAATATTTATTCAGAATAATCCTGTCCGACATGCGCAGAATGATGTTACATCACGTTATTTGATAACGACGGAGGTCTAAAAACTGATCGTCACAGTTGTGATTTCTGCAGGATTTTAATCCAGCAGCAGCTGATAATTATGTGCTCCTACTGCAGACAACCAAGAGAAAAAGGCATAGAGACAGAGTTTGAGTAAAAACAAACTTTCTGTTGCTGCCCAAGGAGTTACGTTGTTCACAGCCATCTGTCAAAGTGAGGAAACGTCACTCGTTGCACGTTGACATCTTGCCGAAGCATGCGCTGTAAGAGCTCAACCTCACAACTTTCCGATTCAGCGTTTACATGATACCCCGTTCGGTTTGGGGAAAGGAATATTCTACCCCCGTGAAAATTCATTCGGTTCAGCACTTTCCATTCGTAAAGAGGTGTTTACATGGAACATTTTCATTCTGAAAGAGCTTTTCAACTGAAAGCAATCTTTGGGACCCAATATTTGGGTCCATGTAAACGCAGCCACTGTCCAGTGATGCATAGAATACTCTTAATTACGGATGCACGATATAATTGGCCCCCTATCGATATCGGCTTTAAAACTGCGCATCGGACATCGGCCACCCCACCGATATTTAGCCGATATTAAACCGATCAGCCCGCTGTTTCTAAGGTATATAAAAAAAAAAACCTTCTTCAAAAACTTCTTTTTTACAGACTTTAAAACTTCTAAAGACTAGGGGTGGGAAAAAATATTGATAGGCTACACTAAATATTGTGTCATATTGACATTTATAAACACAGTATCAATCTATTTTACTAATGAACTCTCACGATATTTCATCATTCCGTGACAAAATCTCGTGAGAACTCACGAAAATTTCGCAATATTTTCAAATGCTGATATCATATTGACATTTAAAAACAAGGTATCGATCTATTTTACTAACGAAATCTCGTGATATTTCATTGTTCTGTTACAAAATCTTGTGAGAGTTCATGAAATATCATGAGATTTTGTAACAGAATGATATCTCGTGAGATTTTGGAAGTAAAATAACTTTGGTACCGCGTTTTTAGATATCGATTTGATATAGGCATATGAAAATATTGTGATATTTCAGTGTATCGATATTTTTTCCCACCCCTGTCTTTCAAAGTGTCGGAAACGGATAACAAAACTGCTATTTGAAATGCCTGCTTATTTTTTTCAGCTTTAATATCGGTATCAATATCGGTTATCAGCCACACAAGTTTTAAAATATCGGCATATCGGATATAGGCCAAAATTCCAATATCATGCATCCCTACTCTTTGTAGTATAAACAAGGTCTGTCGCCTGATGACTCGCTCCAGTTATTTATATTGTTTTCATTTTTGGAATATATTTGAATGAGTTTACTTTGTGGCGGTCCTGCGGTCAGCAGTCTTGCCTTCTGACCGCTGTATTGTTTGCCACACCAGCAGCAAAGAGACTGCACTGATTGGTGGTCAGCTCGGCGTAACACCTCTCTGGGTCTTTTGACTGTTTTGACAGAAACCAATTAGAAGCGAGGCCACATGCATTCAGACGTACAGCACTGACATGAAACAGGCCTTCATGAAAGAGGCTTTTCACTTAGAATACATGTTGATTTAGCCCTATTGTAGCATGTCAGGGAAGGCAATACTGATGGCTTTCACAGTTGTATATTTTTCTTGAGTCGGAAGCCTGAAATATTTGGATAATGTCCCATTTACCCTGTGGTGACCCAGTCCAGTACAAAGAATTCTAGAAACAGTTAGTGGTGTTAATGCCGCTTTGCCTCAGTGCCCGGCATGAATTAACAACATCTGTGCTCATGGACCCAGACACTCTGATTATTTAGGCTCTACCAAGACAATTCTTTGTTTAATACGGTAATAATTAATTTCACACAATTGTTAAAGCTCTTTTGTAACCCATAATGGACTTTTGGGGCCACATTTGTCTTTTTTACAGGAACTAAGTTCTGACACATCAACACATTCTTGAGGGGGAGTGAAAGTGTTTTTTGCTGGAAAGCAAACTATTTGAAATTCTCTCCTCCTGCCTTAAATCTCCCTGTTAAATCAGAGTGGCAGTATGCTGTTTTAGATCAGAGTGTGATCCTACAGCAGGTTCAGGAGGACTGAGAGGGCACAGCAGGCTGGATCTTGGTGGAGTTGATGCCTCCTAATGAAGACAGCAGAGAGGACTGGTTTTCTGTTACATCCAGCTTACTGCAGGGGCAGTGCCAAGGCTTGGAGATAATATCTTAAATGTCCTATTCATTCTGATTGGCTGATGCAGCTTTGATAAGAAAATGTGAGGGGTGGCATCAACATAACCATAACACCCCTTTTGAAGGGACTGAATCATACTCGCTGTGCTGTATCCAGCTGTTATTTATTTGCATGCGTGTGAATCCCAGTTGCTGTCCCACATCTATAGAACAGCAGGGGTCAGGATTTCATATGCCAGCAGCAGAGCTTGACTGATTGCACTGCATTGTAATGTTTTGCCTTTGTGTGAATATGATGCATGCGTGTTTATAGCTCTGCGTGTCTCTCTACATCTCTGTTTTGTGTTTTCCGTGCCTGGTTATCGTTTCCTTTTTGTCAATGAAAAGGAGCAAGCCAAGATTTCGGCATGTTTTGCCAACAAAACAAGTGTTTCCCAGTAATAACTTGATCTCACTGTGCAAATACTGTAAGACTAAAGGCAGCAAGCGTGTGAGAACCTAAATCGGATCCGTTTATTACAGCATGGTCTAATTCTGTTGGAATGACAAGTATTTGAGGCTTTGCCATCTCAGGTTACCCAAGGTGTGTTCTGGGGTGTATTGGAAGTATTTGATTGACTTAAAGCCATTATTATTATTTTCAATCTAATTGTTGCGGTTTCTCCTGTCTGCTCCATTGTGATGTCCTGTACTTAACTTCCTGCCTCAGTTTAACAGCTCGTGTTTGATTCCCTTTTATTTTTTAACTAAGAATTTGATTAAAGGCTTGAAACAAGGCACATCTAACCAGTTTGGTTGGTGAGACCCTTGTTTTTCTTTAATTCTGAGCATGCACTTGTATGTTTGTTTTATCATGTCAACTACATCACTGACTCTTGCAGTGTAATGGAGCAAATTTTCCTTCTTGAAAATCTAAATTAGTGATACTTGCACAATTTAAAGGTTTTCTTTCTCAAATAAAGACGTTGAAAAATCTATAAATGGTAATATTTCCCACACCACTGGCTTGTAACAGAAAACTGTTGAGCTTTTGCCTGTAGTTGTGCAATGCTAACCCCTCAAGTGAGATGACAAACCTCTTTACAACCATGAAAATTGTGTGGTTCAGAGCTATAAAAGGACCAAAAAATGAAATCTTTCTCACATGACTTCACAATGCCACGGCTGACCAAACCACACAGCGACAGAGCTGTTCGTCTGCAGGGGAAAAACGAATGTTGGTCCACAACTGATAGTTACTGAGACTCTTATAGTTTGACATGGCTATGTGTGTCGACTCATGTTCAACAAATTAAGTTTCAAAACAGTTTCAGCCTGCATCATAAACTACTACCTCTCATACTGGAAGGGACAACAGACCTGAGGCTGGAAGAGCAGCGAGGACCACACTGATTGGGATGCGAACAATCATGCATACACTGATTCTGAACTCCCAGCTTGCCCCAAATGGAAATGTTGGGCCATTTGACCCATTGTTGTGTTCTCAGAAAGAGAGAATCAGTGTTCCTGCTGCTTTTCACACTTCGTTGACTCTTGATTTATCAAAGGAAAGAAATTACTGCTCATCTTGATGAAATACTGCAGCTACTTTAACCCTTTAAAAACGGAACGGCCGCGGGCGGCCGCTAGAAGTTCCCTGTTAGCATAATCCTGCTTAAACTGCTCTAAAATAAAAACTATAACAGCTAGAACGATAATTTTTTTTTTATTTGAAAGCTAAGACTGGCGCCTTTCAAGCTGAGCTGGCGTCGCGAGTCGATGACGTCATCATTTGTCGCTACGTGCGACGCAGATCGGCAATGTAAACACAAGGTGGCGCCAAGAAGTCATAGCAGAGTGGAGTGTTAAGTGGTCACTGCCAGAGAGACTGACGATGGAAAGAGAGACAAATAGTGAGGAAAATAAAGCGAGAAGAGGTTGTTCTGTCATTTATATTGTGTTTTACATGGTTTTAGCTGGTTTTCAGTAGTTTTTTTTTTTAATAACAGTTGCTAATTTTAGCATATGAAGTGGCTTAGTTCTACTACAGATCTGCAGCAAGATTAGTGGTTTCTTGTTTTTATGACATTAGTGGCTTAGGGTTTGTTTGTTTTTTTTTAAAGATTTTTTTTATTTTGCATTTAGGCAAGTCTTAGCATAGTTTATATTTACACATCTGGAGTCTGCAGGAAATATTTGGCAGAGCAGGTAAGGGAACTGTGAACCGGCTCTGATGATACCACAAGTTACAGCACACATACTGTGCAGTATTTTCACAAATCGAAAGTGCACCCTGTACATAAAATAACCTGATTCAAAAACGAAAGAATTAAAAAATATATATATATTCAAAATAGGTTGAAGATACTCAACAATTATTCAATCATTTTCTGAATTTTTATAGTTTTTGTATGTTCATTTCGTAGGTTCATTTCTTGGATTTATGAAAAAATTACAGAATTTTGAATAATTTTTCAGCTTCTCAATGGTCCAGAACCTTTTTTGTTTATTTTAGATATTCTAGGTAAAGCAGCTGGAAATACTCCCATCAAATGACGCCAAAGCAGAAATAAAATGCTTTTATTAGCTGCTTTATCTTGAAGCTGAAATCAAATCGCCTTTGTACTCTGCAACCAATAAGGACTGTATCTCAAAAACTAAAAGAGATAAATGCTTGCAATAACTTGTAAAGTGTTAAGAAGTATTTATTTTAATTTTGTACATTTAGAAATGTTTTGGATCACTATGTTTTGTTTTTTTAGTTAGTAAGATGTGATGAAAACAATTCCGATTTTTGTGTATTTTTAATATTCATGGCATTTTTTCAAGAGCATTGCAAGTTATTACTGTCCATTGATGTTCATAACCTTGTAGCTTAAGTTGTACAGATTCTAAAAATATAAAACACTTGAGGATACCCCAAGAAATGACCCCACTATGCCCAAAAATAACAGAGCAGGCATAGACGGGTCATTTCTATTGCAGTTAATAGAGGGTTAACCTTTCATCCCAGTGCATCAGTCAAGGTTCCAGCAGGACAATGCCGGGTGGCTCATATCTGCAAGATCTTGTAATAAACAATATTCATCTTCTTCCTTGGCCTGCAGAAACTTCACATCTTAATCCCATCAAAAATTTGGGGGATTTTCTGAGCAGGCATGAGGGACAGAACTCCAAAAATATAACAAGGATTGGAGTCTTTTCTTGATCCAGATCAGATGTTGTCGCTCTGTGAACAAGGCTATTAACACCTTTATTGTCATAAACAGAATATTTTGTGTATGATGAACATCTAAGTAAAAAACCTTTTTCCCACATATTAGATTTGAATTAGTGCAGGAGCAAAATTTGTTCAGCAGCAAAATGCGACAACGTGTCAGTGTAATCATAATCTCTGCCTGAAAAAGTTCAGCCTAATTTCTTGATTTATTCCTCAGGAAATATTTAGGGGTAATATGTCAGAAACTGACTTTGATCAAATATGAAAGTTAAACCATTAAAAAAGAAAACTGAAGACATGCAGATCCAAGAATCCACTGGACGGGGTGCGGGATCAACTGACAGTCCACATGGAAAAAGAACAGATGGATTCATTGCACTTCCCCTCAAGTTAGACCGCTGGCCAAGAAATATACTTTTTTTTTTTTTTTTTTTTTAGCTTTTTCACTTCTCACTTTATAACTCCACGTGGTTTATTTTTCTAAAATTATCTATTATGAAGGACATCTACATGTAGTTTAAGTGCATATTTAACATAGTGCTATACACCCTTTTTCTGATGCACTAATTGTTGGGTTTTGCACCTTTTTAGGTGCTGATATGCCAAATATTTGATGGAGAAACATTTTACTTCACAGTGCAGGAAGTTGACTTAAGGAGTGGCTATCGGCATGATCTCCTATCTGATAACAAACTGACAGTTTTACTTTATAGCATAAAAATGATGATAGTGTTTCCTTGTACAGTAAGTGCAGAGTGCATGAATGAAAGCTGTAAAGAATGTATGGCAAGTGTCATGGTAAAAGTCACGGCTGTTGTTTATTTCCGTGGATGAACTGTATATGTGCATGTGTTTAAGTGTTTAAGACTGCAGGTCATGCATGCAGTGTGTGCGTTTGCTTACATAATGGCTCTTGGTGTTTCTGCAGTGGTGGTTTGAGATCATGGGAAAGGCATGAGGCTGTAATACAGCGCTGTGTTCTTCCAGATGCTCCCATAGCCTTGCGGCTTGTGCAGCCTGGCTCCAGCAGTTCTAACACAGCTTTTCTGTTCACCGGCAGCTTTTAGCATTTAAACGTGGACTACTAAACCACTTCAGAACTCCTGTACCTGAAGAATTTTGCTCGACTCTGCCCCACAGGGACGATGTAGGAACTCAGGAGGAAATACCTCTGACTTCCTCTGCTACTGTTCTCAACATCCTACCTTTCTTCTCTTAGCCTCCCCACCCTTCTTCACTCTGAGCCCACCACACGCCTCCTTTCCTCACCCAACCCTTCTTGCTGTTTTGCTCACTGTGTATGTCTCCCCTTTTTTTTCCAGGCAGTAACCAAGAAAAAATTTGGGAGCAACGACTTCCGATCAGCGCTGGAGAATGGCGTTCTGTTGTGTGAGTAAGTACTCTGCTTTTCCCAGGCATCTCTCCTAAGCCACTCATTCATAAGGAATCCCTCTGCTCTCCTCTAGGTCTGCACTCCTACGTGTTACTGATATTTCCCAGGCAGACCCCCTGCCATCTCAGTTTGTTTGTCACCTAAAGTGACCCAATGTTTCCAGACAGCACAATAGAGTCTGTGTTTTGTAGTTATTTGGTGTTTTCATTGTCAGATCTTCCCTATAGTGTTTAGTTTGTTGAGTGTGATCTATTTTAAGAGGTAGTATGTAGTCTGACAGATGTTACCGATCTGTGGGTTGGGCTGAGTGCCATCCTTACTTTTAATGAGAAGCCGCGTAATGAATGGTAAACTATCAACTAAAACCACAGTGAAGAGTCACAGCATGCTGCTTTCTCATTAGCTTGAGTGCATCAAGAGATTTGATGAATTAGAGGAACAAATTTATCTGAGCAAGATTTGCTTATCTGCTGAATCATTTGGAGTTTTTTAAGGGTTGCAGAGCTGTAGCTTTTCTCACATCAGGGATGTGTGTATGTATGTTAAGGATGAACGTGTGGGTAAATTGCTAGATGGACACAGTTGTGTGATTTGCACATATCAGCAGGAGGCTGTAATTACCAGCAGCTGATGCAGAATCTTCCAAACCTCTGCTGGCATCTGCTCAAAGAAGAAGCTCTTCACTCTGCTGATTTGGGCCTGACTCCAGGGTTTACTTAATCTCGGAGGACAAAACAGTCGCTTTCATTCAGTGTCCATGTTTTTTCAGCGTGAGGAAGAGGAAGACAGATTAAATCACCTTCACCTAGAAACTCAGCCTTGGTTGCCATTGTGTTGTGGTTATCACAGCAGCTTGTTTGGAAAGGAATGTTTAGTGTCGGTCGCACACATGATTATATCCTACTTAGCTTCAAGTGTGTGTGTTATCTTATGAAGCTCTATTGTTTCACTGTTAAATGGCGAACATGAACCCAAGTGCCCTTTACATTCTTTCTTTACATCTATTGTCAGCCCATCCCATCCGCCTACAGCCTGCAGCCTTAAGACATCATTTTACCTCATGTTGAGCTTTTTATTTATTTATTTATTTTTTAATACATAAAGGATGACAATGTTGCATTTTGTTGCTTTACATAAGAGATCTGGATCTTTTACATCTTAAAGTAATCTGTCAACTTGAATTACAGTATATCTCCTAGTATCAGGAGTATTCATGCTTGGATGACTTGAGTTTGTTCTGCTTTGATTAGTTGATCAAACAATAGGTTTATTAGAAGATCAGCAATTTTTGTGTTAATGAATAGACTTTTTTAAGACGGACAGAGTTTTTGCTATCTCCACTTTTAAAAACGGAGCCCTTTCATTTATTTCAAGTCAGAAAAAAACTAAATGTAATAAGCAATATTGTGTTTTTGCTCATTTAAAATAAATGTTAATATCCAGAAAATGTCTCTGCTTGGACCAGCTCATCCTTTGGTATTTTGCCTAAGTTCTTGTATCATTCATCTGCAGATGATACCCAATGGCATGGATATTTCTGCAACATAACTCCACAATTCCAGCACAAATCTCAGCTTGTCTCTCTGACAGATACTTGTGGATGAACAAACACCACCTTCTACTAAATCTCTCAGAGACTAGTTATTTTTTCATCACGGCCAATCCCTCCATCTACTGTAGCATAGCCCTAATATTTAAAGCCCCTCTTCAGATGTCTCCCCAACAAAGCTTGTGAGAGACCTTGGTATCAATTTTTTGATCTGTTTCTCTGTCTGTGATGCATCTGTCATGTCACTTTACTTGAACTCAGTTGTATCTGGCTGGGTATGAAACCTTTCTCCCTTTAAGTCCCCCAGCAAGCTCAGTGACACCCCAACAGATGGGCCAGACCGAAGTGGACCATTTGGTATTTGATTAACCAAAATGGGAACACGTCACTCCATTACTCATTAAGCTTCACAAGCTACCTACATCTGCACAAATTATAATCATATGACGAATAACTGCTTGCACTGTTCTGCTATTTTAACTCAGTCATACAAGTTTATGCTCTTTAAACCGCTGCACTCCTTTTAAGGAATGTTGTCTGGTATTAGCATTGTAATGCACAAAGCAGTCAATCCAGACTGTTCTCATTCTTGGTTCCGTGATGGTGAGAATGAGCGATCAAATACTTGTACTCTCTCTCTACCTTCAGGAATCTCTTGAAGACTCATGTCTTTCATGAACATTTCTAACACCTGTAACATGCTCTGTGTACCACTGTTGTACCTGCTTAACATGTACTTGTCATTAAGATATAGACCTGAGTTTCTTACCGCAGTGAAACTTGAATATGTTCCTGTTTTGTAAGTAATTTTGGATTAAAAGCATTGAAGCTATTTGGCTATCACCAAAAATTTATCACCTTCTACCTAAAAACCATTACTGCTTTCCAAGCTTAGATGTGGTCATACAAGGTTTGTTTGAGGTTGATTCAGTAGTGGAGGGCATGTTTTGGAAGCAGCCAGCCCATTTTGTTTACAGCATGTAGCGGCACTGGTGATTTACTAAACTGAAGCCAGGTGGCCACCATTAAACCAAGTCATAAACACACAACACCAGGACTTAACAACAAGTCCTGCTCATTCCTTCTTAGTTTGACCAAGTGCTTTCACTTACCTTCTCACGTCCTCTGACTTTCCCCGTCTCTTTTCTTATTC
Organism: Atherinomorus stipes; assembly: GCA_023101725.1. Taxonomy (NCBI): domain Eukaryota; kingdom Metazoa; phylum Chordata; class Actinopteri; order Atheriniformes; family Atherinidae; genus Atherinomorus; species Atherinomorus stipes. The sequence continues at coordinate 581,868 of JALJCO010014178.1, read as the reverse complement.
TCACAGTCTGATCAACAAGATCAAACCAGGCATCATTAAAAAGGTTAACAGGCTGCCAACACCTATTGCTGGACTGGTAAGTCATCTTCTCTTTTTAGTCAGCCATGCGATTGCATTTCAAACATGTCCTTACAAATATCTGCAAGAGCTCATCTTGGCTCATATCACATTTGACACTTGTTGTTGCTTTTTTTTTTTCCATCTTTGGGAAGCATTTGTTGGAGAGTGTGTGTTAAAATGTGAGAAGAAGCTGTTTGAGGTGCAGCTGGGCTGAATGGTGACAGGTCTGAGGCTTGGCTGCCAGTGAGAGGGAAGTGTTTGCCTCAGTGACCTGTCGCTGCTCATATCCATCCACGCTAATAAGTTCAGTGAATGAGGAGCTGCTTGAAAGAGCGCTGGCGGCATATGAGCGCATCCACAATATATCCTCCATGCTTGAGGCTACGTTCAATCAAAACCTCATAAGACAAAACGTCTTTGTGCTGGTATGATAATTGGATTTTTGATTGAATGATGGGATGTCAGATAGGGGGGGTAGCTGTTGAAAAGCCTGTTATCAATTTGGTGTTAATCCATTTTTAACCTTTTTTATGTGCTAGTATCTCCACAATTGGAGTATCTTTTGATAGAAAATTTGGAGTCGCTCTGGATCTTGATGATGTTTTGGGAGTGTCTCCAAACAAATTCTTGGGAAGGAAAGGTTTGAAAATCTACCTTAAACCCATCCCTCACAAAGCACTCTCCAGTGGGAGTAATTGAGTCCAGCTGTCTGGAGGAATTATAGAGAACCCTAACCCAAGCAGTCTGTGTCTGTGTCGGAACACTGAACATGTTTGAGGGAAAAATGACAAGTTGATGGTAAGATAAACGCGTGGTAAACGCAAATGTCATACCTGTGTTATGACATAAACCAGATACCCTGCCATTTGTTTTGCACGGTTACTCATAACTGGCTCAGCACCTGCTGAGGTAATGAGCATCTCCTCCATCAGTAGCACTTGTGTGGTATTTCCGAGACTTGGACACAAACCTGAAACTACCTAATCGTAAATTCTCCTGCAAAGGTGGAGGCTTTTGGTTGGCTGGAGGCTATCAGTTACTGCCAACCACATGCAGAGAAGTGGAAGTCTGTCCCAACAAACATTACTCACCTTCACTCTTCAGCAAGAAAGACTTTTTACCTCAAAGTGGTCAAGTAGCTTTGCTTTTTCCTCTCATCTCTATAAATTGCAACAAGTGTTGTCTTTTTAGGTGCAGGGATAAAGTGTTTGATGGGAAACAGTGCCATCCAAAAATGGGATTTGACATTTAGCAGTTAGGTTTATGTATTTATGTCCTTGTGCCAGGAATATATAAATGGTTCGTCTTAACACGTGGTATCCCTCTCTGATGGATGCTGTGGGAGAAATGCAAACTGAGAAATATTGTTGAGTACTGAAACCAGAAAAGGAGGTGGATTTTCACCATGTAATGTAGATTCAGTATGACTTAAATCTCTGCTGAATTAAGGGATTTCTGTTAACATGCCCTATTAACATTCAGGTATGAACATTTTCTACCATAATACTCGTGTCGTTTTAGCTGTGCTTATCTGAAAGATTTTCAGTGCTAAAATCGATTCCAGCTCCAAAAGAAAAAGACGGGGGGGTGCATAAATCTCTGGTCTTGCAGAATATTTAGCAACACTGGCTCCAGACTCAGGCCTATTCTTTGGTTTCAATTGTGTCCAAAAGGATTTTTCTTTGCTTGTGTCAGCACACTTCTCTGCCTGTTGCAGAGCTGTGGGTTTGGTTCATGGCACCCTAGCTTGGGCCTGGTTCCGCTTTTAGTGGTGCTGGGCAGGTCCAGTCTCCATCAGCCTCTGCCCA